>VYXD01016843.1:155199-218557 GCA_013397195.1 Hylia prasina | reverse complement strand
CCATCCATCCATCCATCATCCATCCATCCATCCATCCATCCATCCATCCATCATCCATCCATCCATCCACTCATCCACTCATCCCTCCCTCCATCCATCCCTTCATCCATCCATTATCCATCCATGCTTCCATCCATCCCTCCATCCATCCCAGCCCCTGCTACCTGGGGTACTTGGAGACAGACCAGCACACAACCAGTGAGTGACAGGAGCATGCCCCTACACAGCTTCATGGTAAATTTGTTTGTTCATTACAAAACTAAGTGCACTTACTTTACCTAAAAGCCTGTTATTTCCTAAACTTGATGAAGGCCATTACCATTAAATAGGCTGAGTCATTCAATGGTTATAAAGACCTGCTGCACATTAAAGTTGTTAAATCCTGATGCCTGTACCTATAGTTTCACCCTCCATTTACAATTGTCAGATGATTCAATGTGCAATATTGTCTTTGAGAGCCACAAAAATGCCAGTGAAAATACATGGTGGTAGGAAATACCTCAGTCTGAGGACTTAAGAGAGGCAGAAATTTCATAAACTGTTATTTTCTACTCCCAAAATCCATTAGAAAGCCCATTTGAAAATCCTCACTGAAGTGTGGGGTCTGAATGAACTGAAAATTTCCATGTGTGGTGGAAAGGAAAGTTTTCAGGAGGCATTTGGAGGGTAGTGGCACAGGTCAGTTGGGTATTACAGAGCCCTGCTTCCCTCTCTGCAGCCACTCATGCCTCTCCTGACTTCACCCAAGTGGAGAGGGACATACATTAGTTCACTGCAGTGCAGAGCTGGAAAAATATTAGACTTACATAATGACTCCAGTTAAAATGTGAAATAAGAAGCAGCCTGACAAGGAAAAAAAAATATAAATAATGCTATATTTTTTGGCTACACTTTTGTTCCATAGTAATGTTTACTTAGAACTATTTCAGTTTGTCAGATAAATCCTTAAAAGTTCATTATTCATTTCTTTAGATCACAGTGCAGTGTTTTTTCCAAATAGAAAATTTCTAAAAAGGAAAGAGTACACGCTGTATCAGACTAAAGCATTAATGAGCCAAATAACCTGCAACTGGGGATAAATTACAGGTTCAAGCAAGTCATTATCTTGAGTCACCTCTGTTTCTGTTAAGGAACATCATCCCATACATATGTTCCATTCAAAACAAACTGAGAAGACAAGACTGCAGTTTCCAGGATTCTACTAAAAAGGCAAGTAATAGTTTCTAGAAAACTATCAGAATTCCCTTGGTTTTTAAAACTCAGAAAAATCTTATGCAGGATAGCATATTGGTATAAAACAGTCTTTTTATAATACAAAAGCTATAAGGGTCACATCTAGATATTGCTAAGGTCCCTTCTGACCCACACTATTCCATGACCCTCACATTAGACATCCAAATCCAAAAAAATACAGTGGGACACAACCCAGCAAACATTTCAGTGGCTTTAACACTTTTTCCAGCTAAAAGAAATCAAAATTGCATTAGCAGGACTGGAATAATCCTACTTGTTTTCTCATTTTTGTTTCCTGTAGCCATTAAATATGCAGAAAACTTCAGTGACACAACTCAGAACAACCTCAGTCTGCTCTGCAAACTCACCTGCAATACAACACTAAAAGTCTTTCATCTGTCAAAAAACACTAAATATCTCAAAAATAATTATTTCTCTACAGGTTTCCTCAGGTATTTCTTCATCTCTATCAGTAGAGATTCACAAAATCAACAGTTTCCAGGTTCCAACAAAAAAGAAAAGTTTAATTCCCCAGTCTGAACACTCTATCAAGTTATACAGTTTCTGAAGAGCTTGTGTGGCACAGTAGTGATGAATGGGCCAGTCATAATTATTCAAGATGTCACAACGGGGCCTTCTCCCTCCTAACTCCAGCTCTGTGTGACACGTGTGATGCTCTGGATGCCCTGAAACAGGGATCAAGGCTTCCAATCACCTCAATTCTATGTTGATTTGAACCACACATCCTGCCAGGCATTTGGTAAGACTCTGAAACACCACATAATTATCGGGATGGCAGAAGACAAATGAGTTGTGGTGGTGTCTTGCCCCACAAAAATGACAGAATTACCTTGCTGGTTGTTGCCTACACATCAGCAGAGACACAAAAAATAGCCCATGAAAGAGCCAACTACCTTGCACAAAGTTGAGCTTTCAGAGTGGTGCATATTTTGATACTAAATACCTTTTCAAGCCAAATCAGCAATCAAACTGTCATTTTTAAGGAGTCCTGTGGTCATTAACTGCAGAGCTGAAGATAAGATAGTTTAACTGCTCTGCTCCATGTGAGAAGATCCTGACACAGAGAGAAGCAACTCCTTCCCCAGTAGCTCTCCATGGCTCACACTGATCCAATCTGACCATCTGGGGAGCCCCCATGACCTGTGAGCTGGGGGTCCTGGGCTGCAAACACTTCCAATGGCACGTGGGGCACTCGACTGCTCACGCCAGATGGGGGACGAGGGTATTACTGTCCTATCAGATGCCCACTCAGAATCCCCAGCAGGTTCAACCAGGCTTAAACCAAGTTCAATGATATTTCCATGTTGGAAACAGCTGATATCAGCCTAAAACCTCACCTCCATATGTTACACACAGGCAAAAACAGGCGAGCACACATGGGGTACTCCTCTTGCTGTTGACATAGCTAAAGCAGCATTTCAGTACATTTGACCACAACTACACTCAATTCTTAGTAACAAAGGATGCTTCTTTCCTCTTAAAAAATAACTTCATTCTATTTACATCCCTAAGTCATGCCATCAAGAGCCCATTTGCTACTAATATTCTCTTTTCCCTTGTCAGAGTCATTGTTGTCTTCCCTTTTGTCACAGCCTTTCCTACTAATTGCAATGACACCTCCCAATTTTGGAATGGCTGATCAGCTTATAAGCTTCCCCAGAGCTAATCTAGGTCAACACGCTACTAATAAGGCCAGCATATGTTTCTTTTATTTAACGCTACTGAGATCTTTATAAATCGCTTCTGTCTCCCAATAAAAGGCACCCCAGGGATTCAAGACCCTCTGTAGGTTTGAGGAGTAACAGTGACAGAGCAGAGAATGAGGGGAATAAAATGCACTCCACACAGAGTGGGAGTGCCGTTGCTCTTCCTGTGCACAGCTCAAGGAAGAGAAGGCAAAGCTGCCCAAGGTTTCACCAGGTGACTCAGTGTCTCCAGGTGTCCCACAGCACACACAGTCTTGGCTACTGGCAGCCCACAGGTGGAAAGCAAAGCTCAAGCTCAGGGGCTTGAATTTGCTTGATCCTCCATTTCCACAGTGTCCTCTTTCAAACACGGCCTGAGCATGACAATATCATGAAGACCCTTTATCTGAGAAGACATTAGTTTTCACTCTATTTGCAATGCTTAATAAAAATGGGATTACCATTTTTATTGCACTTTATTGCACTTTTGTTGCACTCATTATAAAGAAGTTTCTCATAAACAGAACATATTTTTATCTTAGAATCATAGAATGGCTTGTGTTGTAAGGGACTTTCAACTAGCCAGTTCTGCAGCCTTCCATTCTGAAGAGGATTTACTGCTACTACCTGTATCTTACAGCACATGGTAAATACCACTCAAGTGAAGAATGGAAAGAAAAATCAACATAGATTTTTCAAAGTAACAAATTCACTAGTCCATTGTATGGCAATATAAGTTTGTTGGGATGAACAGGTCATCAGCTACTGCTTTAAAGCAAACACAGAAAATGTAAACAAGCTAGCTGAGTTGCAAATAAATAACCTGAAGCCATATCCACAGAAAGATGCTCTTTGCCTGTTCACCTCAGTGACATGATGTCTGCATGAAAATAATCAGGGATAGGAATTACTAAAACCCACCGTTTGTATCAACAGGTTCCCCCAAAGCATGGAATTGGAGAGTAGGGCTGTGGGGCTTCTTGCACTGACAGTGAAATTAACATAAGCCTAAGGTTAAAAATCACATTTAGAAAATTTAGAAAATAGTCATACTGTTGTGATAACTATCATTGAAATAAATTATTTTTAGCACTACCCATATGTGATTCAAAAGAGGACAAAAAATTATCTTTTATTCTTGAACAGCTCAGACTGGAGGTACTTGAGTTTCACTATCAGAAACCAGGGATTTTTGACTATTCCCCTCACGATATTTGCCAAGGCACATTTCGCTGCTTTAGTGAAATTGTTCACTACTCTCAATTCCTTTCTTTCTTCTTTTCTTTTGGTTAAAAAAAGGAATGGGAAACCAGATGCTCAGAAGGTTCACTATTGAGAAGTACAAAAGTGATGCTTAGAGGGTTCAGTATGCAACAGCTCTGGCCACAGGGCACTAATTCCAAGAAGCTTCATCTTTTATTATGTTATAATTTAACCTGTGAAGTCTCTCAATGTCTGCTGCCGTGGGAGCAGGAGCAGTCTCTTTTCTCTGGGGCCTGCCATTGTGAACACTCCTCTGCTATGATTAAGAGATCAGTAAAGTGAGATTTAATTTAATGGCCCAATTAAGAGATGAAGATTTGAACCCTGACTGTAAAAACGTTGTCTATTGATCATTCCTACAGTGCCATTACAGGCTACCCAAGCCCAGCCTCCCCGTGTGCACGGTGTGATGCCAACCTGTGTGTTTCAAACCATCCCCAGAGCTGTGCAGCTCTAAGCAACATAAACCCCGTGTTCCAACAGTACCAACAGAGAAGGAATAAAGGAGGGTGGAACCAGTTCTCGTGTTGTGTGTTAATAAATGTAATAAATAATAAATGTAAAGGTTACAAATCCATCACTGAACAACTTACTAGTGTTACCTTGCTTTTTGACTAGTGAAAGCTGACATTCCTGAAATTAAAGACTTTTTCAAAATAAGGTTTTCTAGTGTCAAAGGGCTTCAACTCACAAACCTGGAACAATTTTAGGAAGCTTTTGGTTTGAAAAACTGCTCTAATTTAACCCCATTCATTACCCTGGTGTAAGAAAGATGCCGGAATCATGAGCTTAACAAAATTACTGCATACTCTATTCACCTAATTCTATTTGCTCAATTTAGACATCTTAGTTGAAGTCTGAAACGCCAACTTAGCTCAAATTTTTATAATTTAAAAATCACATGAGAAGAAACACTTCTGTTCTATACCCACATTTCCAAATGAGAATTAAACGAGAAAGCCAACAAGTTTGAAGCATTCATGCAACCTGGATTATGCTTCAAAGTTTTTCCCCTTAAAAAGTGCCTTTGATTTTAAGAACTCCATCTCACTAGTTCTTTGCTCCAACTATCCCATTGCTATTCTCCAATGAAAGAGGAAGCCCTCTACTAAAGCGTTTCTCAAAACCACTGTGGACATCAAAGAAAAAAAGGCAGGAAAACAGAGTGCTCACAGACTGTAAAGTTGTGTGGGAGACAAATTTGTTTATCTTCCTATGTGAGCAGCCTAGAGAATTTTGAACCAGCAATTACATCCCATTGGCACTCCTAAATGATATTATTAAGCAGTTGGTAAATTTTAATTTCATCACATTCACACACTAACAATTTCATATTTTTCAGTTCAGTGTGGCCTATAATAAACAGGTCGGATCACACAGGTCTTGCTGCTCTAAAAGCATTTTTCTTCTTTGCTCACAGTGATTCACATAAATGTTTCTGAGCAGAGAATTGAACAAGAGCAGCCCTGGGAGAAGGAGCTGGGGGTGCTGTGGGTGAGAGCTGGACCTGCCCCAGCCTGAACCCCCCGTGCCCTGGGCTGATCCCCCAGCGTGGGCAGCAGGGGAGGGGGATCCTGCCCCTGTGCCCCTGTGCTCAGCTGAGACCCCACCTGCAGAGCTGCCCCAGCCCTGGCTCCAGCAGCACAAGGACGTGGAGCTGCTGCAGCCAGGCCAGAGGAGGCCACGGAGATGCTGCCAGGGCTGGAGCCCCTCTGCTCTGGAGCCAGCCTGGCACAGCTGGGGCTGCTCAGCTGCACAAGAGAAGGCTCCAGGGAGAGCTGAGAGCCCCTGCCAGGGCCTGAAGGGGCTCCAGGAGAGCTGCACAGGGACTGGGAACAAGGCCTGCAGGGCCAGGACACAGGGAATGGCTTCCCAGTGCCAGAGGGCAGGGTTGTATTGGGTATAAGGAAAAATTTTATTTACAGTTACTTTAAGGAAAACATTGGACAAGGTTTTAAGCAACCCAGTCTAGCAGAAGGCATCCCTGTCCATGGAATGGAAATTGCAATGAGATGGGCTTTAGGGCCCATTCCCACAGAAACTATTCTGGGATCATATGAAATACATTTCAGTAGCAATACAATGTTCCTGTAGAAACTCACACATTACAACTTAAAGACAACTTTTAGTCCAGCATAAATGGGGCTTAAAAAGCACAGTTTAAAGTAACATCCTGTACTCTTTTCCCTAAACAAGAGTCATAAACATTTTTACTCAGGAAAATCCCATCAGACTTCTGTAAGAGGAAACCATACCAAAGAAATTAAATTACTAACATAGGAAACCATAAAGCAAATAAATGGTTTGTTTGGGGAGCTGAAACTTCTGAAATACAGCAGCACATATGATCAAGGATAACGATTTTCACAGTAGCTTAAGAAACATAATCAACCACAAAAAGATGAAGACTTCTGAAGAGTCAAAAAGGGAATTCAGGGCTTCATCCTCCTCTCAGATGTGAGGAACTACAGCAGTGAAGTCAGAGTTTACAAGCATTGATGTTTAAGGACACTACTCACCACTTATTTAAAAAAAAGAGAGAAACATTTACAGCTGGTACATAGGTCTCCAGCTTTTCTCTCCAGCAGGCACAGCAGGGTTGTGATGACACTCAAGTACAACCTACTGCATCCCTTAGCAGGCACAAGCTACACAGGTCTCTGATGTGTACCCCTTTAAAGCATGCATTCTTCTCTAATTCCACTTGACTCCTACCAGCATCAAGAGAATTTGACATAAACCTCTTTCCTCATGTCATTCCCTGAATCTCACTGCAACCTCTGTGACTACCAGAGAAATCAACAGAAGTGCAACCAGTAGAGTTCTTAGTGTCTCACACAGCCCTGCACATGAGCAGCTGCGGTGATAATGCAGAAAAAAAGGAAAACTGGATGGTGTTTCTAGCCCCGTGAAGTAATTTAATGTTAAAAGTCCACATCTAATCAGTGAGGTGCATGGCAACCTCTAGTGGCATACGCCTGCTTAGGAAACTGCAAACATTCCAACACATGAAGCTATAGGAAAAGCATTTGGCCGAAGTGATCAATCCTCTTCCTGTCACTAACTTCATGAGAAGGACATGAAGAGGAGATGCCAGACCACACCTGATGCAAGGAAGACCCTCCAAGTGTTCCATATACTACAGCAGTCAGGTGAGCTGCAGAAAAGGCAGATACCAGGAACAAAACCTGTTTCCAAGTAGGTTAAAGGAATTAATACCAACAGACTTGCAGTGCTAAGTGACAAACTGAATACAGCACTACTATGCAGGTACATTTAAATATGATTTTAAGATATTACAAACAGCAGCATTCCAGAGTGCAGAGCAGTCCGCTGATAAAAGAGCTCTGAGTAATTAAACGCAAATCCATGGTAGCAGTGCATGGAGAATCTCAGAGTCACAGAATATTCTGAGCTGGAAGGAACCCACAAGGACCACTGAGTCCAACTCTTAAGTGAATGGTCCATACAGAGATCAGAGAAGGCAAGGATTTTGAAGTAAGGGCAATCTACAACAGAGGACAGCCAACACTAAGTGAGCCCTGGATCTTACTAGGAAACATTTATTACTTCTATTTTTAGCTTCCAGCAGCTGCTTGTGATAGATTTACACAAATATGACAATTTTCATGCTTTGCTGGAATGTGATACAAATTACCCAACATTATGAAGTTGTATTTTACTGAGCTCTTAAGTGTACTACATTGAATATTCCCAGCTCATTCTTTCACAGAAAATAGTCTCCAGAATTTAAAACAATTGGCTGTCTCTGCTCAGAATAGGATTAGGAAAAAGCCTGCATGGAAATGGAATTAATTCTCACATTAAGGAAGGAGTCATTAGAGCATCTGGTGAGGTTTAAATTATGACTGCCTATTCAGTTGTATTGCTAAGCAGATTGTAACTGCTTCAGAGCTACTTAATTTAGAAACCTATACCCTGAAATACTTCATGTAATACAAAGTACTACTTTGTTTTTCTTTTGCAGAAAACACTTTCTTGTTAAAATGCTTGGCACTCGGATGGTAAAGTAGAATAGGAGGACAAATATACAAACTCTGCTTCGGCATCATGGAACAAAGCTGGGTCCATCACTGCTGGCTAAATTTAATAATTGTGGTAACAGGCTTCCTAAGGTAGAAAAAGGAAGGATCATATATGACTCAAACACCAGCCCCTTAAGAAATACCTGTATCTGTACTGCTTTTTTTGCTAACTGAAAATCTAGGGTATTTTGAGAGGAAATCAGGTTAAAATACTTCCTTGATCGTGATTAAACCTGCCAAGGAACCCAGGGCTGTAAAGTTCCTGAGAAGAAAGTGCAGTGAAGTCTAATAGGAGACAGGCTGCTCCTGGAACTGGCTCTTCCTTCCAGCCTGCCCATGTCCTAGTCCCACAAGACACTTTATAACAGATTTTAATGCATTTTTAAAGTAGTGTCTTTTGATTTACAAGCAATCATGATCACAGCACCAAATTAAATTCCAGTCTTGGTGGTCATTTTTGCCTATTGTCCAAATGTACAGTTTTCTAACTCCAGAATAAGATCTTTCTCTAATACTCCTCTTGTTTTTCTGGCTCTGTTTCAAATCTAGAGTCACCTCCTTCATTACAAGTTCCACTTAAAATAATATGGAGTGCCTGGCTACAAGAAGACAGAAGCTTAAAATCAACAGCATGGAACACCTTTGGACTATGTAAGAATGTCATAGTATACATAATACAGATCTTATTGCCTTTTTTTTGCTTCTTCAGTTGATGAGTATGACCATTCTCTCTACCAACCCTTACATTACTTCCAGGCAGAACAATTCAGCTCCAACCCTGCTGGCACCCAATGGCTGGATAGCCAGCATCCTTCTTTCTGCTGCCCCACCAGACTAACATGTCTAAAATTCTCCAAATGCACTGAGGTCTCAGACTAAGTTATAGGATCATAAGATGGAATTATAGAACTATTTAGGTTGGAAAAGCTCTTGCAGACCATCGAGTCCAACCATTCCCCCAGCACTGCCCAAGGCCACCATTGACCCATGTCCCCAAGTGCCACATGGCTTTTAAACACCTCCAGGGATGGGGACTCCAACAGTTGGACTCGATGATCTTCCACTCTCACAGAATTTCCATTCCCTGTTTTCTACCATTCACCCCTTTGCCTTCTTTCCACACACGTCAGCATCAAGCAGCAGAACAAATCTCTCTGCCTCCAATGAGAATATCACAGCTAAAAATCAAGCAGCAATGTTAAAGCCATGTTGTAGCTATGCAGGTCGAGAGACATGAGGAATAAGGCTCCCAAACATTAGAAGATCCTGATAAAATGCTGCATCAAATGAGTGAAAGAGAAATTCTTGGGTCTTGAGACTAGCAAGATAACTGCTTCCTGCCCCAAATGTAACCAGAAGAACACACCTCACTTTGGGCTGCAGAAAGAGATGTAGGATAAAACAACAAAATCAGGACCCAGGATTCTAGGAACAAGCTCTGAAGTGGCAAATGAAGCATCACAGTAAGAACCAGACCAAGTTTTTGAGAGTCGGAGAAGTGTATCTCACACTGCACCAGGACCTCTAATTTCAGAACATTCATTCCAAATGCTTGGAAAACTCAGACTTCATGTCTACGATTTGAAAAATGAGCACAGCAAATATTTAAGACAATGTCTGTGGCAAGTAAGGGGAAAATAGCTCCATTTCAAACTCTGAACCCTCTTTACTTCTGCCAAGGGTATGAAAAGAGGGCAAGTATCACGCAGGTGAAAGGCACCAACACAATGCTTTCATTCTGGTAACCTGTCCTACTTTTACCACCAACTATTTTCAAAGGAGAAGTGTCTTGGAGAGAATTAAATCCTTAAGAACAAGCTGTATGTCATGTTAACCCAGTCCTTGACAAAGTGTACAGGTACACAATTATTATTTTTGGCACGCAGTCTGTACCTGACAAGCCCTGTAACAATTTATTCCGGATCACATTAAAGAGGACCTTCCCAGTTTCCCTTGGAGCGTGGAGCAAGGCTGGCTGCCAAGATGAGAAGGATGACTGGCACAGGGTTACCTGCCTTTACAATGTGCTCTGCAGCACAGAAACACAATAGGAAGGACCAACTTCAATATCTGCTTCTTCAAAGTTCTGGCCTCGTTTTAGAACCAAAGTAGATGCTGACTATTGACTACTATACAGGATAATAAACTTTAATATCTGAAAAGCATAGATCTAGGCTTTATTGCCCATATTTTCAAGATACTGTCACAAAATGATCATTTAATTATGTCTGATTTAAAAAATAGACCTTTTGCCAATTATGCAGGAAGAAATAAGCTGAAAATCCATGCTGTATAGTACTTGAGAACCACCACTCAGTGCATCTTTATAATAACTGAACACATGACTGAATTTGTAATTCACACAAATCCCTGAAAACCTTCTGTTTTAAAGGCAGCTATTGAGCTATTCTGTTAACAGGATCGAAAGGCAGAAGTTTCTCAGAGAAACTAGTATTTTTTCTGTCCATTCAGAGCAGTTTCAAATGCAGAGCAAGTATCTGGATTATTTAGTCTGGATTTATTCTGGATTATTTAGTCACTCAGTTATCATTTCTGTTGTTAGTTCATCGGTATCTACTAAGGCATATAAAATTAATGTTTCTGTACTACTAAGGCATACAAAATTCAAGTTTCTCTACTCCTGAGTTTCAGTAAAGATGATTTTCCAGCAAAGTCTTTATATTTACCTGATGATCCTCTGAGCAGCATACTGATGAAGCGAGCGGAACTGAGCCGACATATTTGCTAAGGCTGCCAGACAATTTGTGTGAAGGTATTTGTCCTGTCAGAAAGAAGAGGAAAGATAAAAAAACCAACACTCAAACTGTTTGTTGGATATGCACTGACACCTCTTGCAGGAATTGTTCAAAAGGCTGAGTAATATATGTTGTTTTAAAAGCAC
Source organism: Hylia prasina (assembly GCA_013397195.1). NCBI lineage: Eukaryota > Metazoa > Chordata > Aves > Passeriformes > Sylviidae > Hylia > Hylia prasina. Next base: position 207,407 of record VYXD01016843.1, on the reverse strand, counting down.
AGGCAGAAACGCAGTGTATATACTTGGTGATGTTTGAACATGTTTTCTTAAAATATAAAGCTTATAAAAGAGTGATTCTATACAGATTTCAAGTCCATACATACATATATATGTATAGACATGCTTTTATTTGCCCTTCAATGTCTATTACAATTGCAGCACAACTATTACATATACAGTTTTCCTCCCCTCCACCTTCCTCTCTCTCCAACTTGTAGTCTTATCCTAAAACTTTCTACATCATAACTCATCTCTCTGTTGACTCTTCCACCACCATTCCATATATCCAACTACAACCATATCATACTTCAGAGCACTGCTCCTCATTTCACCATCCCTGAAACCATTTGACCAGATAAGCATTTTTCTGATGGTCCTTTCAAAGTCAAGGGTTCTCACAGAATGAAACTTGTCCACTTATCCAATCCATAAGGGATTAATTTCCCTATTCAAGTCTAAAATATTCATCTACATAACAGATTCTAAATACTACAAATATATGCCAAATTTGTTCTTCTTCCTTCCAATTCTTTTTATCATAAAAGTAAAATCCTTAATTTTTCCAGTTTGAAATATATTTAGTATTTAATTTTAAAAATTTTGTGCCTTTTATTGTCAAAAATATTCAGAAGTGCATGATACTATGTTTGTGTTTGCAAAAAAGGTAAAAAAACAAATGCTTGAAAAACGCACAAAATCAATCTAGGCCGTAAGGCTCTGAAGTTAAAGCAGTTTTGTTTTCCCAGAGCTCCAAAGGTCTTCTGGCCCAGTCCCTGCTGTACTTTCTAAAACAACTAACAATAAATAGACCTGAAATTCCCACTTTAAGTCATGCAGAAAGGCAAGCAGCCTATAAGGAATCATTACTTCTCATGAAACTTAAGAACTCTTTCTTCTCAACTGAAGATGAGCTTGATGCCTGAATGAAGGTCTTTAGAGAACCATACTCACTGAACTGCAAGACAGCACAGAAATTGTGTTACAAGTTCACAAACAATTAGTTTGATCTATCTTCTTCCCTCCTGCAAAACCAGATGCCAACTGGTTGCAACAGAATTAATAAAATCCCACCACCTGCTTGAAACTGAATTCAAGCTGCTGAGGTTAGGAACTCGCAAGTGCTCCACGTAACTCTTACCCTTGTCCGTGTCATGTTGTACTGGATGGTTCTTATCACAACCAGTATCAGAAGACTCCCAAGGGAGATCTCTGTTAGGACACGCTCAGCATACCAAGTGATGTTTTTCAGTATCTGCAAAAGAAAAAGTACAAGAACAAGGCTCCTCAGCACCTAGGTCTGAATAAGAGCACAGGAAGTTGTCTGGAATCTCACACTCCTTAAGACATGGAAGTTAGTTTCCAGTCCCAAACGTGACTGAATTTTTGTACTCCAAAGCATAATTAAAACAAAATTAACAATACAAAACAAAACAAACAAACAACAACAAAAAAAAGTCTGACCTCTGCAGCATTATCACCCAGTAGATCTCATCAACTTTAAATCATATGGAAACACACCAAGTGTAGAAAGATGATTACATTTGGCAGTTAGCTAATTTCCATGCCCTGTGCCACCAGACTCATATACTTATTTTGATCTTATCCTTTACATTTTATAAAGTCTCCATTTACACCCAAGACGCCCGAATAATTCTGCCAATGCCTTGCCATTTTCCCTCACCATTGGCTAGGGAAGAGGCAGCACACAGGAGCTGACTGATGGGCAAGAGCACACACACTTGAGGTTGGGGGCAGATCAACAGTGTGTTGGCTTCACACTGAAGCATTTCCCTTGAACAGTATGCAGTCTCTTCCCATAATACGTAGAGAAGGTCACCAGCTACATTAAGGGCACTGTATCTTTCTCTGCCCCCCACGATAATGGTGGATGAAGTTAACCACCATTTCCAAGTTCATTGCAGAAGGAGAATCAATCCACTCTTTCCTTGTAGTCAGCCAACCTACATGGAGGAAACACGTGTACCCAACACCCTGCCTTGAAGGACTGGTAAAAATGACTCAATGGGAACTGTCCCAAAAACATGGAAAAGATCCTCTATAAATTCAGGGTTATTCTCGGTCAAAACATAAACATGTTTAACAAGGACAACTGCACACGAAGCTATCATTCTATGTAACTTCAGAGAGAGAAGAGAGACTGCAGGAGAGCTGGAGAGAGACCGGAGAGACAGGACAAGGGGGAAGTGGCTTCCCACTGCCAGAGGTCAGGGATAGATGGGATATTGGGAAGGAATTCCTGCCTGTATGGTGGGGAGGCCCTGGCACAGGGTGCCCAGAGAAGCTACCCCTGGATCCCTGGAATTGTCCAAGGCCAGGCTGAATGGGCTTGGAGCAACCAGGGATAGGTGTCCCTGTCCATGGCAGGTGCTGGAACCCCAAAATGAACTTGGAGGTCTCTTCCAACTCAAACCATTCTGCGAGTCTGTACCTCTGGAAGTTCTTTCACAGCACAAGAGACATTTGAAATAGCATCTTTATTAAGATTCATGTTAATTGGTAAGCTGATAAAGTTTGAGATATAAAAATTTTTTTTATTATATAGGAAGAGACGAAATAAAAATTCAAATCCTTGAAATAAATCTAAAAATAATTTCTTAAAAGTATCTCCATTATCACATGCTGCACAGTGCCTGGCTCTTTGTCAGCACCTTTGTATTCCACACAAGGAAGCTAAAATGAAGCCAGAGACTACAACCGAGAGATGGGAAAACCACTATTTCATGGCAAAGGTGACAAAAGTACAGGCTGAGGTGTCACGGTTGATGGTAAACACCTTTTGCTAAAAGGATAAAAAATCAGAACAGGTGAAAGACAGAAAGACTTGAGAGGTATTTAAGGGGAGAATGGTCAAGGCTGAGGAACAAATAGGAAACATGAAATCACTACAAGAAAGGTTTCTACAAATAGCAGGTGATGAGTGGATGCAGAAACCAGTATAATTTCTGGTTATAACAAGTCACTAATACTATTTTAAGACAAAGTGATGATAGTATAAATGAAAACAAGCCATCCAAGGAGTTTTAGTAAACAAGGACAACTAGCTGGGATTAACAACATAGATGATTAACAGGAAATGCCTGAAAGACAAAGCAAAATCCGCATATATTTTCACCAAAAAAAAAAAAAAAAGGAAACTGAAAATTTCAAAAGCTGTTAGTGTAAGTAATTAATGAATCACACGTACAAACTTCATGGCAAGAAGATACTGTACTAGTGGAGAACTTGATCATCCCAAGGCTGCTAAGCATAAACATATGGTAAGATATAACAAGTTCATGGGTTAATTCACAAAAGCAAAATGCTAAAGTAAGTGTAGACATTCATCCTGGTTGCCTCAATTGTAATTTCTTAATAACAGCTTATTTATGACTATGTGAATATACCTGTTCTCAAGAGAAGATTTTATATAAAGAAATAAATTAACCACTTTAACAAATACCTCAGGCTCAAATATCTCAAGCTCAGGACTGGAACCTTCCAGAAGAAAAACATATTGTTATTTGAAGAATACAGTATATGATCATTAAATAATGGTTACTCTCAGTAATACATAAATATAGCAGGGATAAGTTGTGGTTGCACATTTCACTTCCTGACTTTTAAATGCTTATTGAAAACTTAACAGACATTTTAAAAAACAAAATACAGCTATGAAAATGGATAATATAAAATACTATGTTTTGACATGACACACAATGTAAATTGAAACCAATAGTACATAAAAGGACACATTTCCTGATTATTATTGAAAAGAAATAATTTCACTCAATTTGCTCTGAAACGATACCCAAGAGTTTGGGTTGGTTTCTTTTTTCCCCCTGTTAGACAAAATACACTTATCCTAGCCAAAAAACCATCAACTTAACTGATTAAATTTCTAATAAGTTACTTTTTGCAGTCTCTGATTTATGAGTGAAATAGCAAAGCAACCTCCTCCCACAAATAAAACAATCCCCATGTTTCCTCCCACTCTCTTCGGTACTATTTTGTGGGGCACATCCCTGCATTTCACCAACCAAAGTGGAAGTTCATGATTGATTCTATGCTGGAACGGAGGGCAGATTCCATAGTGTGCTCCCTCCCACAGGGTATCCCAGTGGGACAAGAGGACTGGGACAAGTTAAGTAGTCTCAAGTAGTACCTTGAGCCCTATAACATTTCCAGACACATCTTTCTCATCCACTCGTGAATCTCTGTTGTATATAGAAGCCATCACCCTCCCTGTTTTCCTTCCCTGTAGCTTATTCCCACACCCTCACCCTCCCAGACCCCATTTCTCCTCAGCTCTTTCTTTTACCTGCTTCCACTCCCCCCACCCACACCTTATCATCACAGAACCACGGAATGGTTTGTGTTAGAAGGACTTAAAAGCTTAATCCACCTTCCACTATCCCAGGGTTCCAAGGTCTCCAAGCCCCAGCCAACCTGGCCTTGGACACTTCCAGGGATGGGGCAGCCACAGCTGCTCTGGGGAACCTGTGCCACGGCCTCACCATCTTCACAGGGAAGAATTCTTCACAGGGAAGAATTTCTTTTCAATATCCCATATAACCCTGCCTTCTGTCAGGGTGAAGCCACTCTCCTTTGTCCTACCCTGCCCGTCACAGTCTCTTATCAAAAAACAAAGCCTGACTTCGTCTTCTTCAGCTTCTTCTCACTTTGTTCCTATCCTGCCTCTTTACTCCTTTCTCTTCTCAGCATCCCAAAATCTTACCTACTTCTTGTTTAACTCTTGTCCCTTTCCTCTACTGCACCATCCCATGCTCCATGCCCGTTCCAGTCTGTTTCAAATTTCTCCCAACTGCTGTCACATCAGGGCTCCCCATTACACATTTTCTTTAACGTGTGGATGTGGCACTTGGGGACACGGGTCACTGGTGGCCTTGGCAGTGCAGGGGGAATGGTTGGACTCGATGCCCTTGCAGGGCTTTTCCAAGCCAAGCGGTTCTGTGTGGTTTCAACCCCCGCCAGGCAGCAGCAGAAACATCCCTGGGAGCACAGTCCCATCCCACGGGAACTGGGAGCTGCACTTGCACAAGCTGCAGCTCGTCCCTGCCTATCTCAGCTGATAACATGATCCCTGGGCAGGGGAGGATGCACACAGCCCAGACGGCTCTGGGAGCAGCAAAATGAGAATATTCAGTTTCCACAGACGTCAGGCCACCTCCGGCTACGTCTCTGCTGCGCAGATGGAAACAGACTGCTCCCTGTGCCCAGAGACTGATAATTTAGTCACATTTAGTCATATTATCAGCAACAGAGCCCTGGCACAAAGGCCACCTGCCAAATTTCAGATTCTTAATGCAAAACATGAAGTTACCAGGGGTCATTAAGTAACACGCTGACAGCTGTAAACACAGACAAAGACTTGTTAATGCTCCAGTCTCACCCCAGAAACCTTCAGTGAGTCTCCCTGAAACTCTGAAAACACCAATCTGGGAAAAATAACAGTTACTGAGATAACTATTCCTTGAAATAGTACACTACTCTTTAAAAAAATAGATTAATTCACAGTTATAAAGTTACATACCAGAACCTGTTACCTTTCCTCCACACTGAGGAAAGCAACCTGAACTGGTAGGCACTGAAATGGCTATTTCAAAAACAACAACAGCAACCACCACCATACATTCTGGGTTTCAGAGGCATGAAGGATGAAAATATCTTACATTTCAAAATCATGTACTTAGAATCAGTGCCCCTACTGACCAATCTCACCGGTTTGAAGTTAACATTATAAAGGGAAAGAAAAGAAAAAGTTTTGTACTGGGGTGGTCTTGCAAGAATAATTTTGAAAGAAATTTAAATGTTTTGATTAATCATTCTTTTGAAACCCAGGCTCTTGGATAGTTCCAACTCAGGGAGTACAAATTGCAGATGCAAAGAGCCGGAGCTCAGTTCTACATATACCAAGCAGTGAGATTGTCAGTTTCCCACAACTTTGCTTGTGAGATATTTTTTAACACACTAAAAATAAACACAGTTGAATCGTGATTTACAGTCTATCACCATTTACTACAGCACAAAGTGCTACAGTAGCACAATAAGGTTACTGCTACATAAAATACTGTATGATGTTATTTTGATGTCTGATGTAATTTTATTTAGAATTCCATAAATCAGAGACAAAAGATCACCAATGCTTGTCCCGCTGGGGAATTCTTACATTTACTTGTTTACTCTGCTATAATAATTATTGTTATTATTAGTGAAAGAAATTGAGTTCTCTGTGGTTACAGTGACCCAACTGCGTTAAACCAATTGCAGGAACAGGACCTATGATTTTGATCATATTTTCCAGGCAGTTAAGACCACATTCATTTTAAATAAAAAATGCTTCAGCATCCTAGAGCAGTCAAAAAGAGCTTCTGTGGTTTCCTGAGCTCCTTACCAGTTGGTATAAATACCAGATTTATAAAACATTGCTCACTAAAATTAATCCTAAAAAATCAATAAATAAATGTGGGTTAAATGCCACAAAGGAAAATAGCACATAAATGAACTGTACAGTCATGGTTCTTATAAGAACAGTACACAGGATACCCAGCAGGGAGAAAAACAAGTCGATCTAAAATACACACATCTTCCTTTCTTCATCTTTAATCCAAATGATGGAGGAAAAAAAAATCCTGCTGTAACTGCTAAAATTTGGTATGTATTTGTATTTGCATGAGGCTTATGAAACTGATGCTACATGCTTACATTTTTCAGAAAGGCCTACACAGGCCTACTACATTTCCTGACTCCCATCATTTTGCAGACCTGTAATACCCTCTTAGGCTTTAGGAGATGTGGAGTCAATATTTTAAAAAGTATGAGACTAATTTTGTACTTAATACTAGAGTTTTTGAACAGTAACTTTCTCATTCATACCTGAAAACATCTATTTAATTAATTTAAAGACATGGGTGAGGGGAACGGATTTTTAAGTATGACTTTGAAACTTTTTTCCCCTTACACTTATTTCCCTCCTTGGGGTCTGTAGGAATGTGTAGGAGAAGCCCAAACAGACAGGCATGCAGGCTCATGCACCTCACAGCCACCTCTCATTATCCCATTAAGAACCAAATCCAGCAAAACTCTGGCCACACAGCATTATTAACAAATGGAACCAGGCACTATGGAGCAGGAAAACGCAACCACAGAGGAAAAGAAAGAAGCAGTTACTGAACATCTGAAGTAAAATCAAAAAAATTGTGAAGAAAATGGAAGAAGCAAAGGCACGACTGAAAAAAAGATCAGTGCAGGGTAAAAGGAACAAGGTGGGGTTTGTGTTTTTATTAAGATAGAAGTAGTAAACTAATATCCACATTGCAAGCAAACACTACAACTTCTGTTGGCAGGGTTAGCTGAAAGGCAGGATAAACCGGACAAGAAAACTTGATTTATGTTTTCATTCCACAGCTGGATCCTCATTAAGGAGTTGTAGGGAAATCTTCCACTTTTACTCATCCAGTAAGGAATTTATTGAAAAACCGTGTGTAAAGCCTCTAAAGTGAACGAAGAGTGATAGGGGAAGAGTCTGAGGCAGGAAAAACACCTTGTCTGCTGAATGCCAGCTCTCAATAAGCCCAGTTTATGAGAGAGGATAAATGCCTCAGTGATGTGGAACCCAAAAATACACACGTACACCTCTGGTGCACATGTACAGATTCAAGGCACACAGAGCTGAAGGCAGGAAAAAGCTTCAAGAAGATATTTCAGTCATCTGCATGTTTACTATAGGTGCTCCTAAAAGCTGCTTCCACAAAGGTATTCCCAGGAAACTCCATTAAAATAATCTCTTCCTGCTTTCTACACATAGAGCTATACTAAATAATCTGAAATTTCAGAGAAAAAATACTGTAAGTCTCTACCGCTTGGCACCAAGAAAAAAAATGCCACCTCCCTCCAAAATAGGCTGGAAATCCACCTGAGAGAGAGTTCCGTTTAGGAGCCTTGAAAATTGCTTTCAGAATTTGCATTTCAATAATTTCACAAAGATAATAATTTCCCCAAAAGAGAATTTCTGTGTCCCAGTCAAAAAATTAAATTAAATCAGTGCAAATATCTCATGCAGTATCATAGTTTTAGAAGCTGGGAAACTAGAATATAATTGTCCAAGGTATTCTCCTGCACAGATGGTCAAGGCCCATCAAAGCTAGTAAAAATTTGGATCCTGTTATATGGACAACATAAAACAGAAATTAATCTAACAGAGAGACAGAAAAAGATGTGCCAAGTAAGGAAGTAACATTTAGTATGGAAAATACAACTCCAGCTAAAGGCTGCATCAAACTAGTTAAGTAAAGTTTTTCAAGAGAAATAAAAAAGGTTTCCTGGTTTTTTTTCCTCTCTTCCAGGCCCTCCACTTCCATGGCAAACATTCAGCACCTTTGAGGCAGCCTGCCCAGCTATTACTAGGCTAATTTGTAACAGGGAACACCAGACAAGACAGAAAAAGAGATATTTGCAACAGCTTCTCTACAGCAGAGAGCGTGTTTGTTCATTTCACTTGGGAAAAGTTTTGGAATGAGTCTTCAGGTTCCTTCTTCTTACAAAAGAAGATGTATATGCCATTAAATTTGGATGAGCTCATACAGCCTCTGCTGAGGGAACAGATTTGCCAATGTATCTTCTTAGAAGCAAATATTTAGATTATTTTTAGAGCTGAAGGATTATTTACCAAAACAGCAACTCACCACTTCATGAATGGATCGGTTGAAGCCATCGTCCTCAGTGAGGATCAGCAAAATGATAAGGGCCATGTAAACATGGTGTGAATTCCTTTCTTCAACGTGGTACAGAATCTCAAGAATTGGCAGAACCTTTAGGGAAGGAAAAATATATGTATTAGTTTAGTCTTCAAATATCTCAGACATTAAACAGACAAAGCTCTAAAGGTCTGATGTATTGCCCTGCCCCTAACAATTCATAGCAATTCCTCCCTCTTGAAACAACCACCCCTGAGCAGTGACATAGTGTCCAAACACCTTCCATCTGCTTCATTTTATCTCACAAGAGAGTCTAAACAAGTGCTTTCTTGTGGTTAGAAATGGAATTTCAATCCCTAATAAATGAGATTCCCAGCCATACCAGTTACCATAATCTCTAAATGCTTCAGTCCTCCTCTCTACACCATGGGGAAAAGAAAATTGTTAAAGATTTTCACCAGTCCAAGCAGGAAAACAGTTGTGTCTACCCATCTGTGCTACCACAAGCCTGCTCTGAAAAGCCTTTCCTAATCAAACCCAGCCAAGCACATCAAAGCTGAGGTGAACAGAGGCATTTTGAGACATGAAAGTTAAATCCCATTTTGGTGTGTGAAGATAATACCAGAAAAAAACTAGTTTGGGTTGGGTTAAGACTAGAAGTGGCCTGTTTTTCCAATTTTAGATAATATGCAGCCAAAGAGAGCTGACTGATCATTATGATCAGAGTTCAGCCCAAGGTCTTGCAACATTTCCACCAGGATGAACAGCTAAAGCCAAAGCCCTGCAATAATAATGAAAATGAGATTTCATTGCAACACCAAGCATACCTGAATGCTAGTCTAAAGTTAATCCAGATGCAAACGCTGTCTCTCTACCAAATGAAAATTAGCTTTCTACTGGCTCAGGACAACGTGGCTTCCCTGGGCTGCAGAAATAGGCTGAAATCACAAAAAGCCCTGGAAAAAGGAACTCGGGAAAGCTCTCAGTTCCAAGAAGCTTCTAGACACCTAAAAACTTGCTGTTTTTCAAAACAGGCCAAATGCAGCTGGATGAATCATGTGAAATCTATTCTGGAGAGCAGCCAGGACACCAGTGCTTCACAAGCCTCCAAAGTTACCAAAATGTTCTCCTACCATCAACCACCCTTGAAACAGTTGGGACAATACTAAACCAGTTTCTATTAGAATGAAATGAGATTGATCTAAATGCTGCAGGCCACAAAACCTTTTGACACGTGCTTTGGTCAGGGTCAAGACAAGATGCCAACAGAAGCAGAGGGAGAATATAAGTACAGCAATATTTTTATTAATATTAAGTAAATATTAAAATAAAAGTATTTTTAAAAATGACAAGTTGCAAACATCTTTCCATTGCCATTTCAAAGTATCCTTCAGAAACCTCTCTCCATCTTTGTGTTTTCTGAGAATCAGTCTTCGGTAAAGACCAGGTTTTCCCTAGAACTTCTAATTAGCATATAGACAAAAAAAAACCCTGTCCTTTTCCTTGGATGGGGAGAAAGAGACAAACATCACTGCTTTAATCCACCATTCAAACTGTCTCCATCTCCAACACCTGCATGCTGCTTTGCACTGTAAAAACTCTGTCATTTCCACATCCAAGAGGTACTTCAATAAGTTGGATAGAGCTGGAAGCAACATAAAACTAGTGCAGAATTGCATTTAAAACTGGACTTTGTAGGGAGAACAACAAAAGCCTTGCTGAAGGTAACCATTGGAACAACTTCTTAGTTTTCTAGACAGATCCCAGATGGAAGCACAGAATGGTTTGTGTTGGAAGGGACCTTTAAAGATAATTGTGATTCAGTCTGGTTGTGTTAAACCATACAAACCACTCTGGCAAAACGCATTCCTTCAGAACAGCCCAAAATATCCCCTATGTCTACACACATTAATACTAATTGTAACTGAAGAAGTACATTCATATCCTCAAGTGCACCAAGTCCTACAAGTGTGTTGCTACAAACTACATTCAAAAATACCAGACACTGAGACATTGCAGCTGTTTCCCTACAAGCCAATATAGAAAAGTACTGTTACTAAAGCTCCATGCTTGCTACTGAAGAGTAAGTAGTCTGGCACTCCAGATCATGGCAATCAGTCCTCCTGTCCCAAAGAAATCTCTGTTGCTTCCAAAACCTCCATTCCTTTGGCCACGTTTCCCTTTTCACTCCTCTTTCAGGCTTTGCGCCATCTACACAACTGGACAAAATTCAGGGGGGCAAATGGCAACTTAATTCTCTCTTATGTGCCATTTCCAGAAGGAACCAGAATAAATTTGTACACTTTCCATAATCCTTCCCCCTGACAACACTTCTTCCTTTGTATACTGATTGCTGAGATGCACGCGTATCTTTAGGATGAGTATCGCTGTTCTCAAAGCAAAAACCAGTTAACAGGTCACCACTTCTGTAAAAAAAGTTACAATATAAGATTCAATTAAAACCCTAATCATATGACAATGTAAAATTGGAAATACTCTTGGAGATGCCTGGGAGGAGTTTTGGCTAGAGCCTGGAGGAGACAGTTTTCTTCAAAAGAGGAAGGCTTTTAGGTAGTTTCCTTGGAGAAATCTGGGGCTGAAACCTGGGTCTCAGGTCTCTAGAAGAATTTAAAGAACCCTGGGAGATGCCTGGAAGGCGACTCAAGTGAATCTTGGAAGCAAGATCTGCTATTTAAAGAGCAAAAACATCTCAGGTAACTTCTCTGAAGGAGCCCAGGGCTGATGCCTGGGATCTCAGGTGTCTCAAGTAAAGATGGAAATGACAGGAGATGCCTGGGAGGAGTCTGAGGAGGATTCGGTAAGACACAGATTCTTACAAATGAGAAGAATCCTCTCAGTTAATATTTTAGTTATATTAGAATTTATCTGGACTTTCAACCAAAATACATTTCTACACCTCTATGCTACATACATACATTAAAACCTTTACACCTATCTTCTTACACAATGGTTTTATCCTACCCTATACTGAGAAGACAGCCACCACTTCTTTTGTATTGCTGATCCTTTCCTCACAGTCATCACACCATCTCTACTGCACCACTACTAACACTCCTCCCCCAGAAGCAGCTTTTAACTGGCAAGAAACAGCCACCATTAAAAAGATACTTTTAATCCCCAAAACAAGTGGCAGGTAAAAACAGACAGTGAAAATTGCAGGTGCCATATCCAGTCCCGGGTTGGTTTCCCCAGTAAAGTTTAAAAATACATTGTCTTTAGTAATCAACAAAATACAAGCAGCAACCTGCTTAAGATGAATTTATACTACAGGAAAAAAATACTGCTGTAACATCAGCTGATATAAATACATCATCATGTATGTTATTTCATTCCAGCCATGTTGAGCAGAAACAAAATCTCAACTCAGCAGCCAAAGCAAACACATCGAATAGCTCATTTCTTACACGCAGAAATCCCACTGGTATATTTACTTGCAATACTGGTGTTAACTGCTCTTTCAAACAGAAGAAGGCTCAACAGTCTCCTATCCACAGAGCAGAACACTATCCTTACAAAAAATGTGCTAACTGCCCTGTATTTCACCTGTCCCACCACTTTCTAGAGGATCCCTGCAAGCACTTTGAAAAGAACAGCCAAATACTAGATGTAACCTTCTCCAACAGAAGATTCTCTAGCATCAGACATTTAATGCAGTTATTTAAAAAAATGAAGTCATGAAGGACACACCAAGATCCTATTCATTTTGCCAAGCAGAATTATATTAAGAGCAAAAAAGGTTCTTTATTAATAATAAACACAAAGCCCAACAGAAGGTGAAGGTATTTAGCTATAACTGGCACAGGGAGATTCATACAAATGAGGAAGTGAGCTGAGACAGTATCTGCTATACCAGCTAAGAAAAACAAACCATTTTAATTTAAAAGTTAAACTGAAGTTGAAAAAGAGCAGAGACACATTTAAAAAATCCTTATGAAATGTTACGGAGCACCTTCTGGTGATGCCCACAAAAAGGGAGACAAATTAAAGTAGGAGAAAACACAACATATGGGATGCACTGAGTGCAGTGGAACAGGAACAACCTGCAAAACCCCCTGAAGTGTAGGATGAGCTCTGAGCTGCCTGTGGACGTGCTCTCTCACACAGCACCTATATACCTTACACCTCACTCACCCAACTGCCTCTGTACAAAGAGGCCTCTGATTTACACCACATGCCTCCAAAAAGTCTCTGCCCTTTTTCAAAGATAATTTTGACTCTGAATTAATGACCTTACTGTTTTTCTCCTGCATCTCCGGGTGGTGAGAATCAGCCTCCAGGCTTTAGTTCTTACCACCCCTTCTCTGCAAGTGGAGATTCCTGTGTTTTCAAGGATTCCCCTTTATGAAGGCACATACACACCCTTATGCCCCCCAAGCTCTTCTCTGACCAGCTAGAGTTAGCTTCTTAGACCTCTCACAGGGTTATTGTTAATTTTAAAGTCAAAAAACTCCCAAGTATCTCAACACTGATCCATTTTTCAATAGTCTGTAACTATTTTATGAAGTCTGGAAGTACAACACCAGAATAGTACACAGTGTATCAGCACCACTCTTGCCATACAGGGAAGGATAGCCAGCTCCAGTACCCAAGTCCCTTGATTTCATTTTCAAGTCTAAGACTGAACCTTTTTTACCACTGGGCTGTAGTTAGGAGGTCATGATTTCTTTGTCCAGTAGCCCTCCTGGCCCTCCCAACTCTTTTTGGGTCTGGCTCAACCTGCGTTACTGAGCACTTAAAACTGCTTTTCTCAGTGAGCTGCTGTTTATCCTTATCTACTAGCCCAATAAAAACAGGAGGATTGGACAAAGACGTCAGTAACTTGTCAGTAGAAATCACAAAGAAGCAGCATGAAGAACAAAATGAGAGCATTTTCAAATGTTGGTATTGAAAAAGAAATCAAAATACCCAAAAAAACATACTGTTGCCTTTTCAGTGATGCTTTTCTGAATATTTTTAGCTTTTCCCATGAAGTGTTTTAAAGTTGCTGATAATTTCTGGGATTTTCCGACTATTTTGTTTTTAGGTGATAATGTACGAAAATATCCTACGTTGCTGAGATTCTGAGTACCTGCATCTTGTTTTGACAGATGCACCACACTGTTTTCCTGGAAGCTTTACAGTGTATCAGACACCATAATTATAAAACAATGCACACACCTAATATTTGCTTGTCTAGAGCAACCTGAGATAGTGGAAGGCATCCCTGCACATGCAGGGTTGGAACAAGACGGGCTTTAAGGTCCTTTCCAACCCAAACCTTTCTGGGATTCTATCCTGTGATTCTAAAGATACCAAAAATTGTTATGGTTAGCAGCTGTTAGCTTGTCATATCACACACTAGCAGCCTCAAAAATTATACATTACCATTTGTTCACAGAATTCATGCAAAATGACTCAGCCCATGCCTACATAATCTGCAGTGGACAGAGGAGTTCAGTCTTGAATCAATTCAGCATCAACCACCTCACCCCAGTTTGCCAACAGTGCCAACAGTGGCGTCTATCAACTCCAGTTTTAGCAATACATCTGCTAGAACTTGGACTGAAACCAAACTCACTCCATATCTGCCATCAAACAGGCAAGGGATCTAATTACCTGGCAGGATTTCAAATATTAAAATGGAAAGGGTCCTCTATTCTGTTACCAATTCCCCTAGACAGCCATTATCTTATTAAAGGAATGCTTTTTAATAAGTAAGATTTGTTGAAGTGGTTTGTGACATTACTAAAGTGGGAGCATAAGCTAATTTATAACCTACAAAAACCGTACCAGGTGTCTGTTATATTGGCCATTAACCACAATCCTATTTAAGCGGCTAAAGAGGCACTACAGTTGTATTTCTATAAAATCTGTGAGCTGCTCCTTGAGGAGTTTCAGTCTTAGGTCAACCCTGTAAGACATTTGGCATGTTAGCCCAGTTACAGCTCATTTTGTTAACTATTACTCCTGAAAGCTGGTGCAACTTTTTGGCCTGACTATCCAAAAGAGATAAATAAAATAATGAGTGGAATGGTATCCGCTACCAGTTTCTCCACACCATGATCAGAAGTGGGCAGGCCATGACAGATGCACAGCCCACGAGGGAATCCAGAACAGTCTTGTAGCTTTACCAGTACCATCCCTGACTGCAGTGACGTGCTTAGCACCACGCTCCTGAGGTGACATAATGAAAATGAGTGAGCTAGAACTGGTGAATGAGTGATCCAGAACCTGCTGCTCCCACTGCAGAACGGAGAACACTGGCAGCTGGTGACACACAAGCTTGCAGGGCCAATCCCTCATGATGAGAACAAAGGAGGCAGAGGAAGACTCACCAGATTTTCTATGTCTGTCCGTGCCAACACGTAGGTCCGCACGTTGGTGTTCTGATGCAGAAGCATGTATAAGAGAAGAGTGGCTTGATCAGATTTCTGCTGCTCACATAAAGCTGTGTATAAACTGTTAAAGTTGATCTGGAAAGCATGTGGATTTGATGATGAAAAAGCAGTGTTATCTGAAATGAGGAAGCAAAAGAAAATATTTAACGAATACATTTATCACTCAGTTACTTGTTAATTGTATAAAATCTCTGGGGGAAATATTTAATACACCATAGAAAGAAGGAAACAAAAATCACCCGTGATTCTTATCACCAATGGTCATAAACCATACTAGAGTCTCATAAAGCTTTAACTGTGCCAAAAAACTGAGGTTGTCCTCCCATATGAGCTTGAGTACCTGCACAAAACATTCACCTTTTTCCATAAAACAATTCTGCCCCTTCATATGGCCCCCACTGCTAAGAAGGAATGTGATCCCAGGAGCTGCTGGAAGTGGGGCAGCCACAAGGTCTTCTCTGGGATCAATATATCAACGATTAACCTCCAAACCCTGCACATCAAACTTACAGGTTTAGTTCTCCGGTATTAAGGCAGAGTATCTTCCATCCATCCCTTTCCTGGCATGAAGGGTGGATGTGCATAGGTCAAGATTACTGTGGTATCTTAGTGAAACATAGGTGTCAGGACTTTAGAGGTGTGTGGTGGGGAGTTTGGTGGGTTAAAGTGATGTAAAACATCACATCGCATTGTCTGACATCCCTCAAAGTAACAACCGTTTGTTCATAATCACAATATATTCTGTGCCAGGGCTGGAAGTGAAAATAAAACAGATTTCTGTTCACGGAACCTTTACTAGCTTCAATAAAAATGTCCATCTGCACAGATCTCTAAGGTCCAGAAATTCCCTGTGGAAACAGAAAAGGCTAGTACTTCCAGGGGGCTTTTGAAGAAGATGGAAAGTGAGAGAATTTTTACATGGGCAAATAGCCATAGGACAAGGGGGAAGGGTTTTAAACAGAAAATGAAGACATTTAGATAAGAGATCAGGAAGAAATTCTTCCCTGTGATGGTGGTGAGGCCCTGGCATAGGGTGCCCAGAGAAGCTGTGGCTGCCCCTGGATCCCTGGCAGTGTCCAAGGCCAGGCTGGATGGGGCTTGGAGCAGCCTGGGATAGTGGAAAGTGTCCATGCCCATGGCAGGAGAGTTGAAACTGGGTGATCTTGAAGGGCCCTTCCAACCCAAACCACACTGTGGTTCTATGATTTCAAGCCCATATTCTTCCTGAAGTTTGCTAAGTAGCTTTCAGCACAGAAGAGTGTGGCAGTCATCACGTATTTTGAACAACATTTCCACCCACTTTGGATGGAAAAAGTGCTTGGAATTGCTGCAGGAGCCCTGCAGGAGCCCTGGCTGCCACCGGTTTTGTGGGGCCCAGCAGACAGCGTGCCGGGGAGCCACCACTCCTCCTGGCTGGGGCAAGGGGGGACAGCTCCAGCCATTGAGCTGGAGGCAGCAGGAGGCCCTGGAGCAAACAGGACTCCTGCCTGCATGAGCTGGGAACCACATGGAGATGCAGCCCCACGGCGATGGAAACCCTGCCTGCCCAATAACCACGCACCCACAGGCACAGGAGAGACTCCAGCCTGGCCTTCCTCAACTACTGACCATGACTATGGACCAGCTGGTTTTAAACCTTCCTGCTTTGGGCAGGAATTTCCCTTTAGGAGTGAAAACCTGGGTGCAGACAGCAAAATCAGAACAATTCAGTCCTTGGTGCCACGGGTCATTAGTTGAGAAGCTCCCCTTGGCTTTGCAGCTTCACTTCTGTGGATGTTAAAGCTGTGCCACTGGGATTTATAGCATCTCACTATCAGTTTTATTAAAGGATACTAAAAAGTCCAGTAAAACAAAAATCTAAACAGAATTAAAGAAACTTACCAGCAACACCAGTATATCCTGTATTGTTCTGCAGAACATTAAACTGATCAACAGAAAAAAATTAAAACTATTCTAGACCATGTACAAAAAAACCTGCTATCCTTAATTCTTCTAGTTTTGTCCCACTTAAATCATAGAAATTATTTTAACAAAAATGCCAATTTTCCTTTTATAGTATATATTATGACAGCAACCAGCCTCTTTTTTCCACATTACTTTCCTCTTACAAAAGCCTTAGAAGGTTCACAGAAATCAAATTTTAGCTCAATTATGAGTATTGCTAGTGGGAACAAGTTTCTGGGAAACAGTAAGTCATTCTACCAACATACACTCGTAGAGAAAATACAGCTTTTCATGCTACATTTGACACAAAATAAGTTCTTTCAAAATTTTATCATGATGTATGCATAATGTGCTTTACTGAAATACATTACTGGCTACTGACAGCATGAAACTAAGTCAACCAGAATGCAACATTAAAGGAAGCTTGCAGTTTAAAGACAGGACAAAACACAAACTTTATCAACAACTTGATCTCAACCACCTGTAAATGGTATCCAATAAATCAAAGAAGCATGTTAGGACTCAGAATTATTCTTACGAGAACAATCCTCCACCTTCACAAGCCAATAAATTTTCCTAGGTAATGGTGAATTAATTTAGAGCTCAACCTGGTTAAAACTTAATGGATAAAGGAATACAAAAACTCCCCAGAAGAAAGGGCGTAACTCAGGATATTACTGTGGCTTCACAGGTTGTCACACAGCTCCTGAGCTCTGTGTACAGTGCCAACCTGCAGAAAGCCAATGAAAGGTAAAACCACATGGCTCAGACCCAGAGATTTAAGTATGGATAAAGTATACATGGAAAACAGTGGAGTCCCATCCTGCAGAGATTTAAAAGCCATGCAGATTTGGCACCTGGGGACATGGGGTAGGGGTGGCACTGGCAGTGCTGGGGAATGGCTGGACTTGAAGGGCTTTTCCAGCCTAAATGATCCTGTGATTCTGTGAAAGGCACAGGCTGCATACTGAGCTATCTCAATAGCACAAGCCATGTTAGGGCATTCCCATGTCCCAAACAAGATCCTCCGTGAGTCAGTGCCACATGGCACCTGTAGTTACCTGACACACAGACTGGAACCCGCCTTCTCAAAATCCAGACAAGCACCAACACAACCCTGAAACCTCCCATACACATAAAACTCACAGAAGTGTTTATGTTAAACATTTTTCCCTTACATTTGAAATACAAGAATACAGTCAGCCAACCCAGGTAGCAATTTAATTATTTACCTTCTCTCTAAGGATCATGACTCCAGGACAAAAAGTGCTACAAAATTTTAGGGGACTCCTGCAGACTCTTGGATAACCAATCTACTTACAGGTTAGTTTTATGTATATTTTATGAAATTACAGAGTCACAGAATCATCAAGGTCAGTAGAAACCTTCAAGAACTTCTAGTCCAGGAAGTAAACTGGACTAGGATTATGAAGCTTTCTAGTATTTCTCAAGTCAGAGGATAAAGTATCCCCCCTCTGTTCCCACCATTAAGTTACAGCAGCTGAGGAGCTCCACCTCAAAATTCCCAGATAAAAAAGTGTTATTACTGCACTTCCATGGGTGCGCTGCAAGGACAACAAATCTTGGAAAGAGAACCTGTAAGCACTCACAGCATCTTAAAGCTCCATTACACCAGTTCAGGCTCAGAAGATGGGACAGACACAAACCTTGTGTGTTCTTGAAGGACATGATGGCTTGCCTGTAGGGGTTCGGGGTGTCTGGGGCGTCAGTCAGGTTGGCCAGGACCAGCAGCAGCAGCAGGCTCTGGCTGGCCAGAGGGGAGCACTGCTCCAGCTGAGCCGATGCTTTGCTGCCCACCCCGCCCAGTGTGAACACTGTCCACAGGCCAGCTGCAGAGAGAAAAAACAACAAATATCAGGTTTGATCATATTTTAGTACACAAGGCTATCTAAGAGAGTAGGTTTAGATGGGATATTGGAGCAAAATCCTTCTCTGTGAGGGTGGGCAGGCCCTGGCACAGGGTGCCCAGAGCAGCTGTGGCTGCGCCTGGATCCCTGGCAGTGTCCCTGGCCAGGCTGGACAGGGCTTGGAGCAACCTTGGGATAGTGGAAGGTGTCCATGTGCATGGCAGGGGGGTGGAACTGGATGGTCTTTAAGGTCCTCCCAGCCAAACCATTCTCTGATTCCACAATTGTACATTGTGCATGTACATGTCCAGTAGTAAGGCATAATGTATAAAGCCAAAGTAATGTCCCCAAAGGCTGCTTGAAAAAACTCTCATTATCACACTGCTTAAACTTTGATGATTGGGCCTCAAATGCAGAGTCATTTACACACTTACAGCACTAAAAAGAATTAACTCCAATACTAAACTACTGCATCTGAAATTCCTGTTCCTAATTACAGCAGTGTAATTAGGATGACCAGCTACATGCCCAAATACTCATCAGAGGAGAAGGAGAATCAGAGGAAGATGAAAGGACTCCCCTCATCCCTCTCCAGCAAGTCCATTAGTCCTTATAGCCTTGCCAATGCTCATGGGACTGTATTACAGCTCTGAAAAAAAACTAAGAAAAGCACCAAAACTGAAACAGAGATGCTGCAGACTCAGCATTATTGGAGTACAAAGTCAGAGGAAAGGACAAAAGCTCTATGTTTATCACATCTGAGCTCTTGATACATTCATTCCAAGGGGATATGAAGCAGCCCCTCCCAATCACACAGTATTAGATTCAACCCCAAATGCCTGCCTAGCAGTTCATGTTTTTGAGTGTACCTTGAAATTTTATGACAGAGACTAAGGGTTTCATCAAATTATTCATTTAACAGGTCAAAGCTTTGAGTTATACAGGAAAAAAATATATTAACTTCTACTTATAAAAAGGTAAATCCATATTTCCTCTTTTAATTAATGCCTAAACAAAAAATTAATTACAATACACCTTCTTAAAGAAAACAGAAAAATTAAGAAAGTTTCGTTTCCAGTCTTCTAATCTGCAAGATTCAAGGTGTAAGTGGTAAAAACCTGTAAGCCACTTGAATGCATTGAAGTATAACCAATTAAAAGAATTTCAAGTACTCTTAGCCCTACAAAATTTCAAGCCATCCAATGAATATTTTTCTTCAAATGTAATTATAGAATCAGATTATGTAACAAACCAAGGCTCCCTCATTAGGACAATTGCAGGGCAATTACTGCCATGTCATGGGCAAGGGGACTAATGCCACTCAGTGTTAAGCAGCTTGAGAGATTTCTTATAATGAAAAGTACTATAACTGCAGCCTTCTTAGCAAAAATTTCATGTTACATTAATAATCTTTTATCACTATGTTTTTCATCCACTGTTCTTACCAGAATGAATGATGCTGACCATGAAGTTTTTAAGCTCACATGAGTTAACCAGAGGTAACATGCAAAGAAACTATTTTAAAAACCCTGAAACAACTGTACATTTATCATCACATGTTAAATAAACTAAAATTCATAAATTTTCCATTCTTAAACTTTGGTGCAATTCTCGTTTTTAATTTTCTACCACACCATCCTTCTGTGGCCACCATCTGGCCATTACTATGCCTTTCCTCAATAGCTAGGAAAAGAGGGATATGGCCAAAACACCAGTGATTAATCTGAATCTTCCCCCAGGGAGAACAAGGTCTCTATGTCTGAGAGAAATCTGCACATTAATAGGTGACCCAAGTAGCCTCCTGAAGCTCTCTTGGGTGTTGGCAAGTCCTCCTGAAAACCAATTCCATGTAACAGGTTCAAAACATTCCTTTCAGTTGCAAAGGCTGTGTCACATTAGGTGCTAAGTATTGCTGATGTAAGGATGATGCTTCCAACACACTCAAGTTAAAAACATTTTAAAGGAAAATATTATTCCTGATCATAAATATCAGATTAAAATGCTAAATAGGTAAAGGTCCTGGGAGCACAGAGGGACAGGAAGTTTCTAGCTGTATGTTCACAGTATCTGAAATATTACTTTGTTAAACCTCATTTTATATTTATGTATATTTCACAATTACAAGACTATATTTAACTTCTTTAACATGCAAAACAAAGTAACTTACGCTGCACTCCCTTAGAAGCTTTCCTTACTATATTCTTTTCAGATCTGAAGCTAACAGAAAACACAGAAGAGGAGACACTGCTCAAGTGTGGACAATAATATTTCAGATTCTGCTTCTTCAGAACATCGCAGGAAAAAAAACAAAAAACCAACAGAATAAAAGGAAGAAAATTCCATGTTTAAAAGGGATGAAGGCCAGGTTGGACAGGGCTTGGAGCAGGAAGGTGTCCCCACCCACAGCAGGGGTCGGAATGAGATGAGCTTTGAAATCCCTTCCAACACAAATCATTCTAGGATTCCGTGATTCCATGAAAATTCCTGTTTCAGCCAACAGGATAGCCACAGATGGCTGCAATAGCACTAGTTCTGCCTGGCATCATTACAGGCATGAAGAGAAATTTGCCTAAATGCTTCAGCATATAGATTGGATTTCTTTCACATTGACTTTTTTTTATTTTACTTCCACCCTCTTGTCATTTTTTAATATATCACAAGAGAAATACAAATTCGAGATGTTTTTGTAGAGCTTTCTACATCTCTGGGAGGTGGCAAAGATAAGCCAGGGTTCTCAAAACTAAACCACTAAACTGCAAAAAGGAGGGAAGGGTAGATTACCTGAAACAGCATCATGAGGGAAGCTGCTTCTGAAGATTTATAAAATCTTGAAAAAGGTCTGCAGTACCAAATACTACCTTTCTGGTCCCAATTATAAGCCTGATGAAGTCAATAATCCACAACCTTAAAACAGTCTCTTCAATGCTGTCGTGGTTTAACACCACACAGCCTATCATTCTCTCCTCTCCGGTGAGATGGGGAAGAGAACTGAGAGAAAACACAAAACTTGTGGATTGAGATGAAGGCAATTCAATAGGACAGAAGAAGAAGGGAAAATGATGATGAGGATGATATTGATAATCATGATAATAAAAGAATATGCAGAGGAAGTGATGCACAGTGCAGTTGTTCACCACCTGCTGCAGACCCTGAAGCGGTGTCCACCCACCCCTGGGCTACACCCCCCAGTTTCATTGCTCAGCATGACAGGATATGGGATACTCCTTCAACCAGCTGGGCCAGCTGTCCTGGCTGCCTCCCTTCCCAGCTCCTTGTGCCTTAAGAAACTTTGAAGCTCATCCCATTCTAATCCCTGCCATGGGCAGAGCCACCTTCCACTATCCCAGGTTGCTCCAACTTCCATCCAGCTTGGTCTGGAACACTTCCAGGGATGGGGCAACCACAGCTTCTCTGGGAGACCAGTGCCAGTGCCTCACCACCCTCAAAGTCAGGAATTTCTTCCTAAATTATGAGAAGGTGACACGTCCTGGATTCAGTGTAAGCGTGACTTAGCAACAGCTAAAACATCAGGGTGCTATCAACATTACCCAGCACTGCAACTCTATCCGAGCTGAAAACCAGACAAACATTTAGGTATTTGGATCACTTATTTCATTTATAGAGTTTACTGTTTTCTGCAGAATACATTCAATTGCAGTTCTCTAATATTTGTCTTTCTAANAGTGCCTCACCACCCTCAAAGTCAGGAATTTCTTCCTAAATTATGAGAAGGTGACACGTCCTGGATTCAGTGTAAGCGTGACTTAGCAACAGCTAAAACATCAGGGTGCTATCAACATTACCCAGCACTGCAACTCTATCCGAGCTGAAAACCAGACAAACATTTAGGTATTTGGATCACTTATTTCATTTATAGAGTTTACTGTTTTCTGCAGAATACATTCAATTGCAGTTCTCTAATATTTGTCTTTCTAACTGTGTCCAGCTCTGGGCTCCCCAGTAAAAGAGGGACATGGAGCTCCTGGAGTGGGTCTAGTGGAGGGTGACATATATACTGAAGGGACTGGAGCATCTCCCTGCCCAGGGAAGGCTGAGGGACCTGGGGCTGTTCCACCTTGAGAGGAGCCCCAGCTGAGAGGGGCCCTCAGCCCTGGGTGTCCCCTTGACGGGGCAGGGAGGTGGGGTCACATGTCCCACTGTGGGCCCCTCCAGCCTGATCAGCTCTGAGATTCACTGATATAACTATTTCTTGACTCAGTCTCACATGGAACCACCCTGCTAGAGGTTTTGTCAATTGGAAAACAGTAAAATTCTGCGAATTTGTTCTGGGAAATACTCAAATACTTTAATAAGGTACTGACTGCTTTTACCTTTAAAACCAAATTAACAGATTCATTTTTGCCCTTCTCTTCCACCAAACCAGCCATGACAGATTTTTTTCCCCTGTTCATACAACTCTATGTAAGGCAGAACAAGAAAAGCAGGTCATAAGAACAAAGTATGTAATTTTGCAACAGAGAAGCTGAGATTTTTCTGTAAGATGGCTGGAAACACAGTTCACAGCCATGAAAACAAACCCAAGACTTTAATCTAGTTTGACAGTCTGTGAAACAACGCTTAATGGCAAAATGAAGCTATGATACAGTCATCAAAATAGAACTTTCTTTCACCTGACTGTTTGATGTAAACACAACTCTGCAGAAATCTCAGCCTAATGCCGGCGCTCTGTTACACAATGAGATACAAATAAGGTTCATGTTTGTACCCACTTTAAAAAAGTTTAAACGCACTTATTTGTAGTTTCACAAGAATAAGAAAATTTTAAGAGTTTGACTTCGAAGACATTTGAAACCAAGATTGCAGAAGGTACTCTAAAACCTCACTACATTCATATAAAGCATGGCCACTTACAGTCAACAACTTCAAACACTGTCCACCACTATTTTAAGTCAGCAGATCAACCGACTGTGAGCTGTAATTGATTTTTGAGCTCTCCTGGATTAGTTATTAAACTAGTTGTAATTCTTCTGCAAAATGTATTATTCACCTTTCAACCCTCAGTGTCAAGGCTCAGAAGACAAACTCTCTGACTTCTCCTGCTGGACAGAGCATTAAATTAATGCTGAGGAAATTGGAGTTACTTATTTCCAAGTTTCTTTCTAGGAAATTAGTATTGTTTGGGGTTTTTTTAATCTAATAGTAGCTCCAAAATTCAATTAAAGTAATCACTGAACTTCAACCTTTCCTTTGAACATCCTTCATTGCGTTTAAATATAGGCATTAAATTGCAATTAATATTGCAAAGCCTTTTTGAGTATGGTCCTGTCTCTCCTCACTGGAGCTTGGTAAGAGGGCAGATTCTTTCCTCATTCCCCATCACATAACCCACATCCTCTCAAACATATTTAGCATCCTCCTAATGAGTTTTTAATTACTTTTGAAAGTATTTTGCCGAGGCCACCAACTTGAGGTGCTGCCCCAGGCTGTTTTCTAAATAGGACAAAAAAGAGTTTTAGTAGACACGAAGATCTTCAAAAGGTCTCTTGATCTCCCCCTGTCATTCTGACATTTCCAAAACAACAATCCTGCTCCCTGGTTGCAAAAATGGAAAGAACACAAAGAGATGAGGCTACAGAAATTGGCAAAGCCAGTGTTAAATATCAGAAAGAAAACTCAACCACAACGAAAAAGGCCCAAAACGGAACAGATCTAACTTATGGTTAGTAATACATCCAAGCCCTAGCTCATTCTGTTTTCCTATTTCTGAAACTTTTAGCATCCAGAAGATTGTCCAATGCTGCAACAGCATCTAACACATCACTACATAGAGATGATGAAGAATTAAAGCAAAAGTGATTTTCATTGCATCTAATTGATACCATCGTGTAGTTCCTCCACCAAAACCAGTAAAAAACATATTATTAAAAAACATTACAATTACTGTTTAATTCTTATTACACTCAAGCAGCAGCACTGGGAACTTGAGTGTTGTTTTTTTAACGCTTATTATGTGTGTCACATTTCTTAAGTCAATTCAATAGTTCTCACACTGTGGTCTGATGAACACTTTCTGGTGGCCCATGGAGAGCTGGCAGTTCACGTTGTGCTGGCTCTTGTCCTTGTTTCCAGCTGCTACATTGTGTTAGAAGAAAGCTAAAAATACATAAATACTTTCCTACGATTACTTTTCCATGCAAGCAATTTCTCAAGTTGCCACAGGGATGTTATGTGATAATGAATGGGAGAGGAAAAAGAGGTCCATGGAGTCATGAACGGGGATCAGTGAGGCAACTGCTGTATCAGGGGCATTTTATACTTTATAAAGCACATCTTCAACATCAGACCTTTAGCTAAGGAACTCAAACTGCAAACTGTGAGGCACTCAGGGTACACTTGCTTAAAAGACTATAAAAACAGCAACTACATTAATTTTAGGGAAGTCACACTTCAGATTTGGGAGGATTCATTACAGAAAAAAACTAGCAAAGCTGAAGTATAGGAAATATGGAATCATTTTTACATGGTTTATGAAACTGCATGTTAAATATTCCACTCCTGAGCAACATTAAACTAATCTGTAGCATAAACACACTGGCATACACACAAACTACAACCTGTGGCTGAAAAAGTCAATCTGGTGACTGTAGACTTTTTAAGTAGAGAAACTGTAAAAACTCAGAATCACAAAAATGACTGTCCTAAATACTACAATAACTTTTTGTTTGCAGTCACTTTTTAATTGCAGTAACTTTTAATTGCAACTGACACAAGTAAATGATAGGTTTTTGCAACATTTCACCTGGCATGGTAACACAAAAGGCAAAAGTAACAATTTTTAATTGTCAGTCATATATTTCACAGTCTTCATCGTCCAGCATTGGACTAACAGCATTAATCCAAACTATCTTGAGACATAGGAGAAGTTCTACAAACAGATATAAATGAATAGTTTCTGGATGTCTCACAGTCTAGCAAAATAAAACTGTATTTTAAATACTGGTAGGCTAGGTGCTCTCTAAGTCATCAGCAGGCTGCAGCAAGAATCCACGCATGGGAGACACTAAATTTAAAAGCATTTTCAGAGTACAGCTATGCACCAGCCCATCTTGACTCTATTTCTTGTCTGGAACACAAAAATTACACATGATGTGTATCAGGGTAAACGTGTGAGCACTTGGAACTGCATATTCAGGCTCATAATCCCATTGAACTACCACTCAGTCCTTAGTGCAAGGTCAAAGTCACACAATTTACACAGATGACTGCCATGGCTTTATTTCAGGTGCTGTTATATTTCAGCTGCTTTACCACTATATTTAAAGTATTTAATTCTTAAATAGTACAGGAAAGTGACTGAAATGCTATAGAAAGATTTAAGTGCATGTTTTAGGTTACTTCTTTAAACGTTAAAAAGAATTATAGAAGTGATTTAAAAACCAAGTTATTTTCTTCTCAACAAATCACTGCAACAGAACAACTGCTCTATATTTCATAGATTTCAACTGGCTCATTGAAATACATGACTGAGTATGACTTAATTGTTTGAGGGTTTTCACACCTAATAACACTATTGTAAAGGAGACCAGTATTTCACCCTCCCTGCCAAGAACAGCAGAAGGTAGTTGTTTCTGTGGAGCCAAGCTCTGCAAGACCAGCTCCCTGCCTGCCCCAGTCCTGGACACAGCCCCCAGGAACAGCCAAGCTCATGATTCTGTGTACCCACACATCTCAAACACACCCCAGGCACTCGAGTTTTTGATGTCACCATTGCTCCCAGTGCTACAGCAGGACAGGAAAGCCACAGGGAATGGCTGGGGTGGAGGAGCCACCATCCCAACCATCCAAAGCTAGAGAAGTCTGATGAGTCTGAGGTGCCCGGGGCTGTGATGTCATTAACATATTCTGGAAGCAGTTTTCCAGGAAATGAATCATAGAAGCAAGTGAAATGCAAAGATGTATTAGGTAACTGTGTCCATCCCCTATCCATGCAAGAGTGTTCCCTCCAGTACAGCCTGTTATTCTATCCAGTCTAATTTTAAGGGACTAGTAATGGAGCTTGAACCACATCCTTTGGGAAGTGTGTTCCATAATCTAATAAACCTCAACATTAAGATTTTTTTTCCTAATATTCAGCTAAACATTACTTTGTTCAGCTTCATCTACTTATTCCTTTAAGTGGTTCTATGTAATACCATAAAACATTTCTGCCCCAGTTCAGTGTTTACAGCCCTTAAATAAAAGCCATAGTCAGGTCTCCTTTGTTGCCCAGCCAAATTATATACACACATTTTTCTTTCCTTTCTTTTAAAGTCTTTTCCAGTTTGCCTCCTGCAATTAATCCCAGCTCCAATACTTTGCACAACCTTTCAAATGTCATGGAACTGAAAAAGATTGCAAATGCTAAATTGCATGGATTGATAAATAAGCACAACCCTTATTTCACTGCAAAAACAGTGTTTATTTCAAGTTAAACCATTCATCTTCCTTCCATCTCAGGAGATCTTTACTGTGAAATCTGAAATGATCCAAGCTTTCTTTGAGGCAGGAACCCTAACTATTACATTATTACTCTTTTTCTTGTTTTAAACTTTAAAATAAGGACACAATCATCTTCTCCCAAGACTGTGAAGCTCAGCTGCAGACTTGCATCCTCATAAAAGCTTTCCACACCAGAGAAAAATCAGAAATGTATAAAGATACCCCCAAAAAAGTATTTAATCTGAAAAACCACAAAAACAAAGTCAATACCTGTAAACTCAGGGAAATCATATTACCTGTAACTATATATATTATTAACAGTTGGACTTGTTGATCTTCGAGGTCATTCCCAAATTCGGTGATTCCATGAGTCTATGACAAATTTAACATTTCCAGATGGGGTCTACCTCTCTTACTTGCCCAGAGATCCTGAAGCACGGAATAGCTTTGTTAGCTGGAAATCCCTGATGACATTTTTATTATATGTAATTGGAGTATGAGTAGTAGACATACCCAGAGACAGACACCTTGAAGAATTAAGTAAAGCAAATTACATACTTCTGAATCAAAAGACCAAATAAGGCTGGGAATAACTCTAATAAATCATTAATTCACTTTTAGAAATATATTAAAGATACCTGTAAGAAGGGGAACATCTTAAGCAAGGAATCTTCACATTTTTATTAGCCCGACTCCTGGCCTGTTGCTGGAAATACCTATTTCAACTCCTTTGGACACAAATGATACAATTTCTGAGATGGAACAATATTCTTGCTGCACTTTTGAAGACTATCCAGTACAATTGAAGCTGCAAATGTGACCACAATATCAAGAAAAAATAAATAAAGGTTTTACAGTATTATACAAGAGCACAATACCACAGTATTATGACTACTTGGAACCCGGGAAACTAAGTGCAAGCTTGAAGAGAGTGAGAGAGAGGAAAACGAATGAGAAATGTGGGAAAAATTGCAAATCCACCCAATGTTGGATTTAATTTTAGAGGAATTGTCTGACTCAATCATCTATCAACCTTGGAACAGCAAACCTCACGCCAACAACAAGTTCACATAGAGACATAAAAAAAGGAGTTGTTGGAAGGTGGGGTTTCGGGACTTGTTTTGGTTTGGGTTACTTTGATGGGATTTTCAGTAGAGAAGCTCAGTTTTAGGAGGGATTTTGTTCAGGCTTTTATTTTTTAATTATTATTTATTTAATTATTTTTGTTTTGAATAGAAAACTTCTCTGTCTTTTGCACAGGGTACCCATCCCGGAACTTTACTGCTCTTGTCAGAGTGCAAGGGAACACTGTGATTACCTATAATTCAACCAGCTGTGGACTGTGACTGTTGCAACCCCTTCTGTGGACTCTATCAGGCAAAATATGAGGCAGAAACAAACAGAAATATGTTACAAAATAGCCATCTTGGCAATATTATTTTTAAATAGTGCTAAGCAGAGTATCGATATTAACTAATGCTTTTGATGTAGGACCCTCAGGAGTACTTCATCCTCGCACATAGTAGGGAAGGAGGAAGAAGAAATCCAGACAACCAATGAAAGAAGTGACCTGTAAAGTTGTTAGACAGGTCAAGGTATCCAAGAAATTACTTTTCCAGAGCAGTTAGATTTTTATATCTGTTAGTGAGTTCAGCACACTGCTCCTGTTGACTGCAGGCACTCAATTCACCTGTTTCTTGAGGCATGAGAGCAACAAAGAACAGCAGCTAGCACAGCAAAGTCAGCACAGACCTGCTGCTTCCCTCCTAGACCTAAGTTTCACTCCTCCACACTTGTGAAGCACCTCACCACTGGTACCTGCAGTAATTCCAGCCAGCTTCTCTATCAGCCTTCAGGAGAGCATTCAAAAACAATTAAATAAAACTATTAATATAAGCACAGCTGAAAAACTCAGACTTACACAGCTTAGGAATGCTCTGGCTGCCACCCTTATTCCTGAGAAGGTCTGCTCACACTCCTTGGAGCCTGCCACCTCTCCACAGAGCAATTATTTTTTACCTCAGCTTGTCCCTATTTTTCCTTTAAAAGGCAACATTTTGTTTGTGTGAGGTAACTTCTTCCTCTGCACTACCTGCCCCTCCAAGGACAAGGAAAACTCCAGGTGTTAATTCTCTTGCTTGAAACCTGGTCCACCAGCAACAGCATGGAGCAGGGAAAGTCCCCCCTGGATCCTGGAACAGGCTCACGGACCTCATGAGGGGTGCTGCATCCCAAGCCTCACTGGCACGACGCGCTGTGGAACACACTTCACGAAAACTCAGCGTTCAGACAATTTTGCTGCCAGTTTTTCAACAAGTTTTTCTGCTCAGTGTATGCAAACGGCAAGCTTTGGGACCTTGTAACTTGGCCAGATTTAGTAAACTTTAAGAGGGATTGTAAATGGCACATCTCTATCCACAGCTTCACTCCCCTAAGCCCCGCTTCCCAAATCTCAAGAGCCTGTTCCAAGGCATGAAGGCTCTAAAACTCCTCAATAAAACAGATGTAAGAATTCAGCATTGGTTAAGTAACATTTTTCCCTAACCTCATTCTCAGAAACAGAAGAACTGTTTTCAATTAAAGCAGTGCCAAAAAAATTTAAAAAAAAAAAAAAATCTAAAAAAAAAAGAGCCTAAGGAAGATACTCAGCATGAAAAGTTTCATGACAAACAACTGAAGTCTGAAAAAAAATTATGAGCAATTGAAAATTGGATTTCACTACAGAAAGTGCTCTATAAGCTTATCTTGAGGCATCAATACCAGCTCCAGCCATATGAACATTATTAAAGTGGCAGTTTTAATGATGAAGGGTTGAGGAAAGCAGCAGTGCTGAGGAATGAAGTCCTACCCCCAGAACAAGCGTGCCACAGGCAAAACTTTTCATTATCTTGACTAGCAGAAAATGCCTCCTCAGCTGAAAGAACCCAGCGTCCCTGCTCCCTCTCAGAGCAGGGCGTGAGCTCCTGCCAAGGCTGACGAGCTGTTTTATGTCAGCACCTGCCCTTTGGCTCCGCTCTCGGCACTGACATCAACTCCAGCGGCATCAGACAGGAACACGTTTCTGTCACCAGACGCCGCGGCTGGAGCCGCACCAACTAAACCGGGCTGCAGCTCACGGAGCACCGTTTGAAGCCCTCTTATGGATCCAACACCGGCTGAACTCCCCCTCTTTTGGTGGAGGGGATGCTGTAGGGAAAGGTTTTGGTGTGTCAAATTTACTGACTACAAAAACAGAACACTATGGGGGGAGAAAAAGGCTGACTAAGTTATTAGTGACTCTGCCTGCATATTTTTTCCCAGCAAAAACGGATAGTTAACATTAAAATTATACAGAAACATGTGCTAACGCTCACCAACTTTACTATTAAAGACTAAAATTACATATATAGTATTGAGAAAGTTTTCATTCCAAATACTGACTTGCCGATTTATGGAATGAATTACATAAAGATTTGCATTTATATGAAAAAAATATATTTAGAGTCACTTTATTTTTTCTCTAGCACGCACGTTCAGTTCCATAATATTTCATCTTCAGTGCCCAAAAATGTTTTTACCACAGACTAAGGGATTCCTCTGGGCTTTTCCGGTTCCTAAGCATTTTGCAATAGTGCCAAGCCATAAAGGGAAAAGAAGTTTGCTCTCTGGGAGCACAGTTAGGAAATAGTGAGGACAAGACATGCCTGCATCTCTGCCACCACCTACAGCAGGGCTGTGCCCATGCCTCAGGAAGATGAGCTAATGCAGCTTTTTAATAAAACATACAAAGCAATTCTCATTCTGCATGAGATCAATCAAGGAGTTAAAAAAGGAAATTTGAGCAGCATGAACTGCCCTTGAGGGTGACACCTGGTATGTCCACTTCCAGATTTCCATGTAGATCTCACTTATGTGGAAGCTATCTGGGAATCCCAAGGTATCCCAGGCAAGCCCTATGATGCAGACAAGCTTTGTAGGCCTCCACCATCAGCAGCTGCCCCTTGTGCAGACACATTCTTTTTAGGCTACCACGTTTTGAGAAGGTAATTTGAATATTGTAATATTTTTCATAAAAAACATTTCTGCTATCCCAAAGGTTTACAGAATCACATGATTCGGTTCAAAAGGGATCTTCAAGATCATCTCATTCCAAATCCCTCCCTTCCAAAGGCAGGGACACCTTCCACTGTCCCAGGCTGCTCCAAGCCCTGTCCAGCCTGGCCAGGGACACTGCCAGGGATCCAGGGGCAGCCACAGCTGCTCTGGGCACCCTGTGCCAGGGCCTGCCCACCCTCCCAGACACCAATTCCTGCCCAACATCCCATCTGTCCCTGCCCTCTGGCACTGGGAAGCCATTCCCTGTGTCCTGGCCCTGCAGGCCTTGTCCCCAGTCCCTGTGCAGCTCTCCTGGAGCCCCTTCAGGCCCTGGCAGGGGCTCTGAGGGCTCCCCAGAGCCTTTTCTCCTCCAGGATGAAACTCACTCCACATTCCCACAATAATTACTTGTGATTGTTTGTGATTTTCCTTAAAGTTTACCAAAACTTTAAGGAAAATCACAAATGCCACCAAACTGTTATGCAGCAGGGCCTTCTGAGTAGGCTTTTTGCAATGACAATTAGCAAGATAAGACAACGAGAAACACCTATGTGGTCTATTTACATCTTATAAAATCACCTGAAATTGTTTGGTAAGTGGGAATCCTACACATTATCACATGCAAACAGCATGTTTTATTAACCTTGAAGCAAGGCCCAGCCGTTAAAACATGAGGATAAAGATCAGGACAGTGGAATTTTATTCCCAGCTGCAACGTCAACTGATTGTGTAATTTTAGCCAAGCTTCAAACATGTTATTTCCTCTTTTTCCCCTATCTAAAAAAATGAGAATTTTCTACTTAATAAGGGCCTTTACATCCTGATGCCCTTGGCCTGAATGTGCGCTGTTCCTGAGCTGATGTCCCAATTTCCTAAGAGATCTCTGACCCACTGAAGAGAGTCAGAGCAGATTATATACACACTGGGACTGATTACATACTCATTGTGTATTTACATACAACTAGCTAATGATATAGATATATACAACATATCCAATTATACAGATATAATTAAACAGATATACAAAAAGACAGATCTTTTCTTCACAGATCCTCTTAGAATGACAATTGCTGAGAGAAGCAGTTCAATAAATATAAACTACCGAGGCTAAAATTAGAAGACAGCAGTGAATTAGATGGATAAACCTGATGCCAAAGTTGAAATTAAGCAAGCCAAAACAGTTTTTTCCTAGGAGTAGTTTTATATTTTTTATTATCCACCTTTCTACATACACATTTGCTTTAATGTATTTACATATGTCATATTTGTATGTGACATATGTATATACATTAAAGCAAATGTATGTGTATACAGCATTATTGCTGTATATACATCTCATAAAACCACTTGAAATTGTTTAAGTGGGAATTTTTCAAATTACCACACACAAACAGTATGACTCCTACCTAAATGTCATGTTGATAAAATATATTCTAGATTTAGGATACAATTTATTCTCATATGTAACTTATATGTTTCATTTTTATATCTCTAGGTATTTTGATACCTAAATGGTATATTTTTGTATAAATACACTAAATATACACTGAGCCATATATTTTTATTATTAAATGTAAGTATGTTCATGTTTTTCTGTATAGTCTGTACTTTATTTGTATTTTATAGTTTTTCTATTATGTACATACACATCCACACACAGAACTAGTGAGTACCAAATAACTGTCAAATGCTGTGGTGTCTACAACATCTCTCATTCTTGGCAGAATTTAATTTGATCCAGATTTACCTTCCAGCAGAGAGTAAACGCTGCTGAAACATTCCATATATCTACTTTCCTTTCTTCTGCAGACAAGAAAAAAGTCTTTGTTCCAAGGTCATGATGTGGCTGCCCCATCCTTGGAAGTGTCCAAGACCTGGCTGGATCGATCTCTGAGCAACCTGGTCTAGTGGAAGGTGTCCCTGCCCATGGCAGGAGGGTGGAACAAAATTATTCTTAAGGTCTCTTTGAACCCAAGCCCTTACAGGGTTCTACAATTCTATGATCTGATTTTTTTCCTGAAAACAAAAATTCCCCACCAGTCTCCCACACAGGTTCGTCCACAATTCATAATTCAAGTGCTTTAACTATAAAACATTCACAGGATTCTTCCAATTTCCAAGTTCCTTATCAAAGCAGAATTTATTTTCCTAGTTAGCAATTTCAGGATAGCACTTACCCTAAAGATTAAGAAACAGGTAAGAAAAGAGGTTCAGCTTATGCATTCCTAGGTGGCAACAAGACAACTTCAAGT
The DNA here is from genome assembly GCA_013397195.1 of Hylia prasina. Taxonomy (NCBI): domain Eukaryota; kingdom Metazoa; phylum Chordata; class Aves; order Passeriformes; family Sylviidae; genus Hylia; species Hylia prasina. The sequence goes on along the minus strand of VYXD01016843.1, from coordinate 173,718 downwards.
CACCACGTGAGGGTTTAGAGGGGATGTCTCAGTTAGAGACCCTGAACAGACTAAAAAGCACCATGACTCAACTGCAGAGAAAGGAGACTACTAAATGTAAAAAGATTAAGCCTTTTCCCAATCAGGGGGAAAAAAGGGTATATAAGCTTTGGCAAGTTCAATGCTAAACCAGAGTGACTTGAGCCAAAAGTAATTTGGGAACAGCCTGCTAAAGGTATAAAAATCAACAGTAAGAGCTTTTCCAAACAATCTGACAGCTCCTCAAAGAGGCCAACAAGCCATGGAGGCCTTTAGGGAGCACCCTGGGAAGGTCAGGCTCTGGCAAATGAACTACTCTGGGTGCATTTCCCAACACTTTCTGCACACTCCATCAACAGATCTGATGCATGACCAGCAAAAGCAGCAACTGCTGTGGTGTCCTCCCTTGGCAACAGGTCCCCTCCAGCAGCTGAGGGCTCTGCAGAAGCCCAGAAGGTGAGGGGCTAACCTATATGTCCCAAACACCAACAGCTGGATGGCTGTGGAGACAGCCAAGAACCAAGGTCAGTGGCTGGGAACAACAGCCAAGAGTTGTTGGTAAGAACATGCATGAGAAAGACCAGAATGTGGCTGCAGAAGGGGCCATACAAAGGAANCCCAAAATCCACTACCATGTGCTCAACACACCAATTTCCATGCCAAGCGTGTAATTCATTGGGAAAGCTTCCTAAACTTTTGTGGACCCTCTGACTTTTGTCATTCCTTCCGACCCCAAACACCTGGATCCTCCTTTCCCCTAAAGCGTCAGACATCACAGGCCTAACAGGAGGCTGCCTTTGGAGCAACAGCCTTCAAATGAAGGATCAGGATAAGATTCAGGGGGAAATTCAGAATTTTTAAAGAAATCTAGCATTTTTACGTTGTCCCACAAGATTCAACACCCACATCAGGACCACATGAAAATTTCACACCTAAGAATCCTTGCCACAGCTACAACTACAGGTAAGCCAAACTTCTCTCGCTCAAGTTTAAGAAATTTTAAAAAGCAGAAACACCTGACTCCACACTAAGGAATATTCCAATGGAGTTATAGCAGTAAAAGCTCCAGTTCTAACTCAAACATCTAAAACCAGCATGAATTTGAATAAACGTGCCTTACACATTCAAGCAGAATCTATGGACTTTGTCAACTAGTTATTAATTATCATTTGAAACAAGCCCAAAAGAAAAAAAACACCAACAAAACAAGATACTTCTTAATTAATATACTTTTAAGCAAACACAGCATCAATTTGTTTGAGGAAAGCATGAATTAAAGAAAAGCAGTCAGAATAAATTGGAAAAAGAAAATGTACAATATATCAACTATTCAATTTCAAGCTTTCATTTCCTCCCACACCTCTCACACAGACACAAGAGTTTAATGATAAAACACCCCCCCACACACACAATTGCAGTTCATGGATCGTGGACCACTTTTAATTTCAGCTGAAAGAATTTGGCATTCTATCAGATTATAAAGTTCCTTCCTACGCTTGTGGAAGGACACAATGACGGCTCCACTATGGACACCACGCTCCATGAAGAATTCTGTCTAGCACAATACCCATATTAACCGGACAGAACCATACATTTTAATTTATACAGTCATTACTTCTTTTCAAAGCATGCCTCCTAAGGCAGAAAAAGTGACAATACAAAGGGATTGATCTGTACATAAGGTGAAATGATTATTTAGTACTTACTTTCCATCTTTAGTAATTGCACTGTGCTTGTTTCAAGTGTGTGCCAAACCACAGTGAAAATCTAATTTAAAATTAATTAACTGGAGGACTCTACATACATGCTGAAGCTAAGTTCTACAAAGCTTCTATCCTTTAAAAATTGACTTCTGCAATTTGCAAAAATGCCAGTTCTTGACATACCAATAGGATGCTGGAATGACTTAAAAATTACTCCAAATATTTGAGCATGCCATGAGTTTCAGCAGACTAGTGGTGGCTGTGGTGGGGCGAGAGAGTGCAAAACACAGAAGGGAAAAAAAGATGCTATTAAAAAGACAGGAAGAGAAACACTGTAAGAGTGATTGAGAACACATTATTTTCCAATACACAAACTGCAAAAGCTCATAAGGTTATTTTTTCTTCTTCCAGTGAAAATACTAAGAAGCCAAATGGCAAAGATAAACGTTTTCTATTTAGCAAGGACAAAAATTTCCCAAGTAGCTACATATTATATGACAAATCATTACCCTGACTAGACAAGCTACATAGGATTATGTTTAAAATTTTGACTACTCTAGAAAATAAGTATTACATTTTATTCTCTATACATTGTTCAAAGTAAGTTTACTTTCAGTTCTAAAAAACTTTTCTAAGTCAACAGAGTGCACCAAGGGAACAGGAAAACTGTGGAGGAAGAGGCAAGAGTAACAGTTTACTACTTATTTTCTTCGTATCACTTGATGCGCTGATACAGTAAACTTCCACAGTCCCATGAGAGCCCATGTTAAACATAATGTATTTTCTATTCATAAAGCTGCACCAGCCTAAATGGCAAACACACCCAGACCAGCCACACACAATAGCTTTCCCTGCATTTGTTCATTTTAATGCTGCAATTAAATCACTCGGCTCTACCAAGTGCTGTCACCAGGACTTTGTTTTGTGACTGCTACAGCAGTTTAAAATTGTTTGTTTGGGAAACAGTACAACTTTTGCAAAGCTTCAGAGTGTTTTCAAACTCAAGATAGGGAAGGCAAATATATCTTAGAAAAGGAAAAAAATTATATAAATCTTCATTAATAAGCAATTTGAACCAATACAGCAATTATAACAAAAAAATGTACTGACAGCAGCCACAGCATGTTAAAAGATTGTAGAAAAATTAAACAGAACATTGGGCAAGAATAGGAACGTGGCTAATGAGCACATTTTCCATCTAGGCTAAGACTATTTCAGGACAACTCTCTTAATTGCAAAAATGTAAAATGCTGCACTTCCAATTGCATAAAGCCTTTACATAACAAGCAGTTCTCTAACCTAGATTACATGTGATTCCTGTCCAAAAACAACAGTGACAACAATCAGAGGCTCTACAACTTCTGTCCATCTCCCATGCTGCTTGCACCAAGAAACAACAAACACCACCTTGAAGGTGATGTTGTGCAGCAAATTCCTGAATTTAACTTTTAACAGAAAAGACAGTACACAAAACCCTCAAACTAAAAAACAGCAAAGGAAGTCAAGGAGGGGAAAAAAGCCTGAAACCAGTAAAGATCTCTCCATAACAAAGTCAGATTATCTTTAAGCATATTGGCAAACTCTACTTGATGATCACCAAACTATTACTGAGATTGGCTGAAACAGCAGACCTGCCACTAGAACTTGTTGTGTGCAGATCTTACATTTGATTTTAGGAGCAGATGCTCCAGATGCTGTTTGAGAGAAACCTTGGAAGACTGATGCTGCTTCTGGAAATGCCAATGGAAAAACACCTTGCCACCTCTCACTTCTTGGTCACAAGACAATTTAAAGAGGTTGACTAAAAGTCAACTCACAAGCTTTCTCACCACAGTCATCTGATTAATTTCACAGAATGCTTGGCCACAGGAAAGTTCATGAAGAATCACAAGTAAGATCAGACTTAGTAGCAATGAACTCCCCTAGTCAAGAAAGGGAATTTGTCTGATTGGTATTGTCCTAGACTTGCCATTATTCTTTTAAGGATCCTGCTTCATCAGGTGAGCTTTTTAACTTATAAAAACTACTCCAGATTTCACAGATCATCAAATCACCATGGTTGGAAAGATCTCTAAGGTCAAGTCCAACCATAAATTTGCTGTTGCTGTTCATTTTTCTTGAGATTAAATTATTGGGTCACTGAGGAAACTTAAAAAAAAGTTATTTTCCTGTATGGAGATAGAGACAGAATCACAGAATGATTTGAGCTGGAAGGGACCTTCAGTTCCACCCCTGCCATGGGCAGGAACACCTGCCACTAGACAGACTGCTGCAAGCCCTATCCAACCAACCTGGTTTTGACATTCCAGAGGGTGGCAGCCACATACTAACACCCAGAGTGGCTCACCATGAAGAACAGCCATTCTGTTTCTCTTCCCAGAAAGCTAACAGCTTTTGAGGACAGAACTTATTTCCAGTATCCACAATTTCCACCAAATTAGATTCCTCAGTGAAGACAGAACTTTGTGGTAAGTGTGGACTAGTGTCTGAAAAGCTCTGAAGTCAGCCACACATGTTTTGACAAAATGCTGTGTGTCCATATCTTGCTCTTCATACTGTGATGTGGAAAAGCAGCACTCAGTTCAGCGGGACAAGGAGTGGATTTGCTTCATCCCCAGTGCCTGAGGGGTCTCTTGGGCCAATATGCCTCCACAACTTCAACCACGTACCAGTATCAAGAAGTCCAAAATCACTGTTCAAGACACTGGAAATTTCAATTTATCTGACCTTGAGACCACAAGCCAATCAACTGATTACTAAGAAGGATAATTTTTGTTTCTACTTTTTCCTCCAGGACATTGCAGGTGACAAGACTTGTGGGCAGCTGTTTGGAATGGATGATTGGGAACAAGCCCTCCTGCTAGTATTTAGCATATATTCCATACTAGGACACAAAGCTTCCGAGAAAATCTTCTGGATGGAGAGAACACACGTGTCTTCAGTAGTGTACTTACAGATTTACAACTACTTTTTCTCCAAGGAGAGCATTTCCAACCCAAAGGAATCTTTATTCCATTACACTGTACAGGTGGTGTTTCTGGTTAGATACATGCAGCTACACAAATCATTTTTGGACTAGTCACTAGGTCTCAGAAGTATGATGCCAAATTCTGTCAATCAGAGCTGTCACAGGCATTCAAGCTGTTGTGCCTGACTGCCACGGCCATCAAGATCATAAACAGTTTACTAATATATCCTATCAAGTACCCTTTATCGAATTTATTGTTAAAACTCATTACATTTTTTAAATTTACTGTTTTATTTTCCAGACACATTTTTATAGCAGTTGTTCTTTTACAATTTCATAGGTTCTAAAATGTGAGTTTCCTGGATAGGTAATTTCTCATGAGTAGCATCATATTTGGCTTGCCCTGGCTCTTCAGAAATCCAATGTAGTTCCAAACAATGTATTTCAAAAATAATTCAGTTCTCTGCTGAGTAAAACTCTTTTCTTTTTGCTTGCTTTGTTCCTCTTGCCACACTTTTCTGTGCAACATCACTTAACACAAAAGACCCAAGTGTTTGTTGCTGACCACAGAAATCAAAGTTCCTCTAGTTATTCAAATAACTAGATATAAAGAAATTCTAAAATTACATCTTAAGGTTTTAGCTTTTTCATCTGAAAGGTGTCATGTATTTCCTCAGAACTGGAAGTGGCTGGGGACATTTTGTTTCAACACTCCCACCAGATATCATTGTGCTCTGCCTGTGCTGTACCACATGACATAGCTGGTTTGCATCTGGAATGTTGCACCATCTCTCACCTTCAAATGGTTAAGTATTTTAACTATGCACTTTTTCTAACTATGGTTTTCTGATTGTTTTCAGCACAAACTGTGTAAAAAACCCAACATAGTCCAGCCAGTATTCTAGGAAAAATTAAATGCTCCTCTGTTTCCTCCATTGCTATGAATTCAGAGCCTGATTGGGAAGTGTCCCTTCTCTCCTTGGAGCACTTTGTGCCACTGCTAGAACTAACAGGTTGAAAGTTTAGGGTCTCATCTGAAGACTTCCTCTGAAGCCACTGGGATTCTGTACAAGCACACAATGTCTCTGTGCATAACCAGACCCCAGAACCACACACTGCAAAGCTATAAATACACATCCTTTGCCACGAAAGGGAACATGAACACTTTTATACCACACAATCTGCCATCATCATCTACAAAATAATTCTTTACTCAGGAAGGAATTCCAGCCTGTGAGGGTGGGCAGGCCCTGGCACAGGGTGCCCAGAGCAGCTGTGGCTGCCCCTGGATCCCTGGCAGTGACAAAGGCCAGGCTGGACAGGGCTTGGAGCAGCCTGGGACAGTGCAAGGTGTCCCTGCCCATGGCAGGGGGTGGCACCTTAAGGTCCCTTCCAACACAAACTACTCTGTAATTCTGTGATTTTGCGATTCACAGCAGTCCTGGGGGTTTGCTCTCTTTCTTTGGTACAGATTCTGATATGTTTACACCAAACCTTCAGAAGTATTCAGAGAGTAATGTAAGACCAGCTTATGCCCTTAGAAAAAAAGGCTCTTTAGACATACAGCCTCTAGTAAAATTTGTGTTTAACAACTTTGCCAGTCCAAAAGAAAAGTTTGCAAGCGTGATAACTGCAATACAGGATCTTCCTTGAGAACATGGAGAAAAAGAACAACAAAGATGGTTCTCAACAAACTATTCACTTCCCTCTTATTCCACTGGCTAACCTTCTCCCCACTTTTTTCTGACTCTCAGTACACAAAGCAATGTATTCAGGCAGATGTTACTTGGGTGGTACAGTAAGAACTAGTTGTGAAAGAGCTAATTCTTGCCTCCAAAGTCCTAGTTCATTTAAGCCCTAATTCAGATCTGCTGAAAACTAGTTTGTTCTAAAGGCTTAAACGAATCTATAAATCCACCTTTCCCCAAAGGTTCAAACCTAGCTGTATGATGACATCATAGAATGGTTTGGGTCAGAAGGGACCTTGAAGACCAGCTCATGCCACCCTCCTGACATGTTTTGTGTGAATTAAGACCAACAGGAAAGTAAAAACTCTCAGCTCAGGCTGAGAGTCCAGGCCTTTGTATTTATCAGCTACAGTCTCATACTGCTGAACAAAAATCCAAAACATTAGCTGGAATGCTAAGAAATTCAGTCTTTAACAATTACAAGGAATTATTCCAGAGTCAGACTAATTCTGAAATTTTTCATTTAGACATAAAATATTATCCTGTTCCTGACCACAATTCTCTTATGAAACCTAGTTTTAAATTTATTACCTACCCAATTCAGCACAAGAGTGACAAGGTCTCAACTCTGTCATTATTAATATCCACAAAAGGAATACAGGGTTTGGATCCCAGCCAAGGAAAATCTGTCCATTGTACTGCAGCATTTCTACCAGTAATAGTCTACCTCAAACCTCACAAAATGCTCAAAAATTAAGGGGGAAAGAGAGCAGTGCTTGGCACAAATACTGAGAGAAATACTATCTGGAGATCTAGAAAGGCCAAATATGAAAGCATTTGCTTACCATGCTAAATAAAAATAATGTGTGAGGGTCTATCAGACCAACTTGCTCTCCACTTGACATAAGTAAGCCCCTAACAATAGTCTAATGAAGGAAGTTTTTTACCATTCACTCTTGGATATACATTCACATCAGGAATGGGTTTACATCTCAACAGCCATTGCATATAAGCAACAGCCTTCATGTCAGCCAGCTAAGTCGTGCCTCAGTTAGAAATGTCAGTCACCCTCCTACCCACAGCTACTCCACCTTCCCAGCTCCACAGCATCCCTATTCCTTGTCTTACTGGACAGAAACAGAAGATGGGAAGGACCAGGAGACAATACAGGACACTCAGGCAGTAAGAGATTTGCTTCTGTGCCTGCCTCTCCAGCCTCTCACCTACCAAGTCCTTCCCTTTACTTTACACAGCACCTTATTTTACAATGTTTAGTTTGACTGAACCCCAATACTTGATGAAAGATAAAATTAATAAAGTTGTATTCCAGCTATGGTGCTGGTAACATTTCTTCCCTCTTGCTCCAGCCCTTCACCCAGTCTGCACAAAAGCAGCATGTCACTTCAGTCTGAGCCATGTCCCCTCACCTGTAACCATCACCATCACCCAGACATCAACTGACACAGCTCTCTCTGGGCTTCATGTCTATTCAAAATCCAAATAAAAACCTAATTATTTAGAAGCAAGCAAAAATTTGCACTTTCCTATAAGGATGCTAATTGAATTTCCATGTAAAGCAGAAATTTATTTTTCAATAATGGAAATCCATTCTTTTCAACCAGGATGTCTATTCCTAGGTGCCACATTCTTTTCTTGTTAATAGTATTTTTCTTTCCCCAATGTGAGTCACTCTGGAAAATGCCATTCGCTTAAAAGAGAAAAATTGACAAACAACCCAAACTGTCACAAAAATGAATGTTCATGCTCAGTGCTACAGCTACCACATACCAATAACTTAAACCTCAATCATGAAAGTACCAAATTACTCAACAATAGTAACTGGCCTCAGGACAAGGAAATAAAACTTAAATCTGCAACTGTGAAAATAGTTTCTACTAATACACTGCTAAGCACATGATCTGCTTGGCTTTGCTCTGCTTTGGCTGGGAAGTCTTTCGCAGAAAGACGGAAAAAGTTTTTGATGGCTTATTCAAAAGGAAAAATAGCCATTTATCAGGTTATATAAAAATCTCATACTTGTGTTGGAAACTACAGTTTGGCAGAACACATTCAATTACCACTGGATCTTCTAGAACATTAGGTAAAAAATAACGATGGTATAATCACATTAAGGGATTGTCTTTGTTGGTTTAAGACAAAGATTTTAGTCAAAGGCCTCATTAAATCTTAGATCATTCTGTGCAGAGCTTAGCTCCTCCGTGGGTCTACAAAAACAAGGAAGTACAACTATAATCCATAGAAATAAAAGAAAGGTGGAAAGACTTCCAAGTTTTTATGCTTAAAACTAGAGGAACATTTTCCCCTTTTGAACAAAAATTATCTATTAGAAACTATGTCTGTCAATATGAAATTATTTGTGAAATCAACCCTTAAAGTCAAACACTTCAGTCCACATAGGTAATACTGCAAGTTTTTGCTCCTAAGAACATATTCAACAAGGCCCAAGGGAAAACACACTCCTAGCCACATCCAGATGGTGTGTGGCTCCAGTAAGGTTGCAGTATCTCAAAATTACAAAATTAATTATAACCAAGATTTTCACAGTATTTCCTCTTACCACAGAATGGTTTGGGTTGGAAAAGACCTTAAAGTTCCTCTCATTTCAGCCCCCTCCCATGGGCAGGGACACCTTCCACTGTCCCAGGCTGCTCCAAGCCCTGTCCAGCCTGGCCTTGAACACTGCCAGGGATGGGACTTCTCTTATCCTTCAAAATACTTTTCTCTCACATTCTGCTAAGTCAGTGTATTCTTTGCATACTGACCACAATAAAAAAATGCAAACAACCGAATTTAAAACAAGGTTGCTTAGGAAAATAAAACCATTATTTTATGATCTGAGTCCAGGAGCAAAGCTTCTGTACAGATCTGCAAGACTGCAATACTGAACTGCAAATGTACACAGAAATGCACACAAATATTTTCGCTACAGATTAAAGAGAGTCAAGTGTTCATATGATTCTGAGTTTTACTGCTGTTCAAAGATCTGCTTTCATAACACACTTTTGTTTTCCTTCATCTCCCTCAGAGATCCAGCAAAACCTACCACATTCATCTCCTAAAAGCACAGGATTCCTTTGCACCATGCACATTCAAAAACCAGAATGACAATTTCTACTGGCAATAATGACTTGTTTATGGGGGTAGTTCATTACCCATCTCCTTCTGGACAGGTGCTTAGCACTGGCAAGGCAGGTACCACTTTCTGAAAGTAATATTCTTGTCTGGTTAAGTATTATATACTAAATAAGAGTTCATCCACAGGCTCCTTAAATAAACTATTCTTTATATTTAAGCACTGTAGTTGAGTAGACTGAAATCACAAATTAAGACTTCTGCCCTGACAAAAATATTGAAAGGAAAATAAAACTGCTTCAGAACTTGAACAAATTTAATCGTGACGCAGAACTTCCACACCTAAAATGTGCCACTCCTATCACAAGCAGAACATATTTCATATCATATGAATAAGCTTCTTTTTCACTCTGTACATGTCAAAAAGTCAACCAGACTTCAGGAGTAATTTCATGAAAGGGTTAAAATACAGATTTTTTNAGGGTTAAAATTAAATTTTTTTTTTTTTTTTTTTTTTTTTTTTTTTCCCTTGCAGATGCACTTAAAAAAAATCTATCATCATTTATTTCAGGGAAGGAGCAGGAAGCTAAAGGTGAAAGGGAACAGTGAATTAAACAGAAAGCACACATACAACTTTTTCCTCTACCCTTGTTTTATCTGTAATATATCAATAATAAAATAAATATAAAATCCTAAAGAAAATGCAAAATAACACGACAACTTCACAGAACTGGTACTCCAGTACCCTACAAGAGAAAAGAGAACACCCAGAAAATGGAGCTAGCTAATCAATATTTCTAGACAGGCAGTGCACAGCATTGCCTTTTCATTCCTTAGTCTTTACACACACGATCAATCAATAAAACCACAAAATTTAACTATTAAAAGGAGTTTCACACGCCAGGCAATGTAACTCCCCTGCTCTGCTGAACATGGACAATGGTTAAAATGAGTGATCTGATGTCTGAATACTCGCACTCCAAAACATGGCACAGACATCTGGCAGGACAATGAAGGGGAAACAGTTAACGTGTTATTCAGTAACATGTAATTTATTAACAAATGCAGCTTCGGATGGATTTAATCCATGAGCAGACCTGAAAAACATTTTTAAGAAAGAACAATTGAAAGCCAAAGAACTTGTTGTGCTTTATCTATGTTCCTCGTCCTGACTTAAAATGCAGCTCAATTCCTCCTATCCATTCACTTTCCAATCTGTCCATGGCACCTGTCAATTATCAGACATCAAGTTTAAACCTTTCATAACATGGCATCAGTGCATTTAGAACCAAACAGATCATCCTTTTTCCTGCCCTATCCAACCATTTTCATGAGAAATTGTGTAGCTAAACAACACAGCCTGAGCAGTTTAGTGCAGGTATTTTCAAAATTGTGAAGAATAAATCCCCTATGGAGTTGTAAGCTGCAGGCGTTATTTTAATATCCCACATTAGCGCAAAAAAATCCCAATCTTTTGAGTCATTAACAACACAAAGTCTGCATATGCCATCCAGAAGGAGCACCATCAAAAAGTTCAAGATCATAAAATCATAGAATGGTTTGCATTGGAAAGGGACCTTAAAGCCCATCCAGTTCCAATCTCCTGCCATGGGCAGGGACACCTTCCATTGTCCCAGGCTATTCCAAGCCCTGTCCAGCCTGGCCATGGACACTGCCAGAGGTCCAGGGGCAGCCACAGCTGCTCTGGGCACCCTGTGCCAGGGCCTGCCCACCCTCCCACACACCAATTCCTGCCCAACATCCCATCTGTCCCTGCCCTCTGGCACTGGCAAGCCATTCCCTGTGTCCTGTCCCTGCAGGCCTTGTCCCCAGTCCCTGTGCAGCTCTCCTGGAGCCCCTTCAGGCCCTGGCAGGGGCTCTCAGCTCTCCCTGGAGCCTTCTCTTGTGCAGCTGAGCAGCCCCAGCTGTGCCAGGCTGGCTCCAGAGCAGAGGGGCTCCAGCCCTGGCAGCATCTCCGTGGCCTCCTCTGGCCTGGCTGCAGCAGCTCCACGTCCTTGTGCTGCTGGAGCCAGGGCTGGGGCAGCTCTGCAGGTGGGGTCTCACCTGAGCACAGTATCTGTTAACACTGTACAAGAAGTGCAGCAACATACAGGAAGAAGATACTGAACCCTTAACTCACAGATTTGGGGCTGTTTCTTAGACAGCACGAATGCTCAACCATCTTTGTAATTTGAAATGTGCTCAAAAATGAACTGATTCACATTCATTGCTAAAATAAAGATTAGGTAGGAATGAACACTCTTGTTGACACTGGATTATAAGGTGAAGAGTTATGGATTTATTACCATCCATTAGTTGAAATTTATAGACCTAAAGAAAAAATCAAATATATCTGGCTCTGTTGCTCAAGTTTACTTTTTTACGTATCTGATTATTGACATTCTGTAATTATAAATACTATCTATCTTATTTCAATTTCCATAATTCTCTAGAGGTAGCAAGAATTTGGAAAGCAAGAAATACCTCCTTTTCAGCCATATAAAACTCCTTTTTTCTAGCCCTAATCCTTGCAAAAGACTGACTTTTAAAACTTAGTTACAATACATCAGCTTGCTTCTTGGTTTCCTTTAACAAGCAATTTCCCCTAAAGAATTAAAGAAAAATCATTTTGAGCCAATAGGTTTTCTCTTCTCTTTTATAATAGGTTATTTGAAGCTGCTCAGGTTTTGGAATATCAGGATAAATGTCAGGGAGATAAATCACCAACACACCTCGTGAAACTTGCTGCTGCACTCTCAGTAAACAAGCTGAAGCATATGGTTACAATTAGGGTTTGTATGACCACAGAAATCAGAAGCTCTAGTCATGAACCACAGCCCCGGTGTGCTGTGCACTGATGGTCCCTGCTCCAAACAGCTGACGGGCTAAAGAGAGCTACAGCTCCCAACCCAGCACAACACATGCCTGGGCAGTGTCAGGAAGACATCACAGAAAAGAGGCTTTACAGACTTAAAAAACACATAAGCCTCCACAATGCTAAGTATGAAAAATTTTCTCACTGTCACAAGGGTGGAGTGGGGGCAGTCGAGAGTCCCCAGGACCACCAGCCTCTCCAAAAAAAAGAAGAAAAACATAGTTTCACAGAACCTCAGAGTGGGTAAGTGTGGAAGGGACCACAGTGGATCATCTGGGTCCAGCTCCCTCCTGCAGCAGGGTCATCCCAGAGCAATGGCACAGGATTGTGTCCAGATGGGACTGGAATTTCCCCAGCGAGGGAAGCTCCACACTCTCTCTGGTCTGTCTCAGCACTCAGTCTCTACACACGGAAGTTCTTCTTCATGTCCAGGTGGATCTTCCTGGGTATCAATTCCCCTGGTACCATTGCTGGGTCCCACAGCCTGATCCATGCTCTGACACCTCCCTGCAGATACTGATGAATCTCCTCAAAGTAGTGGAAGATTTCTAAGAATTATCAAGCCCAGGAAATGACAGTACAGAGTGCTATTCTGGGAGAGAATGGTTTGCTGTCACTACCATCAGTGTATGTGCAAAGAGCAGAGCTCACAGAGCAAAGGCCATGCTACCTGGGCAGCTAGTTCTGATTATTGGTGGTGTACTATCAAAATAACGTTGGTGAAGCTAACAGAACTCATCAAGAATTTCATGGAATCTCAGGATGGTTTGAGTTGAAATGGGACCTTAAAAACCATCTCATTCCAGTTCCACCCCTGCCATGGGCAGGGAAAACTTCCACTATTCCAGGCTGCTCCAAGCCCTGTCCAGCCTGGCCAGGGACACTGCCAGGGATCCAGGGGCAGCCACAGCTGCTCTGGGCACCCTGTGCCAGGGCCTGCCCACCCTCCCAGACACCAATTCCTGCCCAACATCCCATCTGTCCCTGCCCTCTGGCACTGGCAAGCCATCCCCTGTGTCCTGGCCCTGCAGGCCTTGTCCCCAGTCCCTGTGCAGCTCTCCTGGAGCCCCCTCAGGCCCTGGCAGGGGCTCTCAGCTCTCCCTGAAGCCTTCTTTTCTCCAGGGGAACACCCCCAGCTGCAGACCAGAGGGACTCCAGCCCTTGGAGCTTCATTATTTCTTAATTATACTACAATTGTTCTGGTTTCAGATCTTTGTCATTCAAGGTGGGGCCAAATGCCACCAGAAGCGCTATTGCTGTATAATCATTCCATACTCTTACATCATTGAAATACACAAAGATAAATTAGATTTCAAGAAACAGAACATACATGACACACTGTATGTCAAAGGAAGTGTCTAAGAGCTTGACAGTGAACACATCTCTGGCCTGCAGAGAGTCCTATCAGACACAATGTATTTAAGGCAGAAGGTGGGGTTTTGTCATAAAAACATGAAAACTCTCAAAGACCATACTGAGGCACTGCTCAGGCAGCAGCAACCCAATTTCAAACCAGCTTCTGTGCTCCTTGTAGCACCCAAGCACAGATTTTGGGCAGCATGAAGCCGCTGTGGCACCAGCTTGCTGTGCAGCTCTTGCAGACAGCCCCTGCCACAGCTACACAACCAGGAACACTCAACTATTTATTCTCAAAGTACCTGTGCTTGAACTGCACACTTTGCTCAATGTCAGGCACATCGTCAGCGGAACTAAGTGAAAGATTAAAGATCTGGAAACTACCTTAATCTGCCCATTCAGACAGGGGAAAATATCATAGTTACAGCATCAGGAGGATGACGCTTACAGACTGTAAGCAAGAAGGAACACGAACAGACAGAACTGGTAAAGAAAGCTCAAATGTACGTTTCCATTGTGGTGGGCATGAACAGGCAATTAAGCATTGACTAAGCACCAGAGATAGACACCAGAACTGTGACACATCACAAAAATGATCTGGAAGGTGGAAGCAAGCAGAGGGAAGCATTTGTTAGCAGAACTAAAGGTTGGTGAAATCATAAGAAATAACAGACAAAATGTTAATACCTTTTTGTGTCTCTCTACTTTGATATATCTCAATGTACATACTACAAATCAGGCTGCATAAAATTGAAGAGGAAAAAGATATTAACATAAAACTAAACTAAATATTACTGAATAGGTTTCTTGTAAGTTAAAAATTGCCATGCAAACGCTTCTATTAAGCAGCAAGTAGCACAAAAACAAAAAAAAAAAGGAATAAGCTATAGTGTATATAAATCACAGATGTACAACAGAGGTCTGAAACCTTCAGGTATCCTAATGCTGAACTGTATAATGCAGAGTAAAGCATATACTTGCCTGATATAAAGTCATTAATGGCCAGGAATATTTGTCTAGTTCCAACCAAAGAATACAAGCATGAGAAAACAAGCCATCACTGACCAATCCACACCGAATTCTGCAATTTCCATTAATGCTACAACAGTACATTTGTGTGGCACATTAGCTATGATGATGACTTAGGTGATTAATGAAGCTGAATCTGGTTTGGTTCCTCACAGATACAGCATTGTACCCCTCACATCTATAAACACCCTAACAGCACAAACCAAGTCAATTAGATCCCACTGTTGCAGTAACTCCTTCCTTCTGCCAGATGCATTAGTGTCTGGACTTGTTTTTAATAGCAAAGTATAAACTGGATCAACTATTTCAAATGAAACCATTTAAATTGACTTATTTTTCAATAGTCTTGAGTAGCATTATCATTTCCCTGTCTTAGCACATCATCTGCTTGGCAGTTCCTCACTCTAACAAGGATTTTATTTTGCAAGCAATAAAATGACTAATTAAAAAAAATTTGCTTGTCCACAAAAAGTTGTCTCAACTTAGTTGACTGTAAACCATGAATTGGCGAATGTTAATAAATCTCAATTAAAAAAAAGAGAGAACTTAGAGCCAACAAAAAAACTTGGGTTTGAGGGTAAGTTGGTTCAATGTGCTTTGTGAACCAAGAATAATTAATTTCTGGTTTCCAATAAATGAATTTCTAATATCTAAACTCTACTGCCATGCATATTAATGTCATTTCTGCTTCACAACACTGCCCCAGATCTAGCAGCCCTTTACAATTACTTTGCACACCTACTGAAAGACCACAAAGACAAAGCAAAGTTGACTCAGTAGAGAAAAATCTCCTTTATGAAGTAACAAAAATAAATACCATTATTTTTCCCCTCCTTCCAAAACCACCATTGTTTCTTTAATTATTGGAGCATAACAGAATTGGCAGGACAATCCAATCCAGGTATTTTATATCCAGGATGAAAAAAGGTCCTTGCACAGAGGTAACATGGATGCAGTCAGAGGCCAAAACCAGAAGTAATTGGTGTGAGGATGTTTGCTGCGTGGTTTCAGAGTTAAGAGTTAAGGAGAGTTAAGGAAGCTCACAAGAGGAAGAAAAACAGGCTATGAGGGATGAGAAGCAGGAGAAGGTTAACTGTGGGAAAGGGTAAAATTCTGCTCATATTGTGTACAATTATCACTCCTGCTGAATCACAAGGAAGGAAAAGGAGGGTGGATCTAAAATACGGTGCTTGTAAGAGTTTGTTGATCTCCTGCTGCAGTGCAAGTGACTACAAAATAGGAATAACATTATACATGATCGTGTAGATGACTGCAGTATCAAGTAAAATAATTAACAAGTACAATAATTATTTTAGGAGTCAAAATTTCATATTAAAAATTTATTTTTAAACCAGGCTCCTATCTTCTTTCATCCTAAGTAGATTATATTTAGACTACTTCAGTAAACTTATTTTAAGCATTATCTGGTATTTAAAAAGGCACTGAGCAACACAAAAGTGGGTTTTCAATTCTTCCATACTTCTTTCAATCTCTATCACATAAAGATTATAAAACACTCAAAAGTAATACAATACAGAAATCACATCAAAGTTCTCCACAGCTGTTGCTGGATCAAAATTCACTTTTGTTCCCTAACAGACCATCAACTCGTGTTGCTGCATCTTCATTTGTGCTGCACCTACCCATGTGCCTGAGGCTACATGAACCAAGATATTGATTTGATAAGAATTAATTCAAAGACAAGACAGGCAAATATGCCATTTACTTTACAATCCTACTGTGTCCATATATCACCTATAGACCAAGATCTTATACAGGCAAATAACAAAAAAAAAAAAAATCTCAACCAACTGTCTGGGCATGGATAGAAAAAACATTTCTGGTTTTTAACAGGATGTGGTACGTCTTTTTTCCCTTTTCCCAGGCAGGAAATTAGAAAGCTCCTCAAAAAGGCTCCTCTTCTTAAAGCTTTAAATGAAGACACTTAATTTGCTGGGCTAAGAGATGGCACTTCAGGTACTCCAGAAAGAAGCAAGAAAACAAGCGTAGGCGTATGCCAAGGTAGTTGCTAAGGGAATGGTTCAAGAGGAGTGAAGGAGGTGGGAGTGTAGGAAGAGACAAGAACAGATGTAGGCTGAAATCTTAAGAGTTTGCATTAAAGAAATGGAAACTTAATATGCAACGAGTAAAAAGTCATGGGGGATATCATCTGAGAAGTGTTACAGAGGGAGGCTGGAGTGGTGGCAATACGGGTGGGTTTACAGATCAGCCAAGTCACCAGGAGAGAGGAAGAAGTGTTTTGGCTGTGGCAGCACTGAGACAGAAGGACACTACAGAGATCGGAACTGATAATAACATAAATAACAGCTATTATTCAGGTAATAACACGTATCAAAATATGCAGTAAAAACTGCAAAACTACAAACCAGACACTGAAAACTGCTTTAGAAAAACGCATTAAGGGCAATTTCTCCTTGCAGTTGAAATAAAGGGAAAGAACATAGCCGATAGAACTCTCGAATAAAGCACTGTAAGGAACAATTTAGTTAATCTGGCGGGCGTGTAAGTGAGTTGCAAACCGAGGCACTGCTTTGGGCCGGGTTTGCGCTGGGAACGCCAGCCCGGCGCGGCGCTGGAGGCGCAGCCCGGAGCGCAGAGGGAGCAGCGCGCTTTTAGTGCCGCCGTGAGGAGAGACGCGGGCACTGCCTCCGACTGCAAATTCTGGCAGACCCCTTGCGGCCTGAACTTTAATATTCCCTCCGGAGGCTGCCAGGGAATTGATTTCACAAAAGAGCTAAATAAATAGTATCGGTTTTAACAGCGACTGACTTGCAAAGTGTTCTCTATCGGGGAGAAATAACATAATATCTACCTTTGCTGTTAGCACTGTATTATGTTTTATTCTCATTTGGTGGAAAAGTAAAAACCTCTAGGACGGATTTTTATATGCCAGTAAAACACATCTGGTGTGGGGAAGGGAGCAGCCACCAACCAAAACAGAGTATATAGTATAACAAAAATGAGAAACCTTTTTTCTGAACAACAAATGGCATCAAGTCTTTGTTGTTCTTCAGGCAGTATTTCTCTACAGCAAACAGTCTGGGAAAGGTCAGAATCTAGTCATACTTATCAGGAAAAAACATCAGTTAACTTACTGGGAAAGCCACAATATGTTACAAAAATTCCTATCTAGGTTGCTCCTTTACATCAAAGAACCCTCCTGGGAGGGACCCCTGGGGACCACCTAGCCCAGCCTTTTGTTCAAGCAGAGCCACAAAGCAGGTCACCACATCCACTGAGTAATTGTAAAGAATAAAATGTGCACATAAAACTATTTCTTGCAACATTTTAAGTAACTTGAAGTATGTGATTCATCAAATAGGGCACTACTTGGTTGGTTGAGGGTTTTGTAATGTGTCAGCAAAAAAAAGCAGGGGCTAGGTGATACTTTTACCATCTGCTGTCCTGCAGGTATAATTGCTTCAGATTCTAACACATCTCAAGATGGGCCCTGCAGGCCTGAGGACAGCTTTTCTACACTGGTATCACTTGCTGAAAAAGAAATGGGCTACAGGTGTGTCTGCAAGAGAGGGCACACAGAAGGCAATACTTCATATGGTCTGCAGTACAATTTATAGAAAATCAGACTCACTTGCCACCCCAGATGCAATTCCATAGAGCAGTCCTCCTCCATCTGTTTGCTGCTGAAAGACGTGGGTCCCTGGAGGAGGGCTCCTCTCTTGTCTAATAAAATTATACAGCAAAGTTTTCACAAGTCTGCTGGTGTACGGGAGACTGGAAAGAAAGAAAAAAAAAAAAAAAAAAAAA
>VYXD01016843.1:117648-149303 GCA_013397195.1 Hylia prasina | reverse complement strand
GATTTTCTCTTTTGGGGATTCTTAATTATTCTTAATTTTTTTCATCTTATTCTCTCTCCTTTCCAAAGGGTGATATATTCCCATATCAGGTAGACAAGTTAGCAGATACTACAGGTCTGTCTCTCAAAACACACATCTTTCACTCAGAAAGCATCTGAGACAGACTGAAGTCTAGAATTCATGGCAATCATTTCTGTCCTGCATTTGGGTTCTCCTCTTATCCCAGACAGATTTTGTCCTCCTGGTATCACATCTCGTATGCAGTGACATCCTTGGACCAGATGGAGCAGGTCCAGGTTCTCCCACATGACACCCAAGCTGAAACTGATTTCTGGCAATAAACCTTACACATAAACATGTACTCTCTGAAGAAAAGACACATCATACCATATCTATCTGAGATTGTATTAAACTATGCATTCTTCACAGAATGAAGAGCTCCAAAATGCAAGATTCCCCAATACTAGCATAACAAATGTGTGTGTGTATTTAACATGTGTTTGGTGTCCACATTTCAATGAAAAACTGATACATCAATGGATTCCTTCCAAAAGCAAATGAAGCCAGATCATTTAAATAAAAACTTATAAATTAAACACTGAAGGAGTTGTATGATTTACAGTAATCGTTAGATAACAACTCAGTAAATCAAAAGACAAAAATTAGAGTCACAGAATGGTTTGGGTTGGGAGGCACCTTGAAGCCAATCCATTCCCATTCCCTGCCATGGGCAGGGATGCCTTCCACTATCCCAGGGTGCTCCAAGCCCCATCCAACCTGGCTTGGGACACTTCCAGGGATGGCGAGTCCACAACCACTGGGAAATAAATTCTACTAAGACTATGTTTCATCTTAATCCGTTTTGTCAAGTAGGTAACAGAGATCATGGGCACCTCCAGGGCCTCTACAGCCCCTGCAGTGCTGTTTTAAGACATACAGTAGTACTGCTTTAGAAGAAATTGGTGCAGTTCCTAATTCTTCCAGGATATGGACTGGAGAGAATATCACTTCTTTTCTGGTCTTCCACTAAGAACATATATTTTTGTTCATTTATTTTATTTATTAACTTTGGTGGCAAACTTGAAAGCTAGAATCATTGAATCCTAGCCTGGTTTTTGTCAGAAGAGACCTTAAAGCTCATCCAGTTCCACCCTGACACAGACAGGAACACCTTCCACCAGAGCAGGTTGCTCCAAGCCCCATCCAACCTTAGCCCAAATACTGTTTCCAAATTATGCAATCACCCAGAACAAGAACTATGGTCCTGTTAAAACCACAGATCCCTGGTATCCTGGCATCTGCTTTATCCATTCAAAAGCATCTGGATTACCTCCTGTCAGCATCACCTACCAAGAACTTCAACAATCTACCTATGTGTCACCATCCCGCTGCTGCTGGCTTCTCTCCAAGGCCAAGCACCACTCACAAGTTCTTTCTGTGCTCCCAGTCATTCAGCTTTGTTCCCTGCCTGTGAGAGAGAGGTCTGTGACAGAGGAACCAAGGTGAAGCACAGAGGCACCACAGAGGAAAATCTCAGCTACGAACTCCAATTAACACTCTGAAGGCACATGCTGTCGTAAACACTTTAATTACTCACTGAAATGCAGCTATTTCTATATCAGCACACAGAGGCTGAGAGCTCATAAATGATTTCACACCTATAGAGCAAACAGCCTGAACAGTCAGAAACTAAACTCCAAATTTCAATTCCCACCCCTAGACCGAGCCCCCTCCCTGTTCAAATATTTTCCTG
This sequence comes from Hylia prasina, assembly GCA_013397195.1. Classification (NCBI taxonomy): domain Eukaryota; kingdom Metazoa; phylum Chordata; class Aves; order Passeriformes; family Sylviidae; genus Hylia; species Hylia prasina. The sequence goes on along the minus strand of VYXD01016843.1, from coordinate 147,550 downwards.
AACTTTCACCCAGCCAGAGCTGTCTACTCCGAGTATTAAAAGGTTAAAAGGTAACCCATTTTCTAATTTAGGAGAGTTGCCAAAAGGGCTGATTCATACAAAAAGTCTCAAATCATACAGGAACCAGGTTTCATTTCCCTGCTTCCTGAGGGCCCACCAGAAAGGTGAAAGAGGAGTCACCACAGAGAATAGGATCAGTTTTGAAAACTGAAAAGCAAGTACAATATCTGGCTATCAGTCTCAGGATACAAGTACAACAACTCAAAAAGAACATAATCTTTCCTCTTGGAAACACTCCTAATTTTACACTCACTGATGGCACATATGCACTGTGGCAGCTGATAATGCTCTATACTCATTACAGTTGACTCCAAATATTTGGGAGATGTCCCAAGGGGGCACTCAGCAAACACTGACTGGAAGTAGAAAGCATTTCTGACATTTCATACTGCATCCCCCTACACTGGGTACTCTCGGCTGGGAGAAGAATAGGGTGAGAAAACAAACATCCCAGAATGGTGTGGGTTGGAAGGACCTTAAAAATCATCTCATTCCACTCTCAGCCATGGGCAGGGACACCTTTCACTAAACCTCCAATCCCCGTCCAGCCTGGCCAGGGACACTGCCAGGGATCCAGGGGCAGCCACAGCTGCTCTGGGCACCCTGTGCCAGGGCCTGCCCACCCTCCCAGACACCAATTCCTGCCCAACATCCCATCTGTCCCTGCCCTCTGGCACTGGGAAGCCATTCCCTGTGTCCTGGCCCTGCAGGCCTTGTCCCCAGTCCCTGTGCAGCTCTCCTGGAGCCCCTTCAGGCCCTGGCAGGGGCTCTCAGCTCTCCCTGGAGCCTTCTCTTGTGCAGCTGAGCAGCCCCAGCTGTGCCAGGCTGGCTCCAGAGCAGAGGGGCTCCAGCCCTGGCAGCATCAACAATATGGAAATACTCTAAAGGTAATACCTAAAGGATTAACATGACAGCTGGACTCCAGAGCCTTTTTTCACCTGTTCCTACACCATCTGAGACCATGTGACTATGTGTATTTTCACCTCACTCTTATTTATTTCTTCCCTCTACAGATTAAAAAATGCTAGAAGAAATTCTGCACTTCTATATGTTGCACAGAGAACCTGTATTATTCTCTATTTACTTTTCGTATCACCAGTGATAGGTGATTGTTACCAATATCTACTAAAACTAATTAAAAGACTTTAAAAAGACTTTTAATCTTGTGTTCTGTTGTTTGAAAATTACTCTTCAAACAACAGAACACAAGAGAGCAGCCCAAATTCCCATAAAAATGGACAGCTGCGGAGATACCCAGGTGTATCTTCCAACCCACAGGAAAGAGAGGATGATCAAACAACCACATTAGACCATCTGAGAGTTCTACACAGAGCCAGCCCACAGGAACCATGTCCTGTATTTCAGTGATGCAGCCTAAGTGAAAGGCAGACCTGCTCCACAGTCTCTGTCCTTGCTGTTGAGACCCAAATACCTGCAACGAGAGGTTTTTCAACACCCATCATCTTTTGTGAAAACAGGGCTGAAAACCGTATCAGAAAGCAGATTATTAGGAATATGATACGTAGCATAATGCACGAAAAACTTCACAGACCTCTGATACTGTGCTTTGAGGCGAGGAAGTTTGTTACAACTTCAGTGCACCAAGTGAACAGATAGTTCATAGAGAAATACTGATCTAAGTCTAAAATAAAAATTAAACTAGAACAGAGTAAGAATATGTGATGCAGATAAGGGTTTTCCTACTCAGGATCTTTAGACACTTAAAATACCACACATCTACCATTAGAAATAAGGATATCACTGATTAAGAAAATCTTCCAAATATATAAATACGTTTTATTTGCTGCACCACCCTGAAGTGCAGCAGCAAATAAAACTCCCTTTATATGAATCAGCTCCCTCCTAAACAGAGCACAATAGTGTTAAACTTCAAGGCCCTTCAAAGTGAAGTGACACAAATCTCTCTCAGTTTGGATGTTTTCACTACCTTCAACCTCAGTTTCAACAGATGGAAGTTTGCCTCTGATGATTAGACAAAGTTGCCAAAAATGCAAAAGACACGTTCTCCAAATAATGGAGCTACTACAATCTTGATAAAAATTCTTTCAATAGGCTCTTTTTAAAAAGCACTATTCTGACCTATTATTTTGGAAGTAATAAAACTAATTAAAATATGGCACTCCTGAGCTAGAACAGAAAACATTTCTTAATCTCTTTGCTGCTCACAACTGGCAAGAAAGGAAGCCTAAACATTTCTGATCATCTGTACACGGCACCTTTCCTACACTGCAGTTATTCTGTAGAGCTTTATAATCAATTACATTGCCTCTCTTCCTCCTATATTTAACTTCTAAGCTCCCATAAAATGCAGCGAGCATTCCTAAAGGAGTCAAAGCATTGTCAACATTTAAATTTCCAAACTATTAAGATTGCACACTAAAACAACTGTAACTGGAGAAAATATGGGAATGCAATAGAAATATCAACTAACTTGTACTGGCACCACAGGGTGCTACTTAGGAGTGATGTAACCAGATCACAGTATTTCATTTTTCCTCCACATGCATTTATAGTTTTTAATGAAGTGAAAATGCACTGATAACAACCAGATGTTCAGTCATGGATACAAGCTCTTAACAAGCTGCTGAAAGAAGCTTTTATAATTTAAAGCTTTGGGAGCTCCATCCTGCAACAAAATGTTAGCAATAGTTTCTACATAGCAGTCATACAATTAAATACTAACATTGTATCTTTTTGCCGACTATGCAGTTCGAATCATTAGTGTACACTCTTGAGTGCTAACACTAGCAAAACCAAAGAAAAAGCAGAGTGTCCATAGCACACCCAAGGGAACCATAAATCAAACATCAACATACGGTAACACAAGTGTTATAAGGGACTGCACAAGTCTAATTGTTGAAAACCGTATTTTCTATAAAATTAAACCTGAAACCTACATCCCTGGCATTTAGTACAATGCAGCCCAGCCTGTTTCTCAGAAAGGTAATTCAAGATATTTTTAATAACTCTCAGACAGCACCACAATGTTGCAGAGTCCCAGAGTCCCTACTGCAACCTATTTCTGCCTTAAAGCACATTTGCCTTTTCCAATACAAACTAACTTTGAGAAAATTTTCTTAAATTCCCCATAAAAAACTGAGATACTTCCAGAAATGTTCTGCCTCCCAGAAAGACTCTGCAACCTTTCCCAACAACAACAACAGCAACAAAAAAGTTATGTTTCATAATAAGGGACAGAAATTTGACATTTATCTTCTTCCACATCCCAGAACTTCCTTATTAATATTGAGAAATACAGTCCACCTGCAATTTCTAAGTATGCTGTAGGTTGTTTTGTAGGCAGAAATGAGCTTATTCTGCCAAGGGTGATAATGACAGCAATCCCAGAGGTGAGTGACATCTGTCTATACTAAGGGAAAGGCTGAAGCCTTTATGAATTCAATGTCCCTGCAAAGCCCAAACTTCTTAGTTTAGAATCCCAGGATGGTCTGGATTGAAAGGAACCTTTAAAGCTTGTTCATTCCAACCCCCTGCCATGGGCAGGGACACCTTCCACTGTCCCAGGCTGCTCCAAGCCCTGTCCAGCCTGGCCCGGGACACTGCCAGGGATCCAGGGACAGCCACAGCTGCTCTGGGCACCCTGTGCCAGGGCCTGCCCACCCTCACAGTCAACAATTCCTGCCCAACATCCCATCTGTCCCTGCCCTCTGGCACTGGGAAGCCATTCCCTGTGTCCTGGCCCTGCAGGCCTTGTCCCCAGTCCCTGTGCAGCTCTCCTGGAGCCCCTTCAGGCCCTGGCAGGGGCTCTCAGCTCTCCCTGGAGCCTTCTCTTGTGCAGCTGAGCAGCCCCAGCTGTGCCAGGCTGGCTCCAGAGCAGAGGGGCTCCAGCCCTGGCAGCATCTCCGTGGCCTCCTCTGGCCTGGCTGCAGCAGCTCCACGTCCTTGTGCTGCTGGAGCCAGGGCTGGGGCAGCTCTGCAGGTGGGGTCTCAGCTGAGCACAGGGGCACAGGGGCAGGATCCCCCTCCCCTGCTGCCCACGCTGGGGGATCAGCCCAGGGCACGGGGGGTGTCTGGGTCCTAGTGCACATCGCTGGGACATGTCCAGCCTCTCCCAAATTCTAGGGTATAACCAGAACATACCAAATCTTTCTCCTCAGGGCTGCTCTCCAACCAGACTGGAACAACTATGTACCTGCCTGCAAAATACCACACACAGGTGTCCCAAGCACCTGACGTGACAGTCAGAACAAGTTCAAAATGAAGGAGTGCAAGACAGCTGCACAGGTACTGCTGTTCCTGCACTCTGAACATGGGGATGGCCTTCCATACTTTAAAAATAATATTACCGTTTCAGTGAAGGAGAAAAACATAAGCTTTAACTGGGATGCAGACAAGGAATATATTCAGACAGCAGCTGCCCAGCTGCATCCACTCCTTCACCAAACTGCATCACAGAACCCAAGGGACACACTAATTGTCACAATCCTCTGCGAAGGCTACTGAATGCTCCTAACAAAATTTTTGCTATTCTGAAAGACACTTGGAAGACCAACTCAGCATGGAGATTTTAATGGTCTGTCACAACAAAAATTCACCTTTAACAGTATCTTTACAGACAGACACACTGTTACAGTGCCACTGCAAGCCGCCAAAACTCTCTTTTCTCTCACACGTGATCCTAAGTCCTGACACAAAGATCATTACAAGTTTGAATATTTCATGTATTCCACACCATTTATCCCTTCCCCACATTCACATACTAGGCTTGTAAAGACAGAAATGGACTACTCCCTTGAAACAAAATAGGGAAAGAATATCTAGTGACACCTGACCAGGGAGAGGGAGGTAAGCAAGTAAACTCACTATGAAAACAATCCCGAGCACTCTCTTGAACAAAATTAATAATAAAGTAGTACCTTATAACACCTTTATGAAGAATATAGTTGGACTGTGTATTAGAGAATGCAATTCTTCCAATATCTCCTTTCCCCTACCTATTTCCCTTTCGATGATATGGGAACAAAATCCTTAGTTAAGTCATTATCATGTTGTTAAACATATTCTAGTGATAAACAAGACAGTAATAAGCTTTTTTGTAAGTGTTAGTATTTATTAGCAATCAGCAACATGCTGTTTCAGGAGAAACTTAGCTAAAAAAACTTATTTGACAAAAAACACCCCCCAACAACCACAAAACAAGAATCTTCCACATCTCTCTCTTATGAAATGTAGGTTTTTGATACAGCTGAGTATTAAATTATGCACAGGCTTTATAAAGCTTTAGTTCTTAAATAAGCCATTTTAGCATTAGATTTATATAGTAATCTAAGTCCTTTCAGCAGCTGCCTCCACTTGCAGCAACCACACTCACACAGAAAGAGAGATGCTGACAGGTTCAGCTGTTGAAGTGGGTGAGGAACAATCATGCCGGCGTATTTTCTTCTGCTGAAAGGCAGAATAAAGGATACCGGGCTACACGCACACACTGGTACTTCCAAGAAAGAAAAACAAAACCCTGCAGGATTTATGAACTTGCCCGTATATCACAGTCCTCTCGGCCCTTTGTACTTCCTCTAATCTGCTCCAAACAAAGCCTGTATCTGTTCCAGGAAGTCCTGACAAGTTCTGTGGAATGACACTCTGAATCACACCACTAATTCATTACGCTCTACCTACACAAATCCCTCCTGTTAACATTGACAGAGCTGCATTTAATGACAGCAATGTTTCAAAAAACATTGCATCTTTGTCAGGTTTGCTGCCAAAAGAACAATCCCAGCTACAAGACAGCAGAGCTCTATACTACACTCTCACAGACAATCTGAAGCTCCTCCAAAGCTGCCATGCTTTAGTTGGGGTGCTGCATTTTGGACACAGACTACAAGGCAATTTAATACTAAAAACACTGCTCACTCTACCTTTAGCAAAGTTTATCATGGGGAAAAAAGTCAAAACTCATCAGAACACTACCACAAAAGTGAAAGAACACTTTTTTTTCTCAAAGAACAAAGCATGCTCTCCAACATTAAACAATGAAGCATGTTTTATGACACACATCCCAACAAGACATGGAACCATCATTTCTCAAATACAACACATGCATGAAAAAAAGCCATGTAAACAAATCTGGAGATCTACAGAAACATTCCATTTATTCATTTCTCTTGTCCCTTCTTCAGACATCAATTCACTAGAATTTTAGAAATCAGTATCAAATAGCACAATATGATTTATTTTTGCAATTTAAACCCCCACAGAACTGCAGAAGAACTTTAGTTTTCACCTTACTGCATACCCCAGAGCTGAAGTGACACCTCCACTGTACCTTCCCCTGTACCATGAGCACAACCATTTCCACCAGTTACTGTCTGTGTGCTGACAGGGGTACCTGAAACAAACGGAATAACTTCTGTTGATGGTTTGAACTGGGTGTGAGATGTTCATCATGTACTTCTTCCAACAGAACATTCAGGGCTGGCACTGGCAGCAGCTTATCATTATCTGTACTGCTCCATCACATGGAACATTCAAATACAACTATTTACATATTATATACCCAATACTATAAGTTTCATATTCTCTCAAATGCTTAGTTTATAAAAGAAGACTAAGGGAAAAAAAAAGAAAATAAAAAAGCCTACTTACAACAGGGGGATTTCAACAATGAGCTGGATGAGGCAACACAGCAACTCTTCTATGAGGTCTTCACACTCTACTCCTAAAAAAAAAACCACAACAATGGATTTCTGGGTTTTCAAATACCAAAACAAAGTCAAGATTCAAACACACAAATGCAGATGACCAATATCTTAACTGAGGAACAAACACTAGAAGTCCTAGCTGTTAAAGGAGATAGGATTTTTTTTCCAATATATAAAGGACTTGAGATTATTAACAGAGAAAATGGTGATGCCTTCTCTTTTTTACATAAAACAAAGCAACTAATAACAACTGGATAAATTAAATTAAATGTTGGTATTGTGGGAATGTGCTAATATTCAGCACATCAAGTTTTCCTTTACTACTTACAGAAGATCATATTAAACAGTGCTATTACTAACAGTTGAACTAATCGCTGGTGACTTCTCACTGGTCAACAGTTAAACATCCTCTCAAAATTCCTTGCACTTCACACATCTTCCCTCTGTTTTTTAAACCCAGGTGAAGAATAATCATAGACAGTTTCATCTGTATAATATATCCTGAACAACATTATAAAAGAATGTCAAAAGAATGTAGCTGAGCATGTCACTGCTGCTCTAGAGTAATATAAATACAATTTTTTCATTAATACATATTTATTTACTGAGGAAGTTTTACACATTTCAACAAGTTGGTGCATTTTAAGGGAACAGAAATGATTCTCTAGTCATGTACACCATGATAAACTGCATGTAATGATTCAGAATTATTTAAAAACTTGCAACTATTCTAAGCAATAAAACTGGTCATATTTTACACCAGTAATTTTTAAAAGTAACTGTAACAAAAGACTTTTAAGACTCACTGAGAAAAAAGCTTATTAAACCACTTGAAATTATCATATAATACTAAAAAACCCCAGAAGATAAACCTCTTGGCTCATCAGGATTTATTCTGCTTTCAACAATATTACGATGAGAAACCTACAACAACATAAAGAAGTGGAGTGTTTTATAGTGCTGAATGGCTTGAGTGGCATAGCTGATCCCCTGCATTACAGCATTGCAGCACAATAATTACCCAAATGCCTGTTTATTATGTATTTTCAAATAAATAAGTCCTGCCATAAACACAGCTTTATAACCAGGTTACAGCGGTGTTACTCTGCTTAACCCAAGTTTGTTCTTGAATCCAGAACTCAATTTTAAGAAGCACACCAGGGGGAATATTCACTATAAAGCAAAATTATTTCTTTCCACAATCAGTTTATTAAAAACACATTAAAAATTGTCACCTAGTGAACTGCACATTCTAAAGGAAATCAGTTTTTTATCACGGAAACATGGTTTCCTTTATATAGAATCCCCCATGAGTAACACAATGCAGCTCCTGTTAGTAAAACCAAGAACTGCTCAGAGAATTTAACCTTGGACAGAAACCACAGCCAATAATGGGGCACAGATAATATATTCTAAAGTAACTTGAATGTGTCATTTTCCTAAGACTTTCTGAACCTAGAAAATGCTTATAAAGCAAGACTGCTACTAGTTCCCAACAGGTACCTAATTTTTCTCCTAACAGAAGAAAGCGAGAAGAAAAAGGTGAAAAAAGTAAAGTGAGTTAAAGTTTTTAAAACATCATTTTATTCCACCACATTGTATGCACAACTCATCTGAATAGAGAATGAGGTTATTTGAATATGAAAGAAGGCTTTTCCCTTAGACAATATTCAAAATAAAGGAAGAAAACACTGGATTACCACGGTCACATAGAATGAAAGATGTTATTTAAATTTTTTTTTTAAAAAAAAAGCTTAATTGCTGTAATCAATGTCATTCAGCTACAGTAATTATTGTATCCTTTTCCCAACTGGGGCACACACATTCTTGTTTAATTTTCATCTTGCCAAGACAATGAGGAGGATGCAAGCCAAATCTATAACGTGAGAGAGAGCCATAAACACGGAACACTCTGTGTTTTCACAAACAATGCCTCTTTCAATAGCAGGATAAAGACAATGCACACAAGATTCATTCACATTAATAGATCACATACTTGGATCAAAGACCTGTAAAGCCTTGGGGAAAGTAAGTACAGGGTGAACCTGTCCAGATAAAATTAGAGTGGGGGAGGAATGGTAGGTGCATCTTCCAAACTCCACTGCAGAAGTGACTGCAATTACACAGGTTTTAAAATGTCTGGTTATGCTGAAGTACCACTTTTTCATCAGCTATATTTAAGTCCTCAAATATGGATTATTTCATTTTGCAAGTAATTTGATGGATTTTGACTTTTTGGTGGAGTTTATTTTGATGCATATAAATATATACATACTTCAAAACTTTTTTTTGTAATACATTTTTTCCGTTTGTTTTTACTTTTGCAAAGTTACACACATTACAGACTAGCATTAGCACATTACTAGATTAGCACATACTACACAGGTAAAATGGCTTATGCAGAGGAAAGGGCAGATGCCAGGAGGTCCCAATTCTATAACCAGTCCCCTCCATCTTCTTGAGAACCTAACTACTACGTTGGTAAAACCTGATCTGGTGGATGTGCTTAATATCAATATCAATATCAGTAAGATATTCAGGCATAACAAGGCATATGCTCATCTTAGATGCTACCTGTTTTTCTGCTCTGTCACTCATACAGAACCTGGACACAAGCAATGAAATAAATAATTTCTTGCAAAACAGACTTAGAGCATCCATAGGTTTTGTGGTTTGATCTTCAGCTCTAATTATTCTCAAAAACTTACAACCTGTACTTAAGAGTGATAATAATGAATACATAAATTCATTGCCTTCCCTCACTTCCTTTATGTGACAGCTGAACGCCTGTGAAATCATTTAAGGCTTGCTGCAAATGTGATGTTATTTATAACCTTCTCTATGTCCTCATTTTTGCTTTAATATGTCACAAACAGCCCTTAGAAGCCTTGGGTTTAAAAACTTCTCTACGGATACTGAATAAAGCTTCCTATTGCAGCTCAGGGAACAGGTTAAATGAATTGATGGTCTGATTTAAAATACAATACTCAGCATGTGCTCTCTTACACCTTTGAGGCACCGTTAAAGACTGTGCAGAAATCATGGGATACACACAGTGGAAAGAGGAAGGATTTGTGTTAGTGAGACTAACTCCAGCTTCAGCTGAGCAGATGCTGACTCCTGTTTGGGATTTATTGATATCAGGAAATTTTCAGATGAATCTTAAAGCATATCTGTTTAGTCTCTCTGTGGATCTTCCTGCAATCAGAATTCTGCAATATTCTCCAAAATTTCAAGCAAATTCCAGTTGTGGATGAAGAGGAAAAGGATGCACTTCTTGGGCTAAAGAACCGTCTGAAACTTCTTAAAAATAATACATTTCTATTAATGGTAGGCCTTCTCTTGAAGGAAATCATTAACAGCACTATTAGCAGGGACACAGTCCAGGGCAATTTATTCATTAGGGTAAAGCACACCTGTGCATTCAAACCTCAAAAAAAGTCCCATTTTATGACTCAAAGCACAATTGCACAGCTTTCTTCTGAGCCTCAAGCACAGTCTAGCAGTAAAATGTACTAACTGGACACTCAGAAGAAGTGAAAGCATATGAACTGCAAAATGTGTGAGGATAAGGCAACTATAAAAAATGCTATCTGGAGAATCATGGCTATGTCACATACAGTTTTATTTCTGAGCAGTCAGTGAGAGGGGTATTTTCCATACACAGGACTCTGATAGATCATAATTACACACTTCTCCCTGACACACCAAATATCCTGGAGCAGGTGCTGATGCAGTGCCTGATTGCAGCATGAGCATCCTGATGTGCTGACACTGCGGTTATGTGCTCTGAACTCCCAGGTGCTGTACCTAAATCAGAGAGCATGGCACCAGGAGATACTGTCCAACCAGAAGGATAAAAATGTGATCTTCATATGGAAACACCAATACAGAGTGATTTCCAAAGGAGTTGTGAGATGATGCTGAAAAGAACAATAACCTTTTCTCAGAAGACTAAGAGACTGAACAAAGCATATGAAAATGGACCACAGGGTAGAGAGGTTGTTTGTGTTGTTGGGTGGTTGCATTGTTCTTTCCAATAACTACTGACCAGGCAGTGAGGAAATACAGAAACTTCAAAATTCAGACATTGTATTAAAACTTTTTTTTAATATGGATATTTCATTTACATCATAGAGTTCATATAATAATGCCTTTTATAAGGCTTGTTTTATCATGGTCACAACAGAAGAATCATAAATAATGTCAAACTCCAGTAAATGAAAGAACAATAAGGAGGATAAGAATTTCATTTTTAAAAAGCATGTTCAAAAATAGTAAAATTTCCATAAAAGTACTAATAAATCTATGTAAAATTAAGAGGAATATAGTAATAATAATATTATAATAATGGATTCATAATAACATAATAAATATATAATAATAACAGGAATATTTTACTCTCCAAAAAGTAGAAAGCAAAAATTCAAGAAAGCTACACTTAATCATAAAAATACAAACAACAAAACACTTAATTCTTCTGCTTACTTTAATAGGCCCTAGCACAACTACAGTTTATTACAGTTCATTCATGATTCATTCATGATACGTCACCTGCCTACAGCTGAGCATAAGAGTTATAGGAAGATATATGCCTTATTAACACTTTCTGTAGATATTTTTAAGTAAGATTTTTAGGAATCAAACCCAATGGCTATGTAACCTCAACGTGTTATGAACCTCAACACCCTGAGGAAGTTCACAAGAACCATTTCAAAGTGGAAACCCAAAGAGGAGCCGAGGAGCAGCTCATTTCCTGCCTCACCAGCAGACCACACACAATTACCTTCCTAATCAACAACATCCCATGAACAATCTGCTCAGAGGTAATTGCTAAGTACATTTGCCATCAATATGCACAGAATTATTGCTAATAAATGTCACTATGAATTACAGTCAAGTGCTACTAAACATGGTATAAACACAGGTCTATCCTGGTGACAAGAATCACTTCCCATATCACACTGTGAGGAACTCCCAGTGCAAGGAATAAAGATCACAGGGGTTCCAGCTGACAAAAGTCTCTGCTTTTCCACCCATCCCACTGTGGTATGCTGTACACTGCAGCAAGGGGTGAGCCATTTTTTTGTAAACCCTACAGCTGGTCTGCAGGGATAGCTTATACACAAGCAGATATTCTTTTCCAATGCATCAGTGAGTGCCTTCCCTCCTGGAGAACACTCATCACAATTTAAATACATTAAACCATTTCAACATGTAGCACTTAATCCTTTGGCACCACAATTCTGATTTCCCCAGAGCACTGGCAGGCGCCAAGGAGTTAAACAGATTTTAATGAACAGTTTTCACTGCTGGATGAGCAAGCAGCAATTCGGTGCTCTCAACACGTGTCCTCGTTGCAGGAAATCCACAGTCAGACACTCCTGGTTGTTCTCACATCATCCACTCACACTGCTGCAGCATTCTGAGACTTTTTAGGTTTCATGCAGCAAACAACATGCAATTACAGTGAACAGCACTTGGACTTGGACTTGGCAGTGCTGGGTTAGCCATCTGACTTGATGGTCTTAGAGGGTTTTTCCAGCCTAAATGACTCTACAATTTACATCAAAGCAAAAGAAATAAAAGGCTCACAGGGTAGCACTACCCATCATGCATTTTGTGAGAACACCTTGTTACAGGGATACACAAAGATTTGTTGCAGTGTTTAGACTATCTTCTTCCTGTAGTGTAACTGATTTTGAATGCATTTGTATTCTCTTATTCAAAGACAACAGTTTCTTCCTTGAGCATCTCTCCTGCTATCTTCCATCTCGTGTAATACATACCCCATTTCCTGGACATGGGCCCATTTTAGTAATTCTGCCTAAATTCTCTGACTGTTCCTGTATTCTTGTATAAGCTATTGCCCTCAAATTAAATTTTAGGAGTTGCTTTCTCAAGAGGTCAATTTTAACCATAGGACTGTTACTTTCCTTCACTAGATCCCTAAAAATAGCATTAATTCCACTCTGTGGTAGCTGTTGGTTTATGAAAAATATGTGAAAAGATGCATTAAATTGCAGTATCAATGTTCCAATGTTCGTATGTGGTCACCTTCACCGCAATTCTGTTCTGTTCCTCTGGAAAGGACCACTACCACCTTTCAAACTGTATGAAAATCACTAAAGCCCAGGTAGGTCTACAGCACCACATCTCAACAACTGTTCAAAAAAGCCAGATTGAGCTAAACCAAACTCTCTAGTACTTAATTTCTGGTTTTAAAGCAAAGTTTGGGATTCTGAGTCTAAAAAAACCCCACAGAATCATAGAATTATTTGGACACAAAGCATCTGAGGGAAAAGACCCTTAAGATCAAGTACAACCATTAACCTAACTCACTAGTCCAGCACTAAACCATGTCCCTGCGTATGACAGCTACAAACCTCAGGACATTTAAGTTTCTCATGGGATGTTTGTTTCACTAGCACTTGTGTGTACCCACCGTATGAGCTTGGTCCTGCCTTCTCTTCATAAGTAAAATGGAGCTGCAGCTCTTCTTCTGACATTCGACTGATGAATACTTTCAGCAAACAGCAAATAATGAACAGTGCATTGTGAGCCTGCCAGATAAAGAGGTGGCTAGAAAAGAAGCAGGAACAAACAAGAATCAGTAATGTTTCACCAGCAAACATGCATCAAAAACCACAAGAAAACGAATGTCAGAGCAGACAAAGTTCTACAGCTGAAGCAAGGAAAAGCCAAAGTGTTCAAGCAGGGAGTCTGCAGCTGATGTTACGGAAAACACAATGGGAATGTACTCAAAAGTAGATTAGAAAATACAACCTTATCCCTAACTACATTTGTACCATTAAAAACGTCACAGTAGACAGAACTCTTTGAGGAACTCACCAAACAGTTCAGCAAACTTCTAGAGGTCTCTAGACCCTATGGACTCAAGGCACAGAGACATTTGAAAATTTCCAGCAGGTTCAAACCTGAAAGCTTCCTGGCTCCCTGAACCCTAGCCCTTTTCCCAAGCAAATAGTCTTCAGTAGGCATTTACTGACTTCATGAGCACTTCATGAGCAAGATTTTCTTATGCAACACAAAAATATTTTCCAAGCTTTCTGAATGAAAAGGAATACAGCTGCATAAAATCCTTTTGAGTTCCAGTAAGCAGCTGCTGGGGAGCCCATGCAACAGCACAGAGTCAACTATTGCCCAAAGCTGCACTGTCAAGGTATCTTAGGATTAAAACAGCAACATCCATCTGGGCACAAGTAACTTCTTACTTTTTACACAAGTCAAAAAACTTGATGGCAGTCCTGGGAACAAGGAGGAATTCAGCCCTAGAGCTGATGAAAGCGGGACATTTATCTGTGGGTGTGAGGGAATAACTACAGAAAGCCTCTTGAAAAAAACACCCCACAGTGCTGCACAAGTAACCTCTTGGAGTTCTCTCCTAGTGCTGAAAGGGGCAAACAAAATCAATAGCATGACGTAACTTGAAAGCAGTATTTTGATACATATTTACATATTTATAGATATTTAAAGTATTTCCAAGAGAGCATACTGGCTCATACATTAAGTTCAGCTAAAAAGTTCAGAAAATTTTTAAACATCTCCTAGCCAGTAATACCCATTGCTTTCACCATCCATATAAAAATATGTTCATCTAACACACAAGTATGTATTTTTCCCCAGTAATCTACTTACTTATTACACTTAATTTCTGTGTTTAGGAAAGTACTAGACACTTGTTCTGTTTCGAACAATTTAAGAGAATGCTAAGGTTTAGTCTGTATGTTAATCAGCAGAGTAAAAAAATTTGAGAGCTAGCAACAGAAGGAACATTTAAAAAATTAAATGGCACACACAGCTCTTTTCTGGGAACTTACTTCTGACATTCTGCTGAAATTTTTAACTCTTTGGTTCTAGAAAGAAAGACTTTAATCAATGATCCAAGGTTTCCTGTTCGAGGATTCTTCTCAACTAGATGAGGAAACATAAGATACAAAGCACACATAAGCTGACACTATCTAGTTCAAATAATATAAAGAAAAAAAAACAAATTTCAATGTCTTAAATATTTCTAAATAAAGCACAGTATGTCTTGCTTTTCTGTACAAACATTCTTCTTTCAAGATTCTCCAGTACATGGTTTACTAGTCCATTAACGTTCTCTAAATATTAATCCTAGACTATTAACCCTAGACTTAAAATATCCCAAATATGGGATACTCATATTGCTTCCTTTCCCAGACTTGTCTGCAGCACAGCAGCCTCCTGTCAGAAAACTGGGCAGGTCTTCACAACTACCTTTTACCTTCTCACAACACCACTGATCACATTTATATATTATTTATATATATATTTCATCCTCCACTTCTTTCCCCTTACTGATAAGCTTAAAGGGCAAAGAGGAAAAGACACAGTAGAGATGGAATTACTTGCTTTAAACCTTGCAGTCATATCAAGTTCGGTAAAACAGTTAACAATGGAAGTAAAGGTTTGGGATATACATAAATATACTCTTCACACTGCTTTAATCTTTCTAGGGCAACATATACCAGTAGAATGCTAAAAGCATGAATGTGCACAGGGATGCTGTTTCCCAATTTTTCTGGTAAAGTACATGGAAAAAAGATGGCACAACATCTCACCTAAAGACTTGCAGACTGAGATTGTGGCTTCTTCCAAGAGCTTTAAATCAGCACTACATAGGAAGAAAAGAAAACAAAAATAGTTACGTAAGCAACTGGGTTCCTGTACTTGAAGTGAAAATTCATTACAAAACAATAATAAAATCTTTCAACGAAGCACTTAATTTTAGCCATCCATTAGCTCATTGAGGTCAGTTTGTCCAACCTCCCTGCTCAAGCAGGATCTCCTAGAGCCAGCAGCCCCAGACTATGTCCAGGTGCCTTTTGAGTATCCCCACTAACTCTCTGAGCAACTCATTCCAATGCTCCATCACTCTAATATCAGGCAGTCCAATATTCTTTTGAAGTACAGCAACTATACAACAGGAAACTAATATTCAAAAGTGAATTGTTCATCGGAGTGAAATCACGTCAGTGTCTTCTCCTAGGGAACAAGGCACAGGATGAGAGAAAATGGCCTCAGGCTGTGCCAAGGGAGTTTTAGGTTGGATATTGGGCAATATTCCTCCATGGAAAGGGCTGTCCAGCCCTGGCACAGCTGCCCAGGGCAGTGGTGGTGTCCCCATCCCTGGTGAGATTTAAAAGCCATGTGGATGTGGCACCTGGGGACAGGGGTCAGTGCTGGCCTGGGCAGTGCTGGGGAATGGTTGGACTCCACAGTCTTTGTGGGCTTTTCCAACCTAAACAATTCTGTGATTCCATGAGCATTTTATTACTGCTAGGTTTGCAACTTCAGTGCTGCCATGCTCAGTTTGGTGTTACTGAAAATACAAATAGAACAGCAGCCTACAGACAGAACTTGAACTTCTTTTACACGAAAGTTCACATGAAATGACGCACTTTTAAAAACATGAATAAAAGAAACCTCAATCTGACATTTAACCTCAAGCTAAGCAGCTCTTTCCTTTTAACTAATGTTAAAAACAATCACATCAGATACAGCAAATGGTTCATAACTTCATTAATTGCCTCGTGATACGCCTCAGAAAAACATCATCTGAAAAGAACAATAAAGCACTAAAGCAAAACCTGACAGCAACCACTGAAACCACACCAGCTGTGTCAAACACATTCTTCTGACCTACCAGTGCAGGGCAACTGATTCTCAAAAACATCCTTAACAGATGGGAAAACAAGACAAATCATCAGATACTGTGTTCAATGCCACACTGAGCAATACAAATATTAATAACTAAAGGGCACCCTGTTCCACCACTCACCATTAAAATTTCTTCCTTCTATCTTGTCTGAATTCACCCTCTTTAAGTTTAAAACTATCACCTCTTGTCATATCATGAAGGCTCTACTGCTCAGTGTTTTGGAAGAGATGGTAGAGTATACAGACTGAACATATAGCCTGACCTTCAGGGACTTCAGAAGTTCAACAAATCAAAGGGCAGTCAAAAAATCTAGTTCAGTGCTTGCAGTTGTAACTCATTCCTCCTCTCTTTTTGAAGTCCAGTGCAGTCTTTTTAAATTTACATGGTAATCCAGTTTACAGCATTCTATTGCATCAACCTGAGATAATCAGCAGTGCTGTTTGGAAAGCTGCTAAACCAGCTCCAGTGCTGAAAACCCTGTGGACCTGTTCTCTTGGAAGCTGTGGAGTTTGAGCTGTTCCCCAACTCATAAGGACCAGAAGATACTGTAGAAAGAGCAGTCAGAAGAATTATTTCAAAACCCTGCAATGGGAAACTATTCAAGACAGAGACATCAAACAAATTAAGTTTTAAGACGACTGCAAATTTTCTTATATATCACATTAATTTACTGTGTAGTGAGCTGACAGCTGAGACAGCTCCTCACCTACAGCTGAATATCCTAAGACAACTTTAGATTACGCAGATTGGCTTGTCCTGATATCAATTACCAGCATTCATTCTTCTCTAAAAAACTGCTTTGAAACACAAGATTCAGAAAGAACAAACTTACACTTTGATATATACTTTAAAAACATTAGGCTTGGTCTCAAAGGTGGTCTCTTGTTCCAGCACTACAAACATGCAGAGTAATTAAAAACAAATGGTATTGAGCAAGAACACGCCACCAGCAACTATGGACAACACAGTTTTCTAGGTCTGTGTGACCCTACACTTTAAAAAAAAAAAACAAAACAAAACCTTCTAAATTTGCCCAGCTGGCTGCTTGTCATCAGGATTTATTCCTTCCCAAGGCCTGGCAGGCAGGGAGGGTGAATATTACAATGGACAACAACTCAGCAGAGAGTTCTTAGGTACTGAAAAATCATAATCTAACACAACATGACCCCTCCCACTATGTAAAGATCCTGGAGACACAGTCAGAGTGGTTATTGTAATTGCTCCAGGATTTAAACTATAAAAGCAGACATTCAGCTCTGAATCATGGTTCATTTTCTCCCTAATTTCTAAGGTTAGATTTCAAAGTATAGCATTCTTACAGATTTTTTTTCTTCTCTTTGAGTTACTAAAACCCACACAAAGTCCTCAAAAAAATTCCACAGAGCTGTTCAATTTTTACAGGCTGCCAGGATCAAAACCAGTGGCAAAGCAGATCTTCAGCAAAGCTTTTAACACTCGAGTAATTCTTTTTCATACTAATAGGAAGTTTAGTGCTTAAAAATTAACTACAGCCCACTGCGCCTTATTCATACAACAAGAACACAAAAGTGAATTTTGCCACACTCAAGACTAGGCAACAGCTACTGCAAAATCTCAGCTCACTCAAAAGAAATATCTAGTGAGGGGGAATTACAGCAGAAATACCATGCCAATAGACACACACCAGTGAAATACTCAATACTGTTACATCCCCAAGGATGGATTCATGGAGGCAATATTGTGGAGGGGTACAAAAAATAGCAGCTCATTCCTAAGTACCTTGGGCCAAACTTAGCAGTGACTTTCTTTCCTTTGATTGGGCAGCAAAGAGAAGTGAGAGACATGGAAAAAGCTGTCTGGGTATTTTCTTGTGCAGTGAAGAGACAGAAGGTAAATTACATTACGATTTGTGTATAAGATACCAGAGCCAAGATTCACAAAGGTGGCACAAAAGAAACGGTACAACCAACTGTGGCACCGACTTTTCTCTACAGCCCCTGTGGAAATGACATCTGGTTTATGAATGAATGTAAAATGAAAACTCAATATTGAAACATCTATCCTTTCATTAAGCCACACAGAACGCTGCTAATACGTACTTGAATTGTGTTTCAGCTCTAACAAGAGCAAGGACTGATAAAATGAAGCTCCTTCACTGCACTGATCACAAATAAAAGTTCCAATTCTCTCTGAAAACCCTCACCTGAGGAATACAGATCACCCCGTTGTCAAATATCTGTCAAACACATGTCTGGAGCACAAGTCTGATGAGGAGCAGCTGAGAGAGCTGGAAAGGGGCTCAGCCTGGAGAAAAGGGGGATCAGGGGGGACCTTGTGGCTCTGCACAAGTCCCTGACAGGAGGGGACAGCCGGGGGGGTCGGGCTGTGCTCCCAGGGAACAGGGACAGGAGGAGAGGGAACGGCCTCAGGCTGGGCCAGGGGAGGCTCAGGGTGGATATCAGGAACAATTCCTTCATGGGAAAGGCTGTCCAGCCCTGGCACAGCTGCACAGGGCAGGGGCAGAGTTGCTGTCACAGGAGGGATTCAAAAACTGTATGGATGTGGCACTAGGTGACATGGGTTAGAACACATAAAAGTAAAGGACAGATTTGTTAAGGATGGAGCGTAAAATATTCCCTGCTCTATGAGAAACATTTGATATATTTGCAACTTGAAACAGATTATCTATTGCTAGTAATAAAAAGGCAGTAAGTATGAAAAGTCAACTCTGCCTGCTGCTTGATGTCTCTGCTGAGCAGCACTAAGAGAAACCCTAGAAAGACTCTCCAGTAATATCCAGGAAGTTCTGCCCTGGGCAAGACACTTCTATGGAAACTGGCCACATATGGAACAAACCCTGAGGGTGATGGGGCCCTCACACAGGTTACCCAGAGCAGCTGGAAGTGTCCAAGGCCAGGCTGGCCAGGGCTTGGAGCAACTGCACGGGCAGGGGTGTGGAATGGGATGACCCTTCCAACTCAAACTGTTCTGGGTTTCTGTGACACCAGCTGCAAGCCACGGACCTTTAACAGCACGATCACAGTGACCTGGGTGACTTTGCACGTGTACTTCAACTGGCACAGCCTGCACTGAACCACCTTGCTTTCAGAGAGCAGTACATATTTACATATTCACCAGTTCTACAGTTTTCCAAGAAATGAACAAAAGGTATCACCTGATGTGGGGATTCAAATGGGCTGTGAACACATGGGGCAAACAGAATAGATTCAAAGCAGAATATTCTTAACTATATAGACTTTACTGTCTCGCTTGGATACCAGCAAATTTGTGAGGGGCATGGTTGCTTCCCCTACACTTTAGAAAAAAATTCCAGGCTTCACAGGAGTTCCTCCCTCATCTTGTGATCTGATGGCCAGCATTTTCAAAGTACTTAATAAAAGAAAGAAATTATTTTATTTGTCCTTCTTTTACATAGAGGCTAAGCCCACTTCAGCAAAACTAAAATTAATAATAGTGAAATTTGCTTCCTTGACAGCACAGTCGTGTTTAAAGAAAATTGGTTCGTCTTTGTTTATTTTTAAAGTATCCAAACAGGAAAGGTTTTACAGTGGCAGTGATTATTTCCTGTAACATCTTGACACCATGTAATAAGAATATATTGCATACCAATTGTCACTAAAACCCAGTGTATATACACAGGCAGCATCTCTGTGGCTGCAGCTATCACACATCAGCGGCGAAAGTAAAGAGTAATCAAGGATAATCATTATTTCGTTGGGATTTAATCACTTTGTGTTTGCAATCACTCGTGACAGTCCATAGAGTTTCTTCATCAGTAAGTTAGCTTTCAGTAAGAAAGCCTCTTTTCAGTAGAGGGGGGAAAGAATGGCAAATTGAGCAGTTTATTAGTCAATCAAATTTCATTATTTTCATTGACTGCAGATTTTTATTTCAGGCTTCTTATGACCACAAAGCAGGATCCTGCAGTCAGCTATTCTGGCATGTATTGTAAAAAACATTGCTTCCAAAAAGAAGAGGACAGGAAAAAAGGAAAACGCATAAAAAATCCAGTGGCATTACAAATAGGATTATTTTTAAATGGTTGAATTCAGCTGCCTTACTTTAAAACAATCAGTCTTCAGCAAAACCGTAATTATTAAGACAGTGAAGGTTGTTTCCTGACAGCTGAGGACTTGAGGTCGGAGAAGGTGGGTTTATCCGCTTCTCTTTAACAGCACCACAATGTTTCAAAGTTGCAGTGGCTTCTGTTAAAGTATCTCCACGTAACAAGAAAAAAATTCTGCCTAAAAGCTGCAATTATAAACATCACAACACCTGCCCTTAGTATGGTAAGAAAAAGACCCAAACCAAAGCAGACAAGTACCCCTGTAAAAAAGGAGGGGCAAAAAACCAAATCAAGCAGCTTTCCTGACAGATTTTTCCTCATAGTAAGGCCTTTTTTCTTTGCCATTGAACACAAAACAGAAGAACCAGCCCATTTACTAAATTCATACTGTGGGAATGCTGATTTTCATAGACTAGTTGGAGGACAGACATCAAAGAATATAAGGCAGTATATGATTTATGTACCATTTTAAAAATGTACCATGTTAAGGCAACATAAAAGCCTCTCGTTTTTATGTCTTTCCATTAAAGGCCTATGCACATTATTCTTGAATCAGCAACTCATTAATAACTCTAGGGAAGGAACAAAGCAGAACAGTAAATATTAAGCACATGATTTTCAGCAAGTTCTGCTTTAGTTAACTTTGAGTTTTCCATCAGAAAATAATTGTAACTAATACCACCACTAAAGAGGAGGTTGCATTCTTGGTAGCAAATCATAGAAAAGCCAGACAAACACAAAGTCTGCCTAGACAGAGAGTTAACACTCCAAAGAAAAACCTCATAGCTCTTAATCCTGACAGTAACAAAAAATCATCCAGAAAAGCTGTATTTAATTTTTCCAATACCCAAACACTATTAGATTGATAGGTCAGTCACCTAAAGTATAGAAGTGGCAGATTTAAGAGGTTCTATACAATTTTAATTCAGGTCCCACAAATCCACTCTGTGCCACAAATAAGGACCTGTGAAGGAAAAAAGAAAAAAAATGAACGTGCAGGAGTGTGAAATTAGCATACCAAGTACTTCCTAATGGCTGAAACCAGAAATGTCTCAGCAGACACATCAACAGTACCTGCTTAGCACGCATGATTTGCTATATGGAAGAGGGTATCTCAGTAAACCTTTTACAGTGAAAAGCATGAAGCAACCTAAAACTAACCTGCTGGGAGCTGTTCCTTTGACTGTCATTTATGTCTGCACCACTTGTCTGCTCCCACTCCTGGACTGTGAAAAGCCCCAGAGACTTCCTTTACCTGCCAGATACCCAGGCTGGCTCTGGCTGTCACTATTCACTGGGGAATATGCCTGTGCCACGGGAGTCACAGGCAGCGAGCAGGGATTCACCATCAGCTCATTTCTGATTACTGACAGCTGATATTCCCTCTTAATATTTGCCTAACTATTAAGAAAATCAGCAGTATGAGAGGAAGACCAAGCAGCCCAGAAAGGCAGAATATTAGACTCCTCGCAGGCAGCTCTGCTTGTACCACACACTCTCCTGTTCATTTTTGGATGGCACAGCAGGTTTAGCAATCCCACCTTTTAGCTCAATAGGCTGATGTGCCCCAAAAAATCAATCCCTCATCGTGCCAGAATTGTTTTGTGGTGCCAAGCTATGAATCACCACAGGGAATTATCTTGGCTGAAAAAATAAACACTTCTGCTATGTTTTCCGGATAGATTAGACCCTGATTAAACCCACAAAAGAACAAAATAAACACTGGAAGAGATAGTGAAAGGGCAAGAGCATCTTGCATCAGTGTAGCTGACAGAGATACAGCAACTTTGCAGTTGGCAGCACTGGTATTTGGCAAACTTTATTCCATACAGAAAACTACCTTGTGCTCTTCACAGAAACAGACCAAAAAGTCAACAGGACTGAAAAAATAAAACCCAGTAAAGAAGACATGGCTGAGGAAATGAGCAATGCCAAACAAATTCACATGGAACTTAACACATTCAGTCAGGTAGAGGTCAGGGAAAAAAACTAAAGCGAGAACCACAAAGACGAGACATGGATGAAGGAGGAAGAGATCAACCAAACTGAAAGGGGAAAGAGAGAAATGCAAAACAAGGACAAATAAAGAAATACAAAGTGCCAAGACACACAAAGCATAAGAAAATATAGACAGCAGAGCACAGAAAGTGGTGCTATTTTAAGGTCTGGTATCATGTCTTTATGTTTCTCAGAGCAGCAAGATCCCCATGTGCCTTGGCTGAGAGATGTTTGGCACCTGGGATCTACAGTACCTGCACTAACTTGGAACAGCTTCTGCAAAGCCAAGCACTAGTCAAAAATTCTTAACTAGAAAAAGCATTCACAGAAAAGCGTTAAAAACCCCACAAGCTTTCTTACACACACTGATTCAGATTTCCCTTGGAAGCCTTCCTTGAAGACACTGCTTCCTTGCTACACCAAGTCTTCCTGATAACAAGGTAAATTCTTAAATTCTTGGGCATCTGTTGCTGAAAGGAGTAAATCTAACCCAGCCTCATCATTTCCCCACCTTGCTGGTTTTTGCTTGGATAATTTGGGTCTGGCTGGTTGCTTTTCCTAGCAACATGCATTTTTCTATCACCTTCTCTTCTAATGTTTCTCAGTGCCTCCCCCCTATGGTACTGACATATGTAGAACAGGATTATGTCCAAAGCAGCACGCAGAGAAGACAGCCCTCTTCTCCCAGGGGATCTCACCACTCCCATCTTTGCAAAAACTTCAGGAAATATCTTTTACACTGAAGTATCACCAACTGCCTCCAGGAAAAAAAAACCACAAAACACTTACACGGCTCCCCATAATACTTGCAAATAGTCACTAGTTTTGCAACAGACAACTGGAAAAACTGAATTTAAAAAGAGAAGAAAACTGCAAAACTCTGTCCTGTAAGACAGGTGAAAACTGGCTTCTTTCCAGAAATCACAAACAAGCATCTTGCGCCTGACACTTAAGCCTCATTAAAAGAAGAGTTAACTTGGTAACTTGGAAGATTTCAATTTCAGAAATTGACATTGACCTCTATTGTTCCACTCCTGCAGGCAAGGTTATCTGATACAGACAAATGCTGAGGGTGCTGTGCAGCCAACATTCGATTTCACTTGCCAATGGTTGTCTCAGGTAGATGCAACTAAATGGGAAATTTTTGTTTCCTTCCAATACTAAGCTGCAGAAAAGATGCCTCTAAAAATATTTCTCCTCTAGCTCCCAGGCAAGAGCACCATCTGGTGTTCAGCTAATTAAAGCTTTCAACCTGAGTTTGGATCATTTTCTTGGACTGCTTGTCTTTTTAATTATGTCTCTTGCTTGAGGTTTTTTGCTTGGTTAGGTTTTTGCTTTGTTGATTTGGGGTTTTTTTTAGCAAATTTACTCTGCACTGGATCTGAATTCTATGAAACAGGCGTAAAAAAGCTACCAAAGCTAAGAAAAACTCCTTAACTTTCATGGGGGAACGAAGAAAAATAGAACAACCAAAAGAAATTGGTGGAGTTTTACATGCAATTATTTCCCCTTAAAAAAACCCGAACAACAGAGTATTATATAAGTTCTTAGAATACTGTCAATCTTATTAGTCATGACTAGGCTGTGAATAATTCTTGTCTTCAGGGCTCTTGGAGGAAAAACAACTGCTCTCTTGCACACTCCCGATTCCATACTGCCCTTTACCAGCTTTACAGCCCTCCACAGCACCATCCCTTCTTCCTAACCTCTGGCTATTCTCTCCAGGCAGAAGCCAAAATACTTCCTCCTCCTCACTCTTTACAAAAATAGCACCTGGTAAATGCCTCCCAGTTATTTACCTTAACCATTTTCCATTACCGTTGCCTGAACTTTGACTTACAGAGAAGCAGGGAGTTTTATGCTGAAAACTGTAAAAACAGTTTAAGTAACCCCTGAAGGTATTAATATCAGATTGTAAGATGGATAATCAACACACAGGTCAAGGAATTTAGCAATGGAGTTGGGTTAATAGAAGTTAGAATAACCTAAAGTCTATAATTCTGGAGATGTGCTATGGATCCTCTAAAAAACACTGATTTTATTTAAACCCACACCACCTTCGAAAAGGCATTCAAAGCTTGAATTTTAGGTATTTAGAAAACATCTTTACAGAGAATACACAACAAATTTCTTTTTAAAATGCAAAGAGAGTGAAAAAAAAAGCCATACAGACTACACAACTCAAAAGCTAACCTACAATTAAATCATGCAAGAAATATAATTCACTCTAAATTGAGAGGAAACATCAAATGTTGGAATCTTCAGCAAATCCAGTCAACGCAAAGGCCATACCAAAGGAAAAGAAAGCTTCCTAAAACAAGGAAAAAAGTTTCCCCCCAACACTACAGACCCTATTTCTGATCTTTACCAGGAGAATGAATAGCAATTACAGCTATTATGAAGAAGAAAGAAACCCACAGGAATGGAAGAGGTGGTGGAAAACGCTTCCAAACTTAGAAACAACAGCCTATTTTACACAGCCATTTTTGCCTCTGCTACCTAAAACAGGAATAATTAACATAACCACTCATTTGCTTTCAGACTGGTCACTTCTATAAACCTATTATCAAAGCCAGCACTACAACACCCTCTTACCTGTTTGTTGGAGTGGTGAAGCTAAAAGACAGAAGCTGATTCCAGAACGGGTCATTCTCAGAGATGGGCTCTGATCCTGACAGTTTCTGTAAGTATTCATTTTCTGGAAGCTCTCTGATGCTGCTGCTATTTGCTCCCATCTTCTTTATTTGGCAAATGTCTTTCTAAATTTTCATTTCTTTGAGGAAAAAAAAAGAAAAATAAAGAAACATTTTAAGTCTTTTGTACAAATAAGGAGTATGCAGACACTGAGTTAGCCACCGGTAAAGCTTTAGATCACCTCCTTGAAAAATTACTGAGATGTAGGAATCAGGCACACAGGAATATATTAGAAAGATTTCCTTTCAACAAACTTCAGACAATAACATCTTTGGTCAAGAAAGACGAAAGTTCCTTTCTATTACTTCAGTCATCAAGACACTTGTATTTTAATATGTTATACTCAGCAAGAACACTGCAGCACAGTTTTATCAGTAACAGAGCTGCCAGCAGTGGGGGAAGCTAAACAGAATTCACAATTTTAATGGGGGTGTCAGGCTGACATACTATTCAGAAATATGTTTTCGAACTGAACATACACAGATGGACACTACTACTTCTGCAAAGAAGCAGCTAATTCCTGCATGCCACCAATGATCTACACCTTTAAAGTTCCTGCCTTTCCAGATTAAGCAAAGCTCTTATCATGCTCTTATCAAGCAAGCAAGGGTGCTACTGACCACACATAGATGTAAAATAACATGGCTCCTTCCAGGCAACTGCTTGCAGGAACTTTTCCCTGGGTTTCAGGAAGATACAGATGAAGTATCAGATATAAGGTATTAGATACAAGAATCACTGCCTTACTGATACTCTTTAACTCATCAACCTCACTGAAACAATTACTTCCAGAAAAGACTTCCAACATCAGTTAATCAAGAACTGTGTAAATATGAAGAAAGATTACTAAAAACAAACAAGAGATGCAACAAAAAGCTGCAATACTAGCAGCCATAGTGGAAGTTCTGTAAAGAATTCATATTTGAGATTTAGAGCAAGTGCATAGTACCCAAATATGTCAGAAACAACAAAGGGCCAGCACAGTCATAGCGGAGAATATAAATTATATTAAGTAGTAAAGAAATATTTAAAATGTGAAATCCGACCAAAAAAAAGGAAACTGCTGATTATTTTCTGAATTTTATTTGTAGGAGACTCTGCAGACAGGAACACCTTGCACTGGACCAGGTTGCTTCAAGCCCATCCGACCTGAGGTGTTTGCAACATGTTCAACTACTGCAAAAGCCAGCAATGATGCTCTTGGCCCTGGACCTATATTTTGACTCAAGCTCCATGCCTGTGCCTTTAAATTACTTAAAGGCCCTACATTTACACCTTTATTTCTTGGAGAAAAGACAAGTCTAGTCTCTGTCTGCTTCAAGTTCCCATTCTCTGCTCATGTTTTCCAGCTCCCTTACTCCAAGACAAACAACTAATGGTGAAGAGAACCAAGAGGCAGCTGGAGCCCTGCCTTCAAATCCCTCCACCTTCACCTGGAACTCTTGAGTTCTCCATGCCAGAGCACTGACAGTGCCCAAAATCCTGAGCCTGTTCTCCTAAGATGAGTCACCACATTCTCTATTTACAAGCTACTCTTACAGCTCACTGCAACTCCCAAAGCTCCCCGCATTTAAAGCACTTTCCCAGAAATATGATAGCAACTGGAACAGGTTCCAAGTAAATTCTTGAAAAGGAGTCATGCTTGCTTTCCAGACTTCCTATGGCACGCCAGCAGGTTCAATACCATTAAGACAAAATCCAGAACAAAGAGGGCTTTAACAGCAAGTCTTAGTGCAATTTTATTGTCTGTTTTCAGAGTCAGTGTCAAATCACAGTGCCCAAGGATGTGCCCAGCTCCACAGCCGTGCTCCCAAGAAACACGATGAGCTATGGAGCTCCCTGTGAGCCCTCCAGCCCTAATGCCCAGCTGGCTCCTCCAAACTGCAGAGAACACGTTCCATTCCACATTCCCTAAAGCAACAAAAAAATAAGGCAGCGGCTGATTATTTTCTCTTCTAAATTAAATAATTATCAAACCATCCAGACCTGTCAAAATAATCCACCTGCTAGCTTGAGCTTTAATACCTGATAATAGTTGGTAGATAAGGGAATTTGGCGGGCTTTGACTTCCAGTCATTCAAGAGCCAACAAATCTTGGAGCAATCAAACAAACATACAGATTTTTTCTCTCTCTTATACCCGAGGTGGTTTCTTTCCTCTCCTAAGGACATTACACTGACTACTCCCCTCTGAAGGAAAAAGCTCAGCAAGTTCTGCTGGTCCTTCCCCTTGATGACCACACTTACAGACACACAAAGTTAACACTTGCCTCCACCAGGAACTTGTGTTATCCCAGGCTTGGAGAAGTGGTCTGCAATGACTTCATGACGCAGCCTCAGCACCTTCACCTCCTACAATCTGAACCACAGGCCCTGCTTTACATGAGCAAGACACTTCTGAGGCATCAAGTGACCCAGGAAACATGTATCTCCCTCAGAGTTCATGAATATCCTACAGGAAAAATGTCTAAAAATAATTTAAAATATTTTTTTAAAAATCAACATTTAGTTTCTAGGCATTTTAACAACAGTAACAGATTAACCCCAATATTTTAACTTAGCTGATTACATGCTCGTCATGATCTCAAAAACATTTCCAAGTCAGCTGCTACTAAATAATATTGAATTAAATGGCAGTCACCACCTTAAATAATTTTCAAACATGCTATCAAATGTTTCTTTTAGAAACAGCTACCTTTAGCTGAAAAGATCACTCAAATAAAACATGTAAACCACTTAAATGTCCACACTGCTTTTGATTAAGGGGCACTGCCTCTGTGCCTGTATACTGGTTAAGACAGCAGAGGTTCAAGTCATTAGATAATATAAAAGGTATGTCAGTACTTGGAACAGATTTACAACAGTATGCTTTAAGCAGTATTTAAAACATTTATTTATCCATGATTTTCCCTACACTTGAATTTCATAACAGCTCCCACTGCACAGAGAAGCTGCTCCAGGGGATCAAAAAAAACCTGCAAAACACAAGGTTAAACAGCTTCTGCTTCCTCACATGCTTAAGTGGGACAGCCCCAACAAGCACCAAAACACAGGAAATTCCCTTTCACCTCAGGAAAGTCAGTCCTTACTCTAGCAGTAAATCACCAATGAAATCTAATTTCCTTTTCCTTGAAACATNTGTTTTGCACATCAGGACTCATTCCAAACTCAAATTGCTAGGGATAGGTGTAAATCCCAAGTTTACTCCTTCTTCTAGAAGATTTTAGTATTAATTATTAACAAAGCTTATAAGAATATTTTTAATAGAATATAATATATTTTTCCTGTGAATATAATATAATTTTTCCTGTGCAAGAAAGTTGAAAGCAACTCAGCAATACACAGATGCCACGAATGAGCTCCTAAGTGCAATTCAAGGTACAGATGTGTTCTGTTGAACTTGGGGAAAAAACTTGTCATGTTGTCTATATCTTCTACTTAAATAATTTTAGACAAGTAATCAGAGTTCTTTTCACGATTATATCTCCTCCCAGTCTCCCAACTTAAATTGTTAATGCTGGAATTTTATCTGTCCAGTACAGCCAGCTGCCCCCTTCCAAAACTATGCTTGTCATGATCATCTAGCTGAGTCTGCAGACATCTTGAATAATATAGATTACACATAGCTGTGAGGATTTTTTTAATTACTGCTTTAAAGTGTAAGAATTTGAGATGGTCACACACATGATTTTACAATGTCATCTGAGATCTGGTCACTGGATTGAGACTTTAACACAACCACATGAAAATACTGAAAACATTTAAAACCTAACAAAAATTTAATTTCTATACCTAGCAGGACTCTGGTTACCTTTATAGGTCATAGCATTATGAACTAAAGCAAATGGACATTGTTTTCCTTCCAAGCAGAGCAGCCACAATCACTGCAAAGATGAGGACATGAGACATAATGCTGCTCATTCAGTATTACCAAAACACTGCACCAAGGTTTTTGGCTGAATCCTATTTGTATCCAAGAACTGCAGGTTTCAGACCATCTTTCATCCTTGAGACATTAAAGCTTCCCACAAAATCCTAACATAAAGCTTGCCACAGAGTTATGAGACTACTGCAATATATTTACACACAATTCTCAACACAACAGAAAACAGAGAAGTTAGATAAAACAGTATGTATAGTTCAGCTCCTACATTTGAATTTTACTGTCCACACAATATATTTGAATTCTGACTACTCACTCATGTTACAGTAACATTTCATAGATTTATAGAACGGTTTGTGTGGGAAGGGACCTTTAAGGCCATCCCTTTCCACCCCTCTTCCATGGGCAGCAACACTTTCCAGTATCCCAGGCTGCTCCAAGCCCCATCCAGCCTGGCCTGGAACACTTCCACAGATGGGGCAGCCACAGTTTC
This sequence comes from Hylia prasina, assembly GCA_013397195.1. Lineage (NCBI taxonomy): Eukaryota > Metazoa > Chordata > Aves > Passeriformes > Sylviidae > Hylia > Hylia prasina. The sequence goes on along the minus strand of VYXD01016843.1, from coordinate 117,968 downwards.
TCTGAGCAACTTTGCAGCTTTCCAGGCACATTAGGTGTTTATTTACCTGCACTGCCTGGGGAATTGTTTTGGGGAAGTTTTGGTGCTGTTATAAAGGCTGAAAAAAACCCAAGAAATGAGATTCTATCTTTCTACAAAGACAAAAAGCAGTTACACAAATACTTTACTTGTACTCGGAGATCACGCTAATTCTCACACAAGGAGGTACAAAACTGAAAGAATTTTGGTTTTAGCAATTTAATTGGTAAGATTTTGCTAAAAAAAACTAATGATGCAGAAATACCTGGCAATAACAATTCATGCCAGTAAAAGGCATCTTC
>VYXD01016843.1:81509-95402 GCA_013397195.1 Hylia prasina | reverse complement strand
CGGGGCGCGCCGCCAGTGCGCGCGCGAGTCTCGCGAGATTTCGGACGGGGACGGCCCCGGGACCGCTCCGCCCCCAAGATGGCGGCGTGGTCCCGCCGTGAGGGGGGTGAGTGTGCGCGGAGCGGTTCCTTCCCTGTGCGTGTGACTAAAGCCTGCTATGGGGAAAGACATCGCGGTATTCCCCCTGCCACGGGGAAAGACACTGCGGTATTCACCTTCAATTCACAGTGCAGGTACTTGTAGTGAGGAAATCAGCGTGAATCTGACCCAGCACCGCCAGCCGCCCAAGGGTGGGCATTGCCCCGCTCCGCTCCGCGCCGGTGCGGCCTCACCTTGAACATTGTGAGCAGTGTTGGTCACTGCAATATAAGAAAGACATGAAACTGTTGGCGCCAGCAGGATGGCTGCGGAAATGATGAAGGACCTTGAGGGGAAGCTGTATGAGGGCACTTGGCCTGTTTAACTGGAGGAAGGGGAGCCTCATTGCAGTTAAAACTTCCTCGTGAGGGAAGAGGAAGGTCAGGCACTGATCTCTTCTGGTGACCACTGACAGGACCCAGAAACGGCTGGAGCTGTGCCAGGGCGGTTTAGGTGGGATATCAGGGAAAGGTTCTTCCCCCCAGAACTCCCCAGGGAATGGGCACGGCCCCGAGGCTGCCAGAGCTCCAGGAGAGCTTGGACAGCACTGCCAGGGATGCACAGGGTGGGGTTGTTGGGGAGCTGGACTCAATGGTCCTTGTGAGTGCTTTCCCACTCAGGATATTCTGTGGGTCTGTGATTCGGTCAATCAGGTCATTCAGGTTGGAAAAAACTTCCGAGATCATCGAGTCCAACCTGTGACCGATCCCCACGTTGTCACCAGCCCAGAACACTGATTGCTGCATGCAGGCGTTCCTCGGACACATCCTGGGATGGGGACTCCACCACCTCCCTGGGCAGCCCCTTCCAGGTCCTTTCCATGAGGAAATTCCTCCTGATGTTCGACCTGAACTTCCCCTGGCATAACCTGAGGCCCTTTCCTCTTGTCCTGTCCCTTGCTCTGAGGGAGCAGAACCCAGTCCTCCACCTGAGAGCACAGAATTGTTATGTTTGGAATGGGACCCTTAAGATAATCGTGTCTAACTCTCATCCCAACAGCCACCACCGTGTTCACCATTAGATGGCAGCTCAGGACGGGAATATAGCAGCACATTGCTCACAGAGGTGTCCAGGAGACCAGAACGAAGAAATTCATTCAAATTCATATTTATAAACCTCAATTGGTATTTACTGCACCATTATAAAACAATCCCAGACTGACTCATTAAAATAAAAGATTTTCCTTTTCCATTTGAGGCAGCATTTGCAACTGGAACTGCTTGGGAAGCAGGTCAATAAAAGCAAAATGTTTCCTGAAAGTGGTGCCCAGCTGCAGCAAAAGTCTCATTGAGAAAAAAATGACAGAATGAGGCGAAAAAAGAAGAGACACGTTCCTGAGAGGGCAGTAATCTGGTGAGCAGGCACCTCCCCACCTTGAGATTCTGAGTTTAGAAATAAGCAGAGGAAGAGCTTGCTGTCCGTGTAAATGCTATGAGCAGGAGGTTGGTTTTGGATCTCTTGTCTAGGGCTAAAAAGCCCCAAAGCTCTGCAGCTAAGATTTCACCCAGATGGGAAGAGGAAAATATTTGAGCTATCACAAATATTTACATGGTTAAGAACTGTAAGAGCTCTATTTGTTACTGCAGGTCTCCTTTTACTTGCCTTGAAATGTGCCTTTTTCTTTGGTTTCGGGGAAGCTCTCTGCAAAGTCTCCAACTTTCAAGCACTGATCTCAAAGACTGAAGCATGCTGAGGTGTGGGCAAATATTACTTCTTCTCTTTATCACAGAATCACAGAATGGTTTGGAAGGAGCCCTAAAGATCATCTCATCCCACCCCTTGCCATGGGCAGGGACAACTTCCACTATCCCAGGTTGCTCCAAGCCCCATCCAGGCTGGCCTTGGACATTTCCAGGGATCCGGGGGCAGCCACAGCTTCTGAGGTGAACAGTATATAGCACTGAGTTTCCAGGTACAATAAATTAAAACTGGCTGAAGCTGAGGTCCTCAAACACTTCCGCAGCCTTACCCACCATACTGTGGGAATCCCCTCTCTGATCACACCTCCAAATGCAACTCTTCTTCATCCTGTCTGCCCTTCCCTCTGCACCTCCCTCTGTTTTCTGCTGGGGCAGGAACCCGGTCTTTCCATGGGAAGCACCTTTACACACAGCTGCTTCTTGGCAGCAGAGCACAAAGCACAAAAAAACATTCAAGGAAAGCTGGAGGAGAGGTGTGAAACACAAGTACTTGATACGATGGGGATTATCACCTGTGTTCATCAATCAAACCCAAAGTAAATATATTTTCTGATTCCCTACAGGTGGAACTGTTTTGCTCAGTTGCTAAGGGTTTGCAGTGGTGGAAAGTTAGCATGGAATCACAGAATATCCTGAGCTGGAAAAGGCTCACCAGGGTCATGGAGTCTGCCAGCTGCTGGCCCTACACAGGCACCCAACAATCCCAGCCTGTGCATCTCTGAGAGCATAGTCCAGACCCTCCTGGAGCTCTGGCAGCCTCGGGGCTGTGACCCCTTCCCTGAGATGCATGTTTTCAGCTTTGTTGGGAGCTTGACAAGAGCTCTCATGGGCAGCCTAGCACATACCTGGTGCTGGGATCTGGGCTGGGGCAGCTGAGCCTGTGTCCTGGTTTGGATTTCACCTCATTCCTCCACGCCACCTGCCTGGGATTTTTGGGTTGTATGAGCTGACTCCAAGAGAGCTTTGGGATCCTAAGCAGAAAAACCAGGCAGGTAAGTCCAAAACTGTATTCTTGAAAACTCCTGTGTTGGAAGGAGCTGCCTGCTGATTGTACTGGAACCTCAAATCCAGAGGGCTTTACCTCAGACTGGGCTGGTGCCATCCCTGTTTCTCCCGTGTCCATCCTGCCCAGCCCCAGTGCCCGTGCCCAGGGAGATGCTGCTGTCCCAGCACGTGTGGACAGCAAACACCCAGCTGTGCCTGGACCTGAGCACAGCCTCTGCTCTGTGCCCTGGGAGCACCTGCTGAGAACATCCTCCTCTGAAGGGTGGATTATGGCAGCAGAAGTCTCTGCCATCTCTGCTCTGGAGCCAGGCTGGGAGAGCTGGGGGTCTTCACCTGCACAAGAGAAGACTCCAAGCAGAGCCTTCTAAAGGGGCTCCAGGAGAGCTGGAGAGAGACCTGGGGCGAGGGCTGGAGGGACAGGATGGCTTCCCCCACCCAAAGGGCAGGGATAGATGGGTAGGAATTCCTGCTTGTGGGGGTGGTGAGGCCCTGGCTCAGGTTTCCCAGAGCAGCTGTGGCTGCCCCAACCCTGGGAGTGTTCAAGGCCAGGTTGGATGGGGCTTGGACCAGTTTGCAATAGTGGAAGGTGTCCCTGTCCACTGGAGGGGGTGAAACTGGATGAGCTTTATGATCCCTTCCAACCCAAACCATTCATTGATCCCCTGATCCTCTCCTCTGGTTGTGCCCCTGGGGCTGGAGTGGGGCTGCACCCCTTACCCTGCTGTGGAAAGGCCCAGCAGGCAGTGGGGAGTGTTCAGGTACAGGAGTGTTGCCTCACATCAGTCCTTTTGTGTCTTTAGCTGTGAGTAAACAAGCAGTTTTATCAGTGCTTACCTTATCAGTGCTACTGGGAGCCAAATGTGACAATTAGCCAATGTCCCTGACAGTCATCATCCCTCCTGACCAGAGGGACAGGTGAGCTCCAAGACTGTCTGGGGTTATGTCTTTGTGGCAGCTCTAAAACCACGTGGAGTTCATTTCCAGCCATGGGACCTTCCTGCTCACCTTCCAGCCCAACACTCAGCTCAAGCACACACCTGGCTTGGGGCCATCACTTTTAACAGAGGGGCTTCCAACAGCCCCAGGAGGGGCTGTGCTAAACCCCCTGTGACACAGAAACACTGGGGCTGACTGACCAAGCTTAACTCTGGCTCGCTGAAACACACCCCGTATCTGCTCTTCTGCAGGAGAGGGCCTGGCCTGTTCTTTCCACAGGAATGGAAGCCAGTTCCTCAAATCTTTCTGTAGGTATCTTGGCATTTCTCTTAGAGACCCACCTTTTGGAGCCCAAGGGTTATGTGGGGATATTAAACTGTCATTCATGAAATTGCACACAAATGGTTCCTTGTCCTAATGTTTAAGCAGAAAATCTTGAAGACAAAGACATTTTAAATTGAAACCAGCTTGAATGCTGCGAACACTGAGGCTTTCCAACCATCAGACAGCTGCCTGCACCTCCTTTCTGTGAAACCTTCTCTGCTGACCAGGCTATGATCTCTTGCCTCCTTGTCCCTAATGCATGGCTCATCCAGAGGCACAGCTCACCTCCACTGTTTGCCTTTTCCTCCCACAATCATCAAAACAGTGGCACTTGGACACATGGTAGGCAAGTTCTCCAGCTAAAGGGCTCTCCACAGGCATCTTGAAATCTACTGACCTAGGCAGTGAGTCACAGGAGCAAGATCATAGAATCACAGAATCATGGAACGGTTTGGGCCACAAGGGACTTGAAAGATCGTCCAGTTCCACCCCCTGTCCATGGGCAGGGACACCTTCCACTGTCCCAGGCTGCTCCAAGCCTTGTCCAACCTGACCTTGGGATCCAGGGGCAGCCACAGCTGCTCTGGACACCCTGTGCCAGGGCCTGCCCACCCTCACAGCCAGCAATTCCTTCTCAATATCCTGTCTATACATCCTCTCTGGCAGTGTGAAGCCATTGCCCCTTCTCCTGTCACTCCATGGGTCAGGGGAAAATGCACCTCCAAAAGATGGACTGACCTTCATCAGAGATTTGCTCTGCGTCACTAGTTCTGTCTGCCTCACTTGGAAAGCTCAGTTATGTTATGTGTTCCACCCTGTGACTTTCAAGAAGAGATGCCCCCACGGGGAGCCAGATCCTTACTTAAGCATATAAGTTATTTATATGCATGTATTTATTTGCATGCATCTGTACATACATGTACCTATATAACTCATCCTAAAGTGTATCATCTAAAACATGTGAACAACCAAAACGCTTTCCATTCCCTACGCATCCTCCTAAAACACAGGCAATTCTTTACAAGGAGCATCCTGTTTAAATAATTTACCTGCGCATCCTGTTTAAATAATTTTTGTCGTTTGTGTGCTGTACCCAGAGCAAGGGTGAGGAAAGAGCCGGGGAGCTCAGCGTCAGGAGAGCCGAGTATCTGTCCTCGCCATCGCCGCTGCTGAAGCGTGACACAGCGGCCACAGCGCCTTCCCCGCGCTGCTGGTGACCTGCCTGCCGGGATCATAGTCAAAACAAAAAGGAAAAAACAAACCACAGCAATCGGTGATGTTGTCTCCATACTCAACTTTTTTGGCGTGCTGTCCAGAGCTACAGGTTCATCCACCCCCTACACACCCAGCTAGGAGGGAATCGCTGGTAAAACAAACCTCCTGTGTGATTAAATAACCTTGTAGATAAAGTTTGTGTTTATTCAGTGCAGTTTTTGACAGCAAACCCATTTACGCAGATTGGAGGTCTATGACTGCTCGTTCCTCGCTTTAATGGCCAGGAATGGACAGTCTTTGTGATGAGTGAATAAAGGCATCATGTAAGTAAGTGCCTGATCACAAACACTTGCTGGGATAAATTAAGTCCTGGGGTTGTGTTTGCCCTAACCTGTCTAACTCATAACCAAGAAATACTGCTTTAAATGTGTTTTTGATTAATGAAACCTAAATTATCCCTGGAATCAGGATATTGCCCACAATTTAGTCACAAATTAAACTATGGGGAATTCTGTTTAAACAAAAGAGAATGGTTGAACCCTGAAGAAGGTGGGCCAGAGACAATATCCTGGGCAACCAGCTCTGGCTGACTCTGCCTTAAGCTGCAGGGGGGTTGGTCTGGGAAGCCTCCACTGGCCCTTCCCAGCCTCAGCTTCTCTTGATCTGTGAATCCTGTCAACATTTCTAAAGCTGAATGTGCCCTGTACTGTGAAACAGAGCCTCAAACTCCCTTTGTTGCACTGCATCTCCTAAACAAAATGGATCAAAGAATCCTCCTCCTCCTCCTCCTCTCCTCTGCTACAGTCGTGATTATTAATGTGGCTGTGCTGGGTTGGCATTGGACTCAATCACCTTAGGGATGATTCCATGATTCTGTAACTCTGATGGCTGTTTTTGCAGCTGCCCTACTCAAGAGCTCCTCTGGATCAGCTGAAACACTACAACCAAACTCACTTTTCTCTTCCAGGGCCTTCTCCACCTCCCTGCTGGCAGACAAAGCATGCAGGGACCTGGGATGGGAGCATCCTTACAGACAGGACCTGGCTTTGCGGAGTCCTGCTCAGAGCTGGGAGATGAGCTCGGAAGATGCCTATTAGCACAACCTGTGCCAAAGTTTCAGCCAGCAGACAGCTTTCTTTTTTCTTGCAAGAAGCAACAGCCCTGAACATCTAACTTCATGTCCATAGCAATCTTTGCAGAATCTTCATTTTTCATATCAGTGTGTGGCTTTTGTAGTCATTGCTTACTATTCTTATGGCCAGAGATTGTTCCTAAGTTTCTGATGCCTCCAGCTCTGATGATTGCAGCGTGTTCCTCCCCACAAGACGCAAACTACTTTGATTCCAAATGTCACCTCTGAGGTCATCCCTCCCTCCCAGCTTGCTCCATGCCTGTCTTCCAGTCATCCATCTACTTCCCTCTTTGCTATTGCAACAACTCTGACACAAGCCCCCTCTTTCAAAGCTTTCCCTATCTGTCCAGCTTATTAATCCTCTCTAGCTGCGCTGCCCTCCCCCTCTCCAGCCTCTCCCCTCTGCTCTGCCTGGTCTTTTCCTGCGTGCACGGCCCAGTCACATGCAGTGCTTGGGAAGGTCATATGATGGGTAGGGACTGCTGGGCAGGGCTGTGGCAGGGGGCCCCCAGAGGCAGCACACCTCCAGCTCCCCCCACCCCTCGGCCATCAGCTGCTCTGTGACTCACTCAGGTGCTGGACCTGCATCCTGCACGGAAGGGGAGGCACAAGGAGTTGCGCAAGGAGAGTTCCCTTCAGGGAGCTGATTGATGGGATGGGTCCTGCGTCCATATCCCAGACTCAGGACATGTGCTGCTACTGCTCTCATGTCCTACCTGCCCAGAGGCCTCTGCTTAGAAGATGCCACCCTTGTTCTGTAAAGTATATCAAAGAATGGAATCCCAGAATGATTTCGTTTGGAAGGACCTTAAAAATCTTCTCGTTTCACCCCCCTGCCACGGGAAGGCACACCTTCCACTAGCCCAGGCTGCTCTAACCTGGCCATGGACACTGCCAGAGAATCCAGGGGCAGCCACAGCTGCTCTGGGCACCCTGTGCCAGGGCCTGCCCACCCTCCCAGACACCAATTCCTGCCCAACATCCCATCTGTCCCTGCCCTCTGGCACTGGGAAGCCATTCCCTGTGTCCTGGCCCTGCAGGCCTTGTCCCCAGTCCCTGTGCAGCTCTCCTGGAGCCCCTTCAGGCCCTGGCAGGGGCTCTCAGCTCTCCCTGGAGCCTTCTCTTGTGCAGCTGAGCAGCCCCAGCTGTGCCAGGCTGGCTCCAGAGCAGAGGGGCTCCAGCCCTGGCAGCATCTCCGTGGCCTCCTCTGGCCTGGCTGCAGCAGCTCCACGTCCTTGTGCTGCTGGAGCCAGGGCTGGGGCAGCTCTGCAGGTGGGGTCTCAGCTGAGCAGGGCAGATGGGCAGAATGCCCCACCTTGACCTGCCTGTCTCACTGCTGGTGATGCAGCCGAGGATATTCCTGACCTGTACAGGGAAACCCTGACCTGTACAGGGAAACCCTTTTGTTTCTCCCCTGCCCTCACTGCAGTCCTGCCTGTCTGGCCTTGGACTGGGAAGTCCTGGGATGAATGTCAGCAGCATCAGTACAGTACAGACAGGAACATAAGTTCAAGGCACTCAGAAATGCCCCAAACTCTTCCTATTAATTGGAGAGCCTTTGACTCTTCCTAATAAGCTCCACACACTCAATAAACACAATAAATGGAAGAAGTTAGGCAATTAGGAATAAATAGCCGGAAGGTGAAACAGTGCCTGATGAGGACCAGCAGTCCATCCTCCCATTGCAGACTCTGCAAACAGTTGTGGTAGGTGTCCTTTTCATTGAGACACTGAGTAATAAGACTGGATTCAGGGACGGGATAACCAATGAGTTATCAAAGTAAAATGTGCAACCTGGTGAAAACCAAATTGAGTAATACTGTTGGTGTAAGTAAAGCCATCTTCTGAGAAAAACAAGAGACTCTGTATTACCAAGGGTGACTTGAGGCTTTCCCCTATCTCACACAGATCTCATTTCTACGCTCTGCATGGATTGGAGAAGACAAATGATTCAAAGGGGAGGGTAAAGCAAGAACAAGGTGATGGAGAACAAATGGCGCTGACCTTGATGATACACAGCCACATCTTGTGCAGCTTATTCCTGTCCTCAAGCTGTTTGTCACCCTTTTTCTTCACACAAAAGCTAGTGCGTAAAGTCTGTGTTTGTGGTTTAAAATACGAATGCTCTTCAGTGTGTGAATCACAGTGAAATACTGCCACAGGGTCTCCTAAACACCAGCTGAATCAGCAATCAGGACCAGAAATAGATGAAGAACTTGTGTGAGCTGACACAACAACCATCCAGGAAAAAACAATTACCCGAGATTCGCAACCATAAAGCTTGGGTATAAATTAACAATAATGGTGAGAACTAACCTATGTTTTTCCAGGGCTTTGCTAAAGTAAGCAACGAATTAATTTGTTTTAATAAAAACCTCATTTTCTTTCCAGTAGACACTGGAAGTGGAGAGGCATGCTCCGAGTTTCATGTCCATACACATTTACATGATCAGTTTTGAAAGCCTGAGGTAGATTTAAAGTGGATTTAGGAGTGTTGGAAATTAGTAATAGAATAATAGAATGGGTTTGAGTGTAAGTTAAAGATCCATCTGTTTCAAAGCCCCTGCCATGAGGGGCACCTTCCACTAGATGAGGTTGCTGCAAGCCCTTTCCAACCTGCCTCCAGACAACTGGTTTGGGTTTTAGTCTGGAGAGTTTTCAGAAAAGAAGATGTCAGCTTACTCATTATTCTGCCAAAATTCCAAGCTCCAAGATTTTTTACCTGCTAATTACCAGAAATATTCCCAAAGGCAGAGCTCTGTCCAGTCCAACAGACCCATCTCAGTGGGCAGGGGAGCGACTGCTTGCTCTGCCAGTTCTTACAGTCTCTGCTGGCACTGCAGCCCAGCTGAGTGTTGGGTACACCTCACTGGTGGTACTACCACATCCACTCCACACTTGGGCCACACATTCCTGCAGATTTGAAGAAAAAGCATTTGGATAAGGATATGCACTCTAATGCCATCCCTAAAGCAAACAGTTGCCCCACCAACTCCTCTCTGGACTCTCTAGCAGTCCTCCTCTTATTTTAGTATTTTTCCTTTGCTGGATGCAGGAGACTTAAAGCAGAAGCTCTGTTGAGACCTCACTGTCCATCAGCTGAAGGATCAAGTAATCACAAACTTCTGAGATGTTTCTCCAGTCCCACCAAAACAGGACCTCAGAAAGGAGCAGAAGCAAATATCCCTCTGGCCACCCACAGCACCTCTGCACTGCCAATGGTCTTGGCTCCAAGTCTGTGTTCAAGCCCAGACACGCTCAGCATTCATCCAGCTTGGATGGAAAACTGTGAATTTTGCAGAAAAGCATAAGAGGAGAGAAAATACACATCATTCCTCGGCACAGACCTAAAGGCATCCTTGTCTGCAGAGTGGATGGAGCATGCCCACCACACACCACCGGGCCTTCTGTCTGACACAAAGCAGCTGAGCAGCCTGGATCCGTCTCATGGAGCACGAGACATGCTGGGAATGACAAGCTGAATTCCACTTGTCCGCTTGGGCACAGCAAACAGGCATCAGGACACACAGAGCTCTCTCTGGCTTCCAGCCTGAGCTCCTGCACAGCCCTGCTGAGGCTAAAGGAGGGCAAGATCACTTGGGAGTCTTGCAGCGACCCAGGCACTCATGCAAGACATGGGCAGGGGCGAAGAGAGATAAAAACCATCATAAAAATCATTCCTGTTGCTCATATATGTCCAGGAAAACGGCAGAAGTTTGAAGGAAGAAGAATTTTGTCTGTGGTGAAGGGTGGTTCAGAGGCAGGACTGGGGTCCTGCCATGGGGAGGGGGCAGCCAGCAGGGATCAAAGCCTCCTGGAAACCTCCCAGTGGATGGCGATGCCTGGAGACAGGTACCAACCGTAACCCTGTGTGACAACATTCACGAGAATTAGCATTTCTCAGGAATGTGGGGATTTATTCTTCAAGGCCCACCGTATCCGCGAGCACTACAGCCCAAACACTGCACCAACAGAGCATGTGTTTGATAAGAACCCAGGAACAGATGCCAGCGGATTTAATGTGGGACAGGAGGCCCATTGCAGGTTTGCAGACTGCTGGCAGGGTCAGCTGTAAATATTCCCTCACAATCAAAGGCATTCATCTAAGGATTACATGCTGGGGGCTTTGTGGTAAAGTAAATTTGCAACTAACAGGACCATTAATAGTCAGACAGTTTAGTGGGCTCACTAGCTGCCATTTATTTTCCCCCCAGTCATTTTTACTACATCTAAATACCATGGGGATGTGGGGCTTGAATGAGGTGGCTTAAGAAATCAGCTTAGAAGGAGTAGGAGAAGGGGTTACCTCCAACAAAGCTCAATGGGGATCGAACGGGATATCAATAGTGGGTAAGGTCACTGAAGCATGTGAGCTGATTTCATAACCTGGTGGAGATTAGCCTCTTCTGTAAGCAAACAAACCTACACAGGGGTATGAAGTACTGGTCCTATAGTGTGTTCATAGAAGGGATGTATTTGAAAGGCTGAGGAGGGGAGGCAAAACTTTGTGGGGTAGGGAGTGGCTGTGAAACAAAGATACCACGGCCGGTTTTCACCCCAGTTTGACACTATCAGAACAAAAACATCCAGAGCAGAAACTGCGCTGCAGAAATAACATGTCCCCTCTCTGCAGCAAGCACTAAGCATAAAATAATTGTGGTGTGATGGGATGATGACAAACCAAGAGTTCCAGGGCTGAGCAGGCACAGGGTGATACAAAGATTAACCCGGGAGGATATTTCACTGGAGAGCTGCCCCTCCAGAATCTCAGGCCTCTTGGGGTGCAGTCAGCTCTGAAACCCCTCTGATGTGGGGGTACTGCCCAGGCCTTTGTCCCAGCTCAGCACACCCTGACGTTGCTGCCATCCGAGCAGCCCTTCCCTCTTTCAGCTTGTTCACTGCCTCTCCTCCTCTGTCGTCCCAGAAACAAACTAGGCAGAATAGCCATGTGGGGAACTAGCATCAGTTCCATTGGATTATACTGCCTGTGTTTTGTAATTGAAAATAGTGACTGTTTTATAACAGCAAAAAGTCCCAAACAGACAGAGAGATATCCCTTTCTCTCCCCTCCTATCCTGTAAATCCTACTCCCTCTTTCCTTGAAGAAAGGAAGAACCAGGGAGGAAGAATGGAGAGTGGGTAAAACACTCTCAGGTTTCTAAATGCACTCCCTGGCACTGAATATCTGACCTAAAGCCATGCCATCACTCTTTCGTTTGTTAATGAGAAATGAAAAATTCTTAATTAGGAGCATCTTTAGCTCTGGTTGGTATGCCACTGTTTTCACTAAGCACTTCACAAGCCCAGGAATCACAACTTTTCCTTGGCAGGAGTGACCAAGTGTTCCACTCATGCCTTCCCAGAGATGTGAACACAACAGGATGCAATCTTAGCCGCAGGAATACTGTACAAATCCCTCCTGCAGCCACTCATATCAGCAGTGATACTCTGTCCTGGCCCACAAAACTCTCTCTCTGCTGCTCTTTGCATGGCAGGTCATCTGTGGGAGGATGAGGGATGCAATCTTGGCAGCGCTGTTCATGCAAAAGGCTGCTGTTAGTTTTCCTTATCTCCAGAACCACTCACACCAGAATTACTCTACCCCTACAGTTTTTTAAAGAGGTGGTGTGATGATGAAGGGTTTTTCCCCTTTTCCTTTAATGCTCAGCTCTTTAATGGTGTGGCCATTTCTGCAAGGAAAGCAGGTGTCTACATGCTAATTTTAAAGACAGGGGGAAAGAGGCATTAATGACAATTACTTTGCAGAAGTGTTCTGACTTCAGTCTCCTTGAAGTAATTTCTGTCAGGGATGTTGAGCTCTTGCAGAAGACACTGACCATAACCCAGGTTTGAGATACTCTTCTTGTGTAGAACATTGGAAATGTCTCTGTGATGGATGCATGTGTGTGGAAACGTCTCAAATTAAATGCTGCTGCTGTAAAACCTTTCTAGTCCTTCCCAGAGAGCACCAGCAGACTTCAGACCTTTAAATATTTGGGCATCTTAATTTTCATTTCATGCCAATTTTAGCTTTTTGCTACTAAAAGAAGTTTGACTCCTCATGTACCTTCTACCTCCACATTTCATGACTCTGCTCTGACTCACCATGTCTGGTGCTGAAGAAGAAACCAGACTCAGCCACCCAGCACCCACCTGCAAAGAGCTTGTGACTACAGCTGAGTGGAACATTTTTCTATTTCCTATAAAAACACTCATAATTTCAAAAACATTCCTCTTCTGCATTTGGACTGAATTGAGACCTTTAGGAAATCACGTAGGAATGGAGCCAGGCAGAGAGGAAGAGAGCCAGAAAGACACCTCCAAGAACAGACACCATCTCCATGGGCATTTGCCCCCTTCATACCACCTGCTGAGGTAAAACCTCCAACATCCCTACAGGTGCTGTAACTCTCGATCTTCCATGTCTTTTAAAGTGGATTACTATGCATTTCACTCTGGTTTATTATTTATTACTTACTACAATATCCAGAAATTCCATCTGGGAGCCATGAAATCTTTTCCTATGAAAAATTCATCAAAACTAGGAATATCTCCTTAGAATTATTTGGCTTAACGAACTGCTATTTTCCAAGCAGCTCTGGGTGGGAGCCTCCTTCCCCCCAGGCCACGAGGGTTACAGAGAGGTCAGAGCTGAGCCACACTCTGTGAGTTGATACGATGCCCATCACAACAGACCCTGAGCACCTCCCCAGATGATCATCACCTTTCAGCCAAAGCAGCCAGGAATTATTTTGATGCACATTTTTCCTTGCTGTTGCTAAGCTATCCTCACTGCTACTGTCATTCTTGGAAGCCAGAGGCAAAGACCAGGACTCCCCTCCCAGAGCCTGGAGTTGCACGAACAAAAGCAGGAGCGTTACAATAGAAAGAGACAACAGAAGGAGAATGGGAAGACGTCGTGGTTAAACCACGATAATGTCCTGGTGGTCAGCAGTCTGGAAGGGGTTTGTTGGCACCAGAAATTTTTTAAATGATGAGGCGTTTGGTGACGAGGCTTGGCTGATTCACTTCCTGCAGGAGTAAGTCCAGTAGTGGACAGCAGCTGAGAAATTTAGGTCCTTTCTGTTTTAGGTCAGTGCAGTCAGGATGCTGCTCCTCTAGAGGGACCACACAGCTGCAGAGGAGAGCTGCATCCTCAGGATGTTCTACTCATGCTCCCTGAGGAACATAAGCATCATCTACAGCCTCTGGAACAGGACATGCTTGAGGAGATCCCAGAACATGTATCCATCCTGCAGAGTCAGAAATTAAGAGGTTCTAGGAATGATCCCCAAAGAGAAGAGGAGCAGCAGTCTCCAGTCACAACCTGTCACGCATAAAAGAAGAAATGGAATGGAGTGGAATGGAGTGGAATGGAGTGGAATGGAATGGAATGGAATGGAATGGAATGGAATGGAATGGAATGGAATGGAATGGAATGGA
>VYXD01016843.1:31512-80717 GCA_013397195.1 Hylia prasina | reverse complement strand
TCCTTCCCTCCTTCCCTCCTTCCCTCCTTCCTTCCCTCCTTCCTTCCCTCCTTCCTTCCCTCCTTCCTTCCCTCCTTCCCTCCTTCCCTCCTTCCCTTTCATGATGTTAATACAAGAAAATCAGGGACAAACACACCAATTTCCATGCCAAGCACGCAATTTTCTAATAAAACTTTTAAAGTTTTTGCAGATCCTCTGACTTTTGTCTTTCCTTTTGAACATGAACATCCTGGGTGCTCCCTTCACCTTACAGGTGGGACACCACACTCCTCATCCTTGCCCATCATTTGCCTACACCGTTTTTCCTTTACCCTGGTGCCTTCTCCTTGCTTTCTTCTGTGAGTTTGGAGAGAAAGAGGAGCCCAGAGGCTGAAAAAGGGGATGAAAAAGAGAGCAGGAAAATCATGTGTCCCCAGAGCATGATCTCTTCTTACACAGCGTGGTGAGACAGCAGCAGTGTAAAGTGAAATAACTTGTCACACATCATTAGCTGGTAAAAGTACAAGTAATAAAAAAGTAGAAATAAGTGGTTAATTTTTGAGTTCAAAATTATTTGTGGTATCTATGACGTACTGCAGAAGGTGGTGGCCTGCAAGTCGGGCAATGCTCTTCGGGAAGCACCTTGTGCCCGTTAGGTCCGGAGGGTCCCAGTGGTGAAGTTCTGGGGGTTCCCTCGGGTGGAGATGGAAAGCACAGACCCTGTGGGTCGGGGGCCGCAGCACGAGGGGTCAGCACCCGTGAGCCCCCTCCCAAAACGCCCTCCCGTTCCCCAGGCCGGGCTGCATGTCCCCTGTGTCCCTCGGGGCGTCCGCGCTGGGGACTCCCTGTGACTGTCCCCATGTCCCCCACATGTCCCCTGTGTCCCTCGTGGTGTCCGCGCTGGGGACCCCCTGTGACTGTCCCCATGTCCCCCACATGTCCCCTGTGTCCCTCGGGGCGTCCGCGCTGGGGACTCCCTGTGACTGTCCCCATGTCCCCCACATGTCCCCTGTGTCCCTCGTGGTGTTGGCGCTGGGGACACCGGGGACCCCCCCACGCGGGGCGTGGCCTCCCATTCATTCCGTGCGTGACGTCACGGAAGGCGTGACCAATGGGAGCGGCGGGCTGGCCCCGCCCCATGGTGCCACTCTTAAAGCGGCGCCGCCGCCGCCGCGCGTCCGTCCGAGCGTGTGTCCATCCATTCATCCCTTCCCTGCTCCAGTGCTCCAGCCCTCTGTCCGGCCGTGCTCCCGAGCCATGAGGAGAATCTTCCTCCTGCTGTGCAGCGCCGTGTCCTGCTGCATCGCGGCGCGGGGCGCGGAGGCGGCGCTGCCCGCGGCGGGAGGTGGGTGAGCGCGGTCCCACGCGGGACCGGGGGAGCCGCGGAGCGGGCTCGTCCCCTGGCGGGGAAGGCGGGCTCCGAGGCGCTTTGCTGACCCTTCTCTCCCGCTGGCTCGCAGATGGCAGCGCGGAGCGTGTGCCGGCACAGAAGGCGCGGGTGAAGTTCGGTCTCCGCTCCTCGCCGGACGCCGGTGAGGATGGTTGCGCGCTCGCCATCGGCCAGCACCAGTGCCTGGAGGATTGCAAGTTCAACGTGACAGCTAAAACCTTCTTCATCATTCACGGCTGGACGGTAAGTGTGAAGAATCCTGGGCAATGCCTTAGTCTGCCCACTCAGAGAGAGCAAACCGCCCTGCAAATCGGCTGTGTCTCCAGAACGTTTATTTTCAGGAATTTCTTAGACTGCCTCATCCCTGAAGGTGTTCAAGGCCGGGCTGGATGGCACTTTGAATAGCCTTGTCTAGTGGAAGATGTCTCTGTCCATGGCAAGGGAGGTCCAACTGGATAATCCTTAAGGTCCTTTCCTACCCAAGCCATTCTAGAATTCTGTGATTATAGGAATCTGAGAAAACTTTTCATGTTCTGAGCACAATGGTCTCTTAAGAGATGCACCTCTACTGAGATCTCTGCAGCAAAACGTTTGGGATCAGGCTTAGGAACTTTGAAATCACCCAACTCATTCATAACTGCTCGAGATCACTTCGTAGCTGTATAACGTGAACATGGCACTAAAATCCAACTGACTGACCACTATGAATGTGACACTTGACTTGACAGGCACGTGTATAGACATTCTGTAATTGTAGCTGAGTGCCCAGCCCTGACGTCTGCTGTGTGGTCTCCTCGATAAAGAAACAAGAGGGCAGGCAGACTTTATCAAGCTTTTTAATTCTGCATTTGATGAGGCTGAGTGTGTGGCACAAGGGGCCTTATCAGCTCTGCCAGGGCTTACGCAAACAGCACTGCCAGGTCTGGCGGATAATTTTGCAATCCATCAGAATTTCTGAAAGTCTTGAGAAAAAGTGAGATAAGGTGGCACGTAACAAATGCCTCTCCCTCCTGCCCTAAAAGGCAAGTGGGTAATTACAGCCAGAGTCTCTCAAAACCTGTTTTTCTTACTCCATTGCATGCATGCTCTTACTGCATCACTGAGAGGTAATGGGGCTTGCAGAGGAGCAGCATGCAGCTGGAGCAGCATATGGAAATGACTTGCAAATGACTTTACTGTGGATGTGTCATCTTGGTCCTGCAAGCTGGAAACTGACGCCTGAATCTCTTTCTAGATGAGTGGCATGTTCGAAACCTGGCTTGACAGCTTGGTGTCCGCTCTGCAGGAGAGGGAGAAGGATGCCAACGTGGTCGTGGTGGACTGGCTCCCTCTTGCCCACCAGCTCTACACCGATGCTGTGAACAACACGCAGATTGTTGGAAAAACCATAGCGAGGTTGCTTGACTGGTTACAGGTAGTGCAAGCTAGGAGCAGCCTCTGTTGTAATGCTTGGTGAGGGACTGTTGCACAAGGCTGCAGAGCCTTCACCAGCTCTAAGGCTCACCAGCGGGGCAGGCTGTGCTGTAACACCCAGCCCAGGGCTTGGCCGGGTGGTGGCTCATAGCTGCAGTGCTGCTGCCCTGCCTCCCTGGAGATGCTGCCTTGCAGCCTCTTGGGTCAGTGGTGCTGAAGTGCAGTTCAGATCTGGGAGTGCTGCTGAGCAGCCTGGACTCGGGAGCCGGGCGGTCGGAGCCGGCGCTGGCCTGGCAGGAGGGCGGGGAAGGAGAGGGAGAAGGAGAGGTCCATGGTGCTGCACTTGGCACCTGAGGCCACGGCCAGAGCTGGGTCTGCTGGCAGCTCCCAGGGGAAAATTTTGTTCTTTATAATAAAGAATATCGTAATTGGGGCTGGAACACGGGTAAACCACAAGTGCCATCCAAACCGTTCCACTTGTCTTGATGAAATACAAAGCGAAGCGTGCTTATCTGCCCCCTCCATCCAATCTCTTCTTGGAAACGGACTTTATATTCATGCAGACAGAAGGAGCACCAGATGCACTGAAAGACAGGGGATCAAACTCTCATATTCTCTTTTCCCTGCAGGAAAACCCCCTCTTCAAGCTTGAGAATGTGCACCTGATTGGGTACAGCCTGGGTGCCCATGTGGCTGGCTTTGCTGGTAACCACGTCCATGGCACTATAGGCAGAATTACAGGCAAGTGGCTTTTTGTGCAGTCTCTCCCCTGTCCTTTCTGGCAGTGAGTTTCCCCGAAGAGGCTCATTTCCTGTGTCGTTTTGGTGTTACTCTTCCAGAAATGACAAGTTTTCTACTTGTGGCAGCAGTAGGAAGCAGAGGTCTCTTCACATCAGTTACAGCAGGGCTTCAATGAAAAACCTTACCCAGGACAAACTGGTCCTGGGTTTAGTTGAATTGAAATGTGGGTTCAAAACAAGTTCAGCTCCAGCTCTTACTATCCAAATGCTACTATCCTCTGAGTGATAGTGTTTTTGTAATTATAGCTCATTAACTAATGAAAGTGAGAGCTGTTGGGTGCTGTTTGTCCCACAGGATGTCTGATTAGAGAAAAAAAAAAAAAACNCACAGGATGCTTAATAAAAAAAAAAAAAAAAAAACAAAAAAAAAACCTAACAACTCTAACCCCTCATTCTGGAAATATCTGAAGATTTGCTTCCAGCTCCAGAGGAAAGCTGATATCAACATGTGAGAACTTAGGGCATAGTACAAGGGGTTGCATTAAGGATTTACATGTGACACTGGCAGTGAGAATTCCACAGAGCCCAGCAATAAATGTCTGTATTTAGTTAATCAGGGGAAAAAAAAACCCCACTTAACACTCAAGTTGTAGAAATGCTCTGGAGTGCAGTTTCTGGTTGGGGGTGAGGCTCAGGGGTTAACAGAGCATCCCAAAGCCATCATGGGATCTCAGATGCAGGGATTTCTTGGCTGCTGCTTAATTTGTGTTAGTCCCTCCATATGTGCAGCCTGAAAACAGACTAAATGTCACCAAGGCAGCTTTGGCTGCCAGCTGTCCCTGGGGTGTTAAGCCTCTTCTGGTGTTTGGAGCTGCCTCTTGAATGATCTCTTCACCATCACCTGGTGAGGGCTCTTTGCTTCCAACAGACGATCTGATCATGGTGCTGCTATCGGGTTGCGTTTCCCCAAAAGTGGAGTGGGACACCTTTATTTGTTCTCTCAGTGAGCTGATGGTGAAAATATCATAGGGGACAGTGCCAGCAATGAAGCTGGGACTGTCTGTGTGTCATCTAGTGAGGAGACCTGCCAGCAGCAGGCTTCTGGCTGTATTCTGTATGAAATACCCAATTTCATACATGACTCCTTCTGCCTCTGACTCCAGGCTTGGATCCTGCTGGCCCCATGTTTGAAGGAGTGGACCCCAGCAGGCGCCTCTCCCCTGATGATGCCAACTTTGTGGATGTCCTTCACACCTACACCAGGGAAACACTGGGTGTTAGCATTGGGATCCAGATGCCCGTGGGCCACATTGACATCTACCCCAACGGGGGAGACTTCCAGCCTGGCTGTGGCCTAAGTGATGTCTTGGGAGCCATTGCCTATGGGAGTAAGTTCTCTTTACCTTTTGCCTCTGGTCAGTGTAGATTTCTCACAAATACACTTGGGTTGTTGCTGGGGGATGATCTTCTTTATAAAAGCAAAGAAAAACATTTTTTTTTCCTTCTAAACTGTCTGTACTACTGGAGATAGTTGCTAGAAACTATAGCTGCTTTTACTCTGAAGCACATTCTCACTCCAACACCTGATCTCATGCTGGGACTAGGATCCTCTTAAAACTCTTCATGGGAGGGACTAAGTGAGCATCTCCCACTGCCCTCCTGAATTGCTGCTGTTGGAAAACTGTTAAAGTTTGGCCACGCTCAGCTCATTTTGGGCTGCAGAGAGGCTATGCCATTATTGCCACTTTATCTTGTGGGCTGCTGGGGTGACAACTGCTTAAACCAAGCGTATCCCTTGCAACTCTGCCTCTCCAGCGATCGGCGAAGTTGTTAAATGCGAGCACGAGCGGTCTGTGCACCTCTTTGTGGACTCCCTGGTGAACCAGGACAAGCAGAGCTTCGCGTTCCAGTGCACCGATTCCAGCCGCTTCAAGAAGGGCATCTGCCTGAGCTGCCGCAAGAACCGCTGCAACGGCATCGGCTACAACGCCCGCAGGATCCGCCACAAGAGGAACAGCAAGATGTACCTGAAAACCAGGGCTGACATGCCCTTCAAAGGTACTCTTCCCTCCCCGGAGGAGCAGGGCCCCGCCGTGGGAGCAGCCCCCCGGGGCTGGATGGGAAGGGTGCAGAGGCGGAGGAGCAGCGCCGCCCCAAAGCCCCAGTGCAGCTCCAGCTTTGGTGTCCCGCTGGCACCCGGCTGCACTGCTGTCCTGTGGCATCACTGCGCTGCTTCCTGCCGGTGCAATCAACACTCTGCCTTGTGAGCAGGGCTGCAGTTCACCTGCTGTGCTTGCAAAACTCAAGCTCAGAGCAGCCTAAGGGCTGGGGAGCCGTCCCCAGAGTGGCCCTTCTGCTGCTGTTGTTGAGTAAAACTCAAATTTGTAATCAGTAAGGGCAGGAAAAAGTGATCAGTGCTGTCTCACTGAAGGAAGGGTCTGGTCTTTGCTAGTCAACACTATTTCACAGAGAGGAGTGCTGAGCATCATTTCTTTCAGCACAGCTGGCTCCATCTCTGCTCTCCCCTTTCTCTCCAGTCTACCACTACCAGATGAAAATGCACGTCTTCAGCTATACAGGCTTGGGAGAAGTGGATCCCACCTTCTCTGTCACCCTCCACGGCACCAATGGAGACTCTGAGCCCCTCTCCTTAGAAATGTAAGTCACCTGCCTTTTGTGTTTTTACTTAAGCAAGAGGGCCACAGGGACTACACAGGACAGCACCATTCTCTTTCCTCTGCCAACACTGGTGTTGCATCCCAGCCTGGCAGCCTCACTTCATCACCTTTAAAAAAAGCTTTCCATTCAGTAGCTTAATTATAATTCATTACTGGATGAATTGAGAACATTTTAATGTGCCCAGTCCAATATTAGCTGTCATGGCTTGTTGCTTTTTTTGTGGCGGGGTTCTTTTTCGGTTTTTTGGGGGTTTTTTTGGTTGGTTGGTTTGCTTTTCCCCTCCACCATTTGGACGTACTCTGAAATGTCTCTGGAGGCACTGCTGACCTCGTTTAGCCTCTCCCAAAAGAAAGACCAGGCACAAAACCAACCTTTAAGCTATGGAAGGATGGCCAAGCTAAGTACCAGATGCGCTGTGTGGAACCAGCTATCTGAGCTCCCGTCAGTGAAATCAGTAATTAACTGGTGACAGTTGAACATGCAGCACTTGATAAGCTGCAGGGGCTCTGTTAAATTCCTGGCACAGAACAAAGGAGCACCTGGCATGCTTCCATAAGGAAAAAATGCCGAGTTTCTGCCTCTCTTCCAGGCTTGATCTAATTGGCCTAAACGCTACGAACACCTTCCTGGTCTATACTGAGGAGGACATGGGTGAACTTCTGAAAATAAAGCTCACCTGGGAAGGGACGTCTCAGTCGTGGTATGATCTGTGGAAAGAGCTGAGGAGCTACTGGTACAGGCCCATGAATTCCTCCCAGGAGCTCCACATCAGACGAATACGTGTGAAATCTGGGGAAACACAACAGAGGTAATAATTGTGCTAGGCTGCACGTGAACGGACCTGAAACTTCAACCCAGAACTGAGAAAAAAAAAAGCCACTGTTTTGAATGTGGTTGGCATCCTGAGCTGCCTTTCAATTTTGGTGTCACCAGCTATTGCTCCTTTGTGGTGTGAGAGAGCAGATTACTGTCCAGCACAAAGCTACAAAGAGGCTTTAAGCAAAACTAGTCACCACGGAGCAGATTTGGGGTATTCTTTTTGCTTTATTTTGGTAATGTGGGGTCCAATGGCGACTAAATTAATGTGCCTCAAGGTAGTTTAGATTGTACCCGAAGCATTAAAATACTGAGCACCAAAAGCACTGAAACATGGATGGTCATGGCTGTAATTTACAGGCTTAATGTGCTGATTTGGCACAACCAGCAGGACCTAAAACTGCAAACAGTAACAGGATGACACCAACCCCTCAGGCACTGCATTGCTCCTTCTGGGATCTGGCAGGGGGGGTGGAACTAGGTGATTTTTAAGGGCCTTTCCAAACCCAACCTGTATCCCTGGATCATAGAATGACCACAGAATTCAGAGGAAGGTTCTCTACCGGGGCAGGGATTATTTTTAAGGTCCCATCCCACCCAAATCATTCTCTGATTCTATGATTCTCTGCAAATGGAAAGTTACCTGAGCATCCAAAAATAATTAAAGCTGTCAAGCCTGTAGCATGGCACTCCCACATCTTCTGTTAATGTTGTTCTGAAGGTAACCCAGATCTGTCAAAGGGCAGCAGTTGACACTGACAATTTCCCACATTTCTCAGAGCTTTCAACAAGCATCACCTGTCATCTGTAAGGTATTCTGCATCCTGGCTTCTATGAAACATAGGGGTAGTAGAAGCAAAGATCCCCAGTTAAAATATTGAAGTAGAAAATAAAACAGCCACTCAACAGGCTGATGGGGTATCCAGATGTTCTGTGGGATGGATGTCTAATCAAACAGCTTGTCCTAGAATAAGCTGCAGGCCATATTACTTGTTAGTTGTTAATCGTGGCGACAGCAAGTACCTTGACTTTTGATTCCTCCTCCTCCTCCTCCTAGGTTTGCTTTCTGTGTGGAGGACTCCCAGCTAACCAGTATATCTCCTGGCAAAGAACTCTGGTTTGTGAAGTGCACAGAGGAATGGCAGAAAAGGTATGGAAATTAGTCAAGAGAAATTGTGTATGATGCGTGTGGTTAGGATGAGTGGAACCTTCTCTTATTTTTTTTTTTTTAGACTCCTGAAACCTCTTTTTCTTTCAAAAGTGATACGGAATTCTAACCTAAGATTCACAGCGATCAGATTTAATTTCCATGTAGGCCATATCTATTGCTAAGTAGGTGATATTATCCTCCCTTCTGGCCTTGGATTGTCACCTTGTACCTTTACATGTTTACTGCCAAATGGGTGTATCACAGTCGTGGCTAATTGTGGTAGGTGCTAACATGAGGTGCCACCGATGCCCCAGATCTGTGCAATAGTGGAAAGGTAACTAAGAGTCATCTATTAAGTGCCCTGTAAAACAGCGGGAAGCTGGGAGGAGTGCAGGGAATTGCCTCAAAGATCTTCTCAGTCTGGTGGAAGACCTTGAGCTACCAAGAAATCACTTGGTTGAAGTCCGAGCTCAGCTGCATGAGGAAGACACAGGTGAGGACTTGCCAAGGTGACTCCCACAGCTTCACCTCCACACCTGCTGATCTCCTCTGGTTCAGGAGAGTGCCACTGCCACTGCCAAAGCAGCTCAGCCTTGCTTAACCTCTGGGGGACTTCCCAGACACATAGGACAGTTCTCAGAGCATGACTTCCAGAAAGTCTGGTCCCAGCAGTGATAAACTGATTGCCTTGGATGCCTCCAGGCATGTTTTTAATGAATTCCTGTTCGTCTGACTAAATGATACTTTCCTTTGGATTCAGCCCAGCTGTTTGACCTCTCTTAAATTTCAGTTTGTAGACTTGGAGCTTTGTCACTTCTAATCCAGAGGACAAAGTGCTTGTTAGGGCTAGCAGAGCCGCGTGGAAGTCGAGCTTTGCACAGCCCTCCTGGGCAGCAGAACTCAGCTCAGAAATGCAAGCTGGTCCCATTCCAGGTTTGGCAGAAACCAGCAAGCTGTGCTGTGCATGGTAGCAAAAAATTCTGTGAATGAAACCCCTGTGCAAGAACTTGCTGCTCTGCCACAAATCTCGAAAGATTGAGTAAACATTCCTGCAGGTACAATAAAAGGCTGTTTTGATATGCTACTTGGCAACCCCCATAAAACAGAATTGCTGGCACGTGTGCCCTTCCTGCTTGCTCCTGCAGTGCAGCTTGTGCACAAGGCAGAGGAGCTGAGCTCAGCTCCAGCACACCATTTTTTTCTAGGAAGTGATTTTTCCTTCCAGAAATCATGAGTGATTACTTGCTGTTCAGATCTCTCTTTCTGCCAAGTCAGTGCAACATTATAGTTCCCTCCTTGGAGATTGAGCCTGCAAACATCTGTCCATCCCAAATGGAGCTGCACAGGCAGGGTCTAGCTCAAGCCTGGTAATTTCTGCTTGCAGTCTGCATAATGTCTGCTGCAGGCTCTCACTGAGTAGCTACTGGGCAAAATGCAGCTTTGACAGAATAAAACACCAGCCTGTGCTGTCCAAACCTGCTCTTGGCACTCCAAGAGCTCTTAGAAACTCTTCATTACTCCTCTTAACTTCTGCATTTAACTAGGTATCTCTTTTGCTCTCTGTTTTCCCCAGATCTGTCTCAAATCTGCTCTGAAGGCTTCTCTAAAGACTCACAACCAAGCAACCTAGGTGCATGAAGACCACACAGGTGGCAAGATGCTCTGGGAGAAACCTGGCTTGGTAGCACTTAAAGAAACTAGCTCTTCAGGACAAAACATCTTGGATTGGATGCAAAAAACTGAGGAGCAACTGATGAACAGCGGTCCTAGACCTAGAATAACTAAAACTCCATTTTCCCTTTCCCAAGGAGCCTGGTTTGTGCATTTAACCTTACCTTGACCTGTTACACGCTGCATTTTCCCTTCCCTGCTCCCATTAACCAGGACTATGGATGAGATCTTCACAGACTGAGACCTCAGCAATGATCTTCTGGTCTGTCTGCCAGTGGAGTTGAGAAGACAAGTAACCACGCTAACTGCCCGTCAGACTGTGGGTGACAGAGCTGCCAAGAACAAATTAGCACCTAGGGTAGGAGTTAGCATGGTCCTGTAGCACTGTGGGATGTGGGAAGGTGAGACCAGCACAGGTCCAGGTGTGTGGGGTTGTCCAGGGAAGGGCTGGGGATAAGCACAATGCCACTTAACTTCAAGTTGTCCTTTGCTTGCCTTAAAAATAATCCGTTCTGATAGTGAAATGTCTATTTGCTTGATAAGAAGGCAGAGCTCTGTCCTCCCCGTGCATGGGGCAGGACATGGTGCAGGTGCCCCTCACTGCCTGGTCAGTGTCCACACTGGGGCTGACCAGTCCCACGTGCAGATCCCTTTTTAAGGGGCAAAGGGCAGCTGCCCTTGTACTGACCACAGGGATGGAGGCAGGCAGCGCACTGTGCTGCCTCAGGAGAGCTTTGCACCACTCCTTTTAACTGCTGAGAACATGCTCCCCTCTGCTCAGAAGCTGTTGTAGTACCAATGCATAATTAAGACCTAATTTTTGAGTGAAGTGCCAATCATCCTGCCCTCGATTGTCACAACACCCCGGTTGGATTCCCTGGTCCCAGGTGATCTTGGCTTTGCTTGGAGTTGGACAGACTCTACAGCTGTCCTGTTTGCTACAGCAGAGTGGACATTGTCAGTTGGTGAAATAGGTTTTGTTTTGGTTGCTCGCTTTTTTCTTTTCTTTCTCCCTTTTTTTTTTTTTCTTTCTGGAAGGAGAATTGGTATAACAACCCTCGAGCTTTTGGCATGCAGAAAGGCAGTCTCAAAAATGGTGTTGCCAGGTGGTGCACTGAGTTCTGAAGTCTTAGCAAGTCCTTCTGAGGCCTGCAAACCTCTTCAGTTTTTGTAGAGCTTCACTCCAACCAAAGCAAGCATATTTGGGGATATTTTTTTCATGGTTTTATGAAAAGACTTTGATAACTGAAGCCTTTGGTAAGTATCTGTGACTTGTTGCCATGCCATACTTAGAGAAGTTTCAAAGCCCTATTTGTATATTGTGGTTTTTGTATGACTTAAAAGATAATTTATTTCTCATATTGTATATATGTAAAGTTTTAAACATTTTGGTTTTGAGTAACAGTTTTTATAAGCCTTGAGATCAAAAATAAAGGGCTTTTTAAAGATCAGTGAAGTCTTGTTATTGATCACAGAATCATTTCATTTGGAAAGACCCTCCAAGAACACAAAGTCCAACGCTGCCCAGGCCACCACTGACCCCCAAGTGCCACACCCACACAATTCCAGGGATGGGGACTCCAGCACTGCCCTGGGCAGCTATGCCAGGGCAAGACAACCCTTTCTGTGAAGACATTTTCCCTAATTTCCAGCCTAAACCTCCCCTGGCACAGCCTGAGGCTGTTCCCTCTCCTCCTGTCCCTGTTCCCTGGGAGCAGAGCCCTGTCCCCTCCTGTCAGGGAGTTGTGCAGAGCCATCTACCAAGAGCTTTGACATTCCTTGCCGGAACAGGTGTCTAGTACTGTCTTGTTCCTCTCTGCACATCTCTGGGGCCTTCAGCCAGCACCCTCCTTCCTCCTCCTCCCCAGCCCTGCTGTGTTACCAAGGCCCAGCTGTTCTCTCCATGCACCCACTACCAAAGGCCTTCAGGAATGGGGCAAAGCCACTCTGCATCTACAGCTGTCCTGTAAAGATCCCCCTCATAGAACAAGAGGAGAAGGGGGGACATGGAGATGCTGCCAGGGCTGGAGCCCCTCTGCTCTGGAGCCAGCCTGGCACAGCTGGGGCTGCTCAGCTGCACAAGAGAAGGCTCCAGGGAGAGCTGAGAGCCCCTGCCAGGGCCTGAAGGGGCTCCAGGAGAGCTGCACAGGGACTGGGGACAAGGCCTGCAGGGCCAGGACACAGGGAATGGCTTCCCAGTGCCAGAGGGCAGGGACAGATGGGATGTTGGGCAGGAATTGGTGTCTGGGAGGGTGGGCAGGCCCTGGCACAGGGTGCCCAGAGCAGCTGTGGCTGCCCCTGGATCCCTGGCAGTGTCCCTGGCCAGGCTGGACAGGGCTTGGAGCAGCCTGGGACAGTGGGAGGTGTCCCTGCCCATGGCAGGGGTGGCACTGGATGGACTTCATGGTTTCTTCCAATCCAAACCCTTCTGTGGTTACTAGTTTATTTCAGCTTTAGTCCGGCAGTGAGGACATGATTTCAAGAGTAACAGTACCTTCATCTTCTTTTTCCAGCAGAGTGAATATCAGAAAATCAAAATCCTTCTCCGGTTTGCAGTAAAGGGATGTTCTGGCTGCCCATTCCCCACAGTGGCCATAAACCACATTCAGCAGGGAATTCTACCAAAACCACTAACCTTTCCTTCCCATGCCACTTTCTTTCAGACATGGCAATACCACTACTGCTTTTGGCTGGGGAAAAGCAAGGTTTTGTGTTACTTTCTAAGGTTATTGCAGTGAGCACTATGGACTCTGGAAAGACCATTGCTGCTGTGCCAGGCTAGTCAGGACAAGTTCAAACTCCCTCTCTTCCTTTGATTTCTTCCATTAATTCTTTTTTTCTCCATTAAATGTCACTTATATTTTGCTTGAAATGCTTCACCTTTGCCTGACTTCACTAATAAACCCATTGGTGAGCACTTCTAAGAAAACTTACCCAAATCTAATCACTAACTGAGTTTTCCCAGCTTTTCCCAGCAGCCACACCACCAAATTTAAAGGGAAGCCTCTTGTTGCACTCTGCCTGCGCCTGACACAAATTGATGGCACAAATCCAGCAGCAGCAGAAGGACTTTGCAAAAAGAGTAAATACCTCTGAACTGAGGAAGATTTGCATGAAATTACTTAGTTAACCTTTCCCTATGGAAAGCTCAGCAATGCCTGTCTGCAAGGAAAACTACCCCGGTGGATTTGGCAGAGAGCATTTGGTGCTTGTGGGGCCCCTGATTGTTCTGCACCCCAGAGCTGGAGCTGTTTTCTGATGTGTTCCTGTGGGGCTCCCTTCCACCCTCTGTAAAGTGTGTGGGGGGAACTAACACCAGAAGTCATTCCAGATATCTGGAACTCATTTTTTGGCTGCTACCCCATGGACACAGCTGCAGCACAAGGACTGGTGCCTCTTGCAGGGTGAGTCTCCTGCAAGGACAAGCAGGAGCTGGCCTCTAAAGGAAAAGAGGGAAGAATACAAGCTCACAAGAGAGGAGAAACAGGCTGCAGCTCTTTCCCATTTGTGGGCATCCTCTTCAGGTGTCTGGCCCTTCACACAGAAAATGTTGGCTCTGAAATGCATCATTCCTGCTGTTCCACATCTTGAGGAATCACACCTGCTGGCACATCAAGATGCATCCCTGCTCAGCTCCCCTAGCTGGGAGTTCAGTTGTGCATTAGACAAGTGAGAAAACAAAGAGAAGAGGGTATATATATATTTTTTTAAGTTTCCAATGAATNTGCCCTGGGCTGATCCCCCAGCGTGGGCAGCAGGGGAGGGGGATCCTGCCCCTGTGCCCCTGTGCTCAGCTGAGACCCCACCTGCAGAGCTGCCCCAGCCCTGGCTCCAGCAGCACAAGGACGTGGAGCTGCTGCAGCCAGGCCAGAGGAGGCCACGGAGATGCTGCCAGGGCTGGAGCCCCTCTGCTCTGGAGCCAGCCTGGCACAGCTGGGGCTGCTCAGCTGCACAAGAGAAGGCTCCAGGGAGAGCTGAGAGCCCCTGCCAGGGCCTGAAGGGGCTCCAGGAGAGCTGCACAGGGACTGGGGACAAGGCCTGCAGGGCCAGGACACAGGGAATGGCTTCCCAGTGCCAGAGGGCAGGGACAGATGGGATGTTGGGCAGGAATTGGTGTCTGGGAGGGTGGGCAGGCCCTGGCACAGGGTGCCCAGAGCAGCTGTGGCCGCCCCTGGGTCCCTGGCAGTGTCCCTGGCCAGGCTGGACAGGGCTTGGAGCAGCCTGGGACAGTGGGAGGTGTCCCTGCCCATGGCAGGGGTGGCACTGGATGGACTTCATGGTTTCTTCCAATCCAAACCCTTCTGTGGTTACTAGTTTATTTCAGCTTTAGTCCGGCAGTGAGGACATGATTTCAAGAGTAACAGTACCTTCATCTTCTTTTTCCAGCAGAGTGAATATCAGAAAATCAAAATCCTTCTCCGGTTTGCAGTAAAGGGATGTTCTGGCTGCCCATTCCCCACAGTGGCCATAAACCACATTCAGCAGGGAATTCTACCAAAACCACTAACCTTTCCTTCCCATGCCACTTTCTTTCAGACATGGCAATACCACTACTGCTTTTGGCTGGGGAAAAGCAAGGTTTTGTGTTACTTTCTAAGGTTATTGCAGTGAGCACTATGGACTCTGGAAAGACCATTGCTGCTGTGCCAGGCTAGTCAGGACAAGTTCAAACTCCCTCTCTTCCTTTGATTTCTTCCATTAATTCTTTTTTTCTCCATTAAATGTCACTTATATTTTGCTTGAAATGCTTCACCTTTGCCTGACTTCACTAATAAACCCATTGGTGAGCACTTCTAAGAAAACTTACCCAAATCTAATCACTAACTGAGTTTTCCCAGCTTTTCCCAGCAGCCACACCACCAAATTTAAAGGGAAGCCTCTTGTTGCACTCTGCCTGCGCCTGACACAAATTGATGGCACAAATCCAGCAGCAGCAGAAGGACTTTGCAAAAAGAGTAAATACCTCTGAACTGAGGAAGATTTGCATGAAATTACTTAGTTAACCTTTCCCTATGGAAAGCTCAGCAATGCCTGTCTGCAAGGAAAACTACCCCGGTGGATTTGGCAGAGAGCATTTGGTGCTTGTGGGGCCCCTGATTGTTCTGCACCCCAGAGCTGGAGCTGTTTTCTGATGTGTTCCTGTGGGGCTCCCTTCCACCCTCTGTAAAGTGTGTGGGGGGAACTAACACCAGAAGTCATTCCAGATATCTGGAACTCATTTTTTGGCTGCTACCCCATGGACACAGCTGCAGCACAAGGACTGGTGCCTCTTGCAGGGTGAGTCTCCTGCAAGGACAAGCAGGAGCTGGCCTCTAAAGGAAAAGAGGGAAGAATACAAGCTCACAAGAGAGGAGAAACAGGCTGCAGCTCTTTCCCATTTGTGGGCATCCTCTTCAGGTGTCTGGCCCTTCACACAGAAAATGTTGGCTCTGAAATGCATCATTCCTGCTGTTCCACATCTTGAGGAATCACACCTGCTGGCACATCAAGATGCATCCCTGCTCAGCTCCCCTAGCTGGGAGTTCAGTTGTGCATTAGACAAGTGAGAAAACAAAGAGAAGAGGGTATATATATATTTTTTTAAGTTTCCAATGAATTTAGATTTTTTTTTAATTCTCTAAGGAATTTAGGACTGGCAGAGCAGACACATCCCAAATCTGTGCCAGGCAGGGCTGAGGCTGGACCACTGTGCCCCCAGCTGTCTGGCACCCCTCCCCCAGGTTTCCTTGGGGTCACTTTTTCACAGCCACTGCATTCAGCCCCAAGAATTGGGTCCCCACAAAGGTCAGGCTGTTCTCTGAGGAACAATAGGACCAGAATGGGGAATGTTTTATAACCCTCCTCAACCCCCATCCAGGGCTGCCCCAGCCTCACAAGCAGCAGCAACTGAGCACTGTTTCACCAATTATCATAAAATCAGAGCACCAGAGAATCCCAGAATGGTTTGGGTTGGAAGGGACCTTAAATTCCAGCTCATTCCAACCCCCTGCCACTGGAGGCATCTCTAGGGACACATTCCTCTGTCCCAGGTTGCTCCAAGCCCTGTCCAGCCTGGCCAGGGACACTGCCAGGGATCCAGGGGCAGCCACAGCTGCTCTGGGCACCCTGTGCCAGGGCCTGCCCACCCTCCCAGACACCAATTCCTGCCCAACATCCCATCTGTCCCTGCCCTCTGGCACTGGGAAGCCATTCCCTGTGTCCTGGCCCTGCAGGCCTTGTCCCCAGTCCCTGTGCAGCTCTCCTGGAGCCCCTTCAGGCCCTGGCAGGGGCTCTCCCAACCTGCCAAGCGCATCCCAGCGTCCCTCTTTGGAGGTGATTTGAACATGAAGTCCATTTGGAGTGTGCTGCTCCCTCATTTCCCAGTGTAATGTCTCCCTTTGGCAGTGCTCTGAGGTGGCTTAGCAGAGGTTTCCAATGCAGGCTGGGCCAGCTATCTCACCCAAACAACAAAATCTGGGCACAAAAAATCTGTTTGGGATGAAAAAGCTCAACCCATCCTTTCAGGAACAAGGACAGCATGTTTTTTGCTGGCTTCCCAAACTGAAATTATGACCCTGCCTCACACCAGCAAGTAAAACTTTCCAGTGGTCCCCAAGAGCAGCCTCACCAAGAGATGGCTGTGACTGTCTAGGAAACCTAAGATCTTGCTCCTCAGCCTGTGCAAACGAGTTGTAATTTTACGCCTGTTCCGATGCTGACATTCCAACATAAATTATACAGCTCATTGCCTTCCCAGCAGTCCCATCCAGCCCAGCAGCAAACACAAAGGCTCTGGCAACTTCTGCAAATGGATGCAAAGGCGTCAGAGACCTCACACTGCCCAGAGGATGGGTAAAGCAGCTCGACCCAGAACTGACCCAGGTTTAAAATCAAAAATCAGGTCATTTCTACTGCGTGATTATTGGTTCTTTCCTATCTCTGTCCTCTCTCTTCCAGGTTGTCTTGCAGCTGTTTCACAAAGCTTCAGGACATTTATGGCAATCTGTACAAAGAAGACACAAAGTGCAAACATTCAGAATCCTCTTCTTCTGTCCTGACTTGTAATAACATTGAAAAATGAGGAGATAGACCAATAAAACAAGGCTTTTCAGGCCACGCTGTTCCACCTCTCTTCATTCTGCAAACAGGCAAGCCAGCTCAGAGAAAGTAAGAAATGACACAAGACTTGGACAAAACATTAGCGCAAATAGGGTTGATTTTTCTCCCCCTCCTTTCCACGTGGCTTTCTATATCTTGTTTTTGGCTGACAACAGGTGTATCCTACAAAGTTATGAAGAGAAAGGCCACACCAGTTTGGCTGGAGCTAGGCAAGTGTACTGGAACAATCATACTCCCATGCCATAAAACCTGCAGATGTTAATGAGAAGAAGATCCTTGCTCTGCTATCTCTGTGAAACAGCCAGACCTGCCATTGAACAACCCATCAAAAACACTCAATGGAAAAACTGGACCACATTTTATTCACATATAGCAATGGAGGGAACACCAAATGATCTCAACACCAGCTGGGTAACAAAGCTTCACATTTATCTATAAACGTCAGACTGGTGGATCTGGGTGGTTTGCAGATGACGAAGTTTGTTGAAAAACTTCACTGGTCTCTTTACAAATAGTTTATTAGTTTTGTCTTTATTGCTGAGGAAAATGAACCTATTCAAACTCAACAAAGTCCACTGATGGCAGGATAAGATTAAGAGATTTGCCTTAAACACTCTCCAGGAGTCAGTGAGAGAGAGAAAACCCAGATGCCTTAACCTTGGTTAACAGCTCAGCACCCAAACCAGAACTGCTCATGGCCATTTGAACTGTTTTCACCCAAAAAAAATAGTTGAAGAGTTTCAATGCTTACAGGAGTTTTCTTCTACTACTCCAGTCTAATTGGTCTAATATGGTCCAATCCACATGAGGTTAATGAAGGTAAGTGAAGGTAAATCAAGATGACTGAAACTGAAAATTTAAAGGGAGAGAAGGCCACGGAGATGCTGCCAGGGCTGGAGCCCCTCTGCTCTGGAGCCAGCCTGGCACAGCTGGGGCTGCTCAGCTGCACAAGAGAAGGCTCCAGGGAGAGCTGAGAGCCCCTGCCAGGGCCTGAAGGGGCTCCAGGAGAGCTGCACAGGGACTGGGGACAAGGCCTGCAGGGCCAGGACACAGGGAATGGCTTCCCAGTGCCAGAGGGCAGGGACAGATGGGATGTTGGGCAGGAATTGGTGTCTGGGAGGGTGGGCAGGCCCTGGCACAGGGTGCCCAGAGCAGCTGTGGCTGCCCCTGGATCCCTGGCAGTGTCCCTGGCCAGGCTGGACGCTGGGGCTTGGAGCAACCTGTGACAGTGGAAAGTGTCCCTGCCCATGGCAGGGGTGCCACTGGATGAGTCTTTACTCTCCCTTCCCACCCAAACCATTCCGTGGCTCTGTAACACTCTCAAAGGCTGTCATGGTGGAGCATCCATCCCCAGGAGAGCAGCAGCACACCTGAACACTGAACATGTTTCCCTTGATGATTTCTGTAAGCAAAGCCAAGACTGCAGAAGCAGGGATGTGACAGCTTTTCCAGGAGTTGTGTCTGCAGAGCTTCCTCCTTGTCCCAGAGCACGGAGCAGCCTCTGTCACCCGGGCTCAGGGTCACTCAGCAGGGCACTGCCCGGCAGAACCTCGGCCCAGGGCACACACGAGTGCTCCAGCTGGGCCTCCTTTGAAATCTGAAGGAGTTTTCCCTTGGACCTCAGCAGGGGTTTGGTGCATTCTAACTCATGGAGACATGCTGGTCCAGGAAGGGGAAGGAAGCCGAGCTGAAACACCCAGGTGAGGAGCACGCTATGGACTCTGCAAGGCTGGTTATAAGAGGAATTAATTTAGAGAAATTAAAACTCTGTACAGGTTTTTGTCCTGTTACTTCTGCTCGTCATCCTCAGTTATTGACCTAAATTTCTGTCTGGAGTCCAAGAAACACGCTGCCTCCAAGCCAGCTCCAGAAACAACATCAAAGCCCTGACCTAGACCGATCCTGTGTTCTGGCCAACAGCTACTTAACAGGACACGATGAACTTTATATCCAGTTCATCTTTACAGGATTGAGCCAAGGGAGGATCTCATTTTTCAGTCTGGTCCAAAGATCCTCAGCTAACTTTTGCTGCCCTGTAACGGTGCTCTTTAAATTTGTTTGCCCTTCCCAACTGGAAGACCAAAAGAAATAAGTGGAGAAAACCTGACAGCTAGAGGGGTGAAGCAACAAATCTGATTGTGTAAATGAAGTGCTGCCAAACATCAAGAAGAAAATGAAGAAAGGGAAAGATTAAAAAAAAAAAATAACCCATCAGGGTTTTCTTTTCTTCTAGCTCTATTACAAGGGATTAAGTAGTGAGGGGAAGCAAGGACAAAACCAGATAGTCTTACAATATTTAAATAAATACTTTTTCCTTAAGATAATAATCACTAATACTGGAAATAACTGGAAAGGCAACCAGAAAAAAATTTCCACTCTTCCATTTACACTAAAATTGTGTGTTAAAGAAACCCCAAACATTTTAATGAAGACTGTTTTAATTCAAATCATAACCTCTGCGGATCACTGGAGCCAAAGCCAAGCTCTGCTCTTCATCATTAATGTCCAGAAACCATTTAGAAGACAGATTTTAGATAATTTTGCATAATCAAAAGTATCTCAAAATTCAATCAAAATTCAAGCATCTGTGAAAGAAAACCTGCACCCATATTTTCCTTTTGCATCCTTGGCTTGGCTCCCACCCATGATCTGCTCCCTCTCCTCAGCAGATTCATATCCATTTTACTCATTGCTTTTTTATCTAAGTTGTAGAAGAATAAGCCCTGTCCACTACTGCCTAATTCAGATAATCATTGAGCTCATGTCTGTCCTCCAAAGGAACAATATCTGCACCCAAATATGAGCTACTCTGCTCAGCTGAGACCCCACCTGCAGAGCTGCCCCAGCCCTGGCTCCAGCAGCACAAGGACGTGGAGCTGCTGCAGCCAGGCCAGAGGAGGCCACGGAGATGCTGCCAGGGCTGGAGCCCCTCTGCTCTGGAGCCAGCCTGGCACAGCTGGGGCTGCTCAGCTGCACAAGAGAAGGCTCCAGGGAGAGCTGAGAGCCCCTGCCAGGGCCTGAAGGGGCTCCAGGAGAGCTGCACAGGGACTGGGGACAAGGCCTGCAGGCACAGGACACAGGGAATGGCTTCCCAGTGCCAGAGGGCAGGGACAGATGGGATGTTGGGCAGGAATTGGTGTCTGGGAGGGTGGGCAGGCCCTGGCACAGGGTGCCCAGAGCAGCTGTGGCTGCCCCTGGATCCCTGGCAGTGTCCCTGGCCAGGCTGGACAGGGCTTGGAGCAACTTTGGGATAGTGGAAGGTGTCCCTGCCCATGGCAGGGGTTGGAATGAGATGGGCTTGGTGGTCCCTTTCCGCCACAACTGCTGAGAAGCAATCTCACAGCACAGAGCTTGACCAAGGGCAACCCACATCCCAACCCTGTCCAAGTCCTGAGTTCCTTCTTGTCTTCTTTCCCCACTTGTGTGCAGCCTCCCCCAGGCATAACTCCTGGAATTCTCTGAGCATTCTCTGCCTATCCTCAGCTGGGCCATGGAGAGGTACAGAAGAGCATTCAGGGCAAGCTTGAAGTACTTGAGGATGAGTTTCTCCTGCCCAGAAGCAGAAACCCCAGGAGCTCACAGCCCCTGTAACACCCAGGTAAGAGCAGCAATGACATTGCCTTAGAAAGCTGATGGTCTGTCTGTGTCTCTGCAGCTCAGGGCCATACCTCAAAGCAGCTGAGATCAGGAAACTTGTTTTATATGTTTTTTATTAAACAGGGATAGAGGAGAACATGTTCCAGCCAGACCACCATCTGGTCCCTGCCTTTAACATTTGTGTTCTGGGGATGCTGGAAGAGATGCAGCCCCTGTGCAGGGGCACTCAGAGCTCTCTCTCCACCTGCATCCTCTCCTAGGACCTCTCAGGAGAAACACATCTGGCAGCCCCCCTCACCTGTGTCTCATAAAGGAAACCCTGTGCTGAGCTACCAGAGAGAGGTGTAAAGCACAGGTGGGCAGAGGACATACATGCATTGATGTCCCTCTTAGCTGGGTCATGGCCCACAGTGGTCACCTGTGAACCCAATACAACAAAAGCCCTCCAGATGATGTGGAATTTCACACCAGGAGCTGTGGTAACAGCAGCAGGTGCACCCAGCCAGTGTGCAGGCCACCAGAGGTCCAGGCTGTTTGCCAAGGATCATCCCTCCGCATCACTGGAAGATGCTGTAGTAGCCAAACAACACATTCCAAACCTTAAAGGAAGTTACAGGGCTCCCTCCTTGACATCTTTATGGATCCTGGCTTGAACATCCCAAAGAAGCAACTACTGCACATGGCAGGATCAGCCATTCCTGGGAGTTTGCTGAGTTAGGCTGGGGTTGCAGTGCTGGTTCTTGTGCTCTGCTGTTGTATCAGCAGCTTGGAAGGATGTACCTTCCCAAGGTGTTCTTCTGAGCCACCATCAGCTGGTGACCTTATGATCATACCGAGCGCTCACCTAAATCTGGGGTCAGTTTGGGAATTTGGGTTGAAGGACTGTGTCCTCCCCCAGCTGAGTGGGGATTTGCAGTAGTTATACAGCTGTAGGGCTGTGGTGTCTGATCACTCCATCGACCTGATTGTTCTTTAAAACCAGGATAAGCCACCTGCAGCACCTGATTTACACCAGCTCCAGTCCTGCCCGGAGAGGTAGAACAGCTGCTCACTGCCAGGGGAGAGCTGGGCTGATTTACACTTTGGGAAGATTGGTACACCAGCAAGCCTCTTTGCTTGTAAACCAAGGATGATTTATTCCTCTTAGTAATTCAGTGTCCTTCAGAAGGCACACGATGTCAGCCCCATTCAGCAGCCCTTTTATTTATTATTTTATTCCTGCATAATCCATGCTGCAGACAAAGAGGCACATTGTTCTACTCTGGCTGACAAACAAAAGCTGTTTTTTTATAAATTCCTACTGTGTTGTTTTCTCCCAGTTTTGCTGTATCAGCTTCTAACTTCCATTTGGGGGAAAAAAAAAAAAAAAAGGTATTATTTTAAAAAGAAGCAAGATTTGTTTTTGTAATCCAACTGAGTTACCTCCTTATGCAGCTTCAGCAGCATTTTGCTGCTCCAATGGCAAAGAGGCTGTTTGTGCCAGCCTATCCAGACTACCTTGCCTAAAACGCTGTAGTTTTAATGGGACTGGACTCAAGAATCGAAGCAAAGGACCAAGTCCAGGTATTGGCATGTACTGATGTAGTTTTTCATCCTGCTTTTGGGGGGAAAAATTGTAGAATCCCAGAATGGTTTGGGTTGGAAAAGACATTAAAAATTATCTCGTTCCATCTCCCTGCCATGGGCAGGGACATCTTCCACTGTCCCAGGTTGCTCCAAGCCCTGTCCAGCCTGACCTTGGACACTTCTAAGGATGGAATGGTCACAGCTGCTCTGGGCAACCTCAGGGCCTCCCCACCCTTATGGCCAGGAATTCCTTCCCAGTATCCCATCTGTCCCTGACCTCTGGCACTGGGAATCCTTTCCTCCTTGTCCTGTCTGTTCAGACCCTTGTACAAAGTACCTCTCCAGTGCTTCTGTAGTCCTCCCACATACATTTGTTAACATAGAGCAGTTGGGGCCCACAAGGTAGCAGATTTTAGGAGATGTCACCTTGCATTTGTGAACTGATCCACTGCCCTACGGCAGAAAGTTCTGGAGAAAGTCACAAGAGCCAACGAAAACCCCACAGTGCTTGTTAAACTGCAGATGATCTCTGCACCCATTGCAGTGAGAGTTGACCTGTTGCAAAATGCACACCAAACGTCCCCTTCCTGGCCACTAGACTCTTGTTGCCTCTTCAGGGTCTCTGGAGATGATGCTGAAGCAATCACAGCTCAGTATTGTTTTGACTGGCTGGCTGACCACAAGAAGGGTCTCTGGCTTTAGCGCAGAACTGGAAAGTAGATCCAAGGTTGATCATCAACACTGATACCCAAGGACAACCCAAAGGTCACAGACTGGCATGGAGAGACCAAATGTTCTCCCAACCCCTTGGAAATATGCTGAAAGCAGACCATGAGGTTGCTGCTCTCTGTTCCTGCAGGATGTTTGAAACCTACCCAGGTGCTGAGGCCAGAAATCCTTCAACAGCATCCCCATAACTCATTGTGCTCACTGCACCTGCTGCCCACAAGGACAGGTGAAACTGCTCCAGGTTTGGACATCAGCTGCTTGCTGATGCCTAAGAGGTGGTACAGGCCATTACCAGCTGCCCAGCCTGGCTGACGGTGGTTTTCAAGGGTGAAATCTGTTTAAAGACAAACATTTATGCTGGCTCCATCTTGATCTTGTGGTTTTTCTTTCAAGCGAAAGGCTGATGGGTCTGAGACAATTCTATTGCAGATTCACAGCAAACTCAAGACAGTTGCAGAGTGTATGAAAGCTCCCAAGGGATGTTTTGTGATGTGCCAAGAGTGACCCCAGCCACCCATGTGGCAATCCTGCACACATCTGAGTGCAAGCACCAGTTAGAATAAGGAGAAAGGCCCCTCAACTCCATGCAAAACATCAAGAACCAGCGTTGACCAAGGGTGAAGAAAGGGCATGCTTATTATGGCAACCTTTTTCAACAACAGGAGAACATTATCAGAGCTCCCACCTCACTGGAATCTGGAGAATAAACAGTCCCTGATGCTGGGTCTCCAAGGGCTGGTTTTAAATTCCCTGTTTCTGGGCACAAGCCTGTCCCCAGCATGTTCCTTGAGCTCTCAAGAGAGCACTCCAGAAGGCTGCTGATGTCATTAGTCCTGTAAAGCTGCAGGACAGCCTCCCACCTCTCACTGGAGTAAAACCAACTAGCTCCACTCATCCATGACCAGACTTCTTGGGCAAGAGCCCAGGGACGTGATCCCCAAGCTCTGGAAGCCTGGTGGTGCTCAGGCTGGGGAGCATCAAACTGGAGGAGCCATTTGCTGTCAGATCACAAAGGAAAGCCAAAAATAAGTGACAGGCTAACTAGGGACAGAGCAACTCTCCACAGACCATTGCTGTTCCTGAGTTCCTGAGTTCCTGGTGGTCCTCGGAGCACCAGCAGCATTGAAAAATAAGCAAGGAAATTTTCAGCTCAGCCACTTCCTAATCACATAAAAAGTTCAGAGAGGACAAAGAAACAAAAGAAGAGACTCTAAAAGAAGAGCTTGTGCAGTGAAACCACAGATAAAATGTTTTTCTCTGCCTGTGGCTGTACCACTAGAGTGGTACTATATTGGTGCATTTCAGGGTCCTGAAGATATTCTAAGGTGTTCATGTGCCCAGTGAAGAAGGGATCAGACTAAGCTCTTCTGGAGTGTTCAGAGGGCACACCCAGCCATGCAGGGGATGTGTCCCCCCTTAATGACATCCACTTTGTATTCATCATTTGCTGCTAGCGTGTCCCTTATTCTTCAAAACTCTCAGAAACCAAGTCTAAGGTGATAATACTCCTGAACAAAGGCCTGTTCTACAGCAGAGGAGAGCACACCATACCTAAAACAGAGCCCCCAGACCAGTTTTCCAGCAGGTTTGCAAGAGCTCCTGCTGGAATTCAGCATTTCATGGACTTTGTGGTGGATGCTTTGCCTTCTCCAGGGACAGGAAACACAGGTTTTGTGCAGAGCTTTCTACACACGCAAGAATTTCTGTCTTGGAGCACTCCAGATTTCCAGATCTGTAGATAAATCCTTCTCTCTAGCCTATGCTCACCTGCTGCACAGGGCTTGGACTGAAAATCAACCCTTCCCTGATCACTTTCTTGCACCTCCTGGAAAAGCTGGACACTAAATCAGACCTCAAACCACTGTTGGCCCTGCCTTTGGTGTGAAAATCAGTGAATTCAGGTTATTAATAAGTGTTTTGACTTCCTAGTGCCTCACAAAGCAGGGGTGCCTCCCACCAGATGCTTGTCATGCACCACAAGGGTCCTGCCCCAAGCTCTCAGCATCTGGTGAGAAGTACAGCACGGGATGAGTTTTGGAATGTGTGGCTGCTTTCAGCCCTGGCATGGTAGAAAGAGAAAAGTCCACACAAGGACCTTGTCTAAGTTGTCAGCCTCCTGTGGAATGTGGGCTGTGGAGCTGAATATCCATCTACCTATTGATACACCCAGTAGTAAAAAAACAAAAAACAGTTAACCTAATAACCACTCTGCAGTTTCTATGTTTAAGTTTTCATGTCTTTCAAAAAGAAAAAAAACCTACCAAAAATAACCCTCACAAAATCCCACCCGTCACTGTCAACTCTCCAGCTCTTATAAGAGCAAAATTTTAGATGCAACTTAATGCTTAAGGTGAAATTTTAAGTATCAGTTAGATCAAACTTAAACACAGAGGATGTAATAGCCAACTTTTTGGAATTTAACAGAAGCTTCTCCAACTCACCCAAATTGTGCACCACTTAAAATCTTATGTAAGGACGTTTGGAACAGCTCCAAAAGTTTTAGCAATTTCCACATAGTATAAAGAGAACTTCCCAAAGCCACAGGCCTACTAGACATATTGCCTTTACCTACTAAAACCATAATTTCCCCAAGGCGTCCGCACAGTTTCTTTTGCAAAGAAACCATATGGCAACAAGGAGCTCAGTTTTAATAGCACCAAATCTTCACTCCATGTTTTAACACAAGAGAGTTCTCCAACAGTTTGGTAATGGAACCACAGAATTGTTTAGGATGAAAAAACCTTTGGAGATCATTGAGTCCAACCATCCCCAGCACCGCCAAACCCACCACAGACCCATGTCCTGAGGTGCCACATCCACACAATTTTTAAATCCTGCCAGGGATGGAGACTCCACCACTGCCTTGAGCAGCTCTGCCAGGGCTGGACGCCCCTTTCCATGGAGCAAATTTTTTTCATGTCTAGCTTAAACCTCCCCTGGCCCAGCCTGAGGCCGTTCCCTCTGCTCCTGTCCCTGTTCCCTGGGAGCACAGCCCAACCCCCCCGGCTGTCCCCTCCTGTCAGGGAGTTGTGCAGAGCCACAAGGTCCCCCCTGAGCCTCCTTTTCTCCAGGCTGAGCCCCTTTCCAGCTCCCTCAGCCTCTCCTGGGGCTCCAGCCCCTTCCCCAGCTCCCTTGACCAAGGTTGCTTCAGCATGGCAAGAAAACAACACTTTTTCCTTGACCACTGCTGGGTATTTTGCACCTTCAGGTAAGACCAGCTCTTCACTAAGACAATGAACTGCTCTGCCGTGGCAGCGGGGAGTGGGAGAAAAACCCCCTGTTTTCTATTTTTAGAACAGGCAAAGACTAAACAAGGAATAAGCAAATAAAATCCTCTGTGTTACACGGTGAAAAAGGAGAAGAAATCCTGAAAAAATCGTGTCAGACACTGTAGCATCTGAACTCTATTTGCTACAAGAGATAACAAGATAACATACTTTGTATCTCAAACCAGTGTTGGTTTTTTCCAAACCAGATTTCCAGAGTCTGGCTATGCAACATGATATTTTTTCTTGACCAAGCTGAGGGATAAGCCATTTTCCCCTCATCTGGAAACAGCTGACAACAACATACTCTGCATTTATGGAGTAGTTTTAATCTTGGGTAAAGTGTTTATGGACTACAGGCCTTGTTCCACTTTCAGCTGCATCTGTGCAAGCTCGTGCTTGGCTGGGAGGGAGATAAATTAAAGGAGGGAAGAAATCACTGCAGTGTGTGCAACAACAAAACAAGAATTAACTCCATATGAAGCCCATTTGGGTCTGACAGGGCTTATTTGTTTTCTCTGTGTTTTTCTTTACTCCTGCTGCTCAACGTGAAGGGAAGATAAAGAGGTGGCTGTGGATCG
Organism: Hylia prasina; assembly: GCA_013397195.1. Lineage (NCBI taxonomy): Eukaryota > Metazoa > Chordata > Aves > Passeriformes > Sylviidae > Hylia > Hylia prasina. Next base: position 54,042 of record VYXD01016843.1, on the reverse strand, counting down.
TGCATAATAGAGCAGAATTTATTCCAGAGGATTTCATTGGTATGGGAAAGACAGTAGGTCTTGGATACCTTAAAATAGATCAAAATCCCACCTTTTCAGGTGCTGTATAGGTAGTCACTAAACAAAGAGCCAGGGATCTGGCAGGGATCACACTGCATAAAGCAGCAGAAGGTCCAGAGCAAGCAAGGTGAATTGGTCAGGTCACAATGCCCATCAGTGGCTCCCAGACCTCTGCAGCACCCACTAAATACCTGCAGGGATTTTTCTGGATAAATTATCACGCCCAGGAAGCACAGCTTCCCCCCAGGCAGACTCAAGAGCTTGAGGTCAGTCTCTGAACCAAAACCCCATACAGCACTTCTACACCAGAGGATATCCCTGAACCACCAAAGTTCTCAGAAGTGATTAGGAAAAGCTCCCTTCAGCCCCAAGCTGGGGGCCAGTGAAGGCTCATTTCCCTCCTGGGGAAATGAGCATTCCCCTCAGTGCTCGTTGTGGAGCTGGAGTGATGAACCCTGTGTGTGAGGCACCCGCTTCCTCACCCCGTCCTGCTGACAGCCAGGCCTCCAGGGGCTGATCCCTTGGGGTTTGCAGAGGCTGCACATCTGCCAACACCTGCACTCACCTGGAGGGGCTCCATTCCTTCCAGAGATCTCCCGGTGTGTTCACTGCTGGGTACCAGCGGGAAGAGCACCTAGCCACGTTTCTTTCCCCAGATCTGTGTGGTTTTTTAGACAAAATATAATCACAGGATCATCAAAGCTGGAAGACACTTTAAGATCGTTAAACCCCACTGCCACTGTAATCCCTAAACCACATCTCCAGTGCCTGATCCCAACTCCTCTCTAACACCTTTCAGGGGTGGTGACTCCACAAATTGATCCAATGCCTTACCACTCTAACAGTGAAAAAATATTTTCTAATATCTAATCTGAATCTCCCTGTCTCAGCTTAAGGCCATTTCCTCTGGTCCTCTCACTCCAGCCACAGTAGAAGAGACCAGGCCCCACCTTGCTGCACCCTCCTGTCAGGGAGTTGTGGAGAGTGCTGAAGTCCCCTCTGAGCCTCCTTTTCTTGAGACTAAGTAACCCCAGCTCCTTCAGCTCATCCTACAGAAGTTAGGCACACCCAGGGATTCTTAACATTAAAAAAAACCCTAAAACACCAAACAAATTAACAACCCAACGCTGGCGACTTCCTTAACCCAGTTTTTTTTCTCTGCCTATATGAATCAAGAAATTTCACTTCCAAAACATCCCCTGTGGGATTCACTAAAACTTCCAACATTTTTTTCCTCATTATGAGGACTGTGATGGGGCAGAGAACTTGAATGAAATTGTAGAATAGTTTGGGTTGGAAGAGACTTTTAAAGCCCACCTCATTCCATCCCAGTGGAAGGTGCAGGGACACTTTAAATTATCACAGATTGCTCCAAGCTCCCTCCAGCCTTGCCTTGGACACTTCCAGGAATGGGGCCCCACCACCCTCACAGATAATAATTCCTTCTCAATTTCCCATCCAACCCTGCCCTCTGGCAGTGGGAAGACACTGACCCCTGTCCTAATGGTAGTACACACACACACACTGGACAACAATTACATTAATAGATGGAGATGTGGATATTGCAGTCAGCATTTACCAAACACCTAAAACTGTACAGAAACTGTATTTTGCATTATGGGCCAATTCCAAGGAAAACCGGAGAGCATCAGCAATACAGGGAGTGAGGCTGTTCTCCTGCCCAGTTTTGCAGGTTCATGACATTTGGAGCACTCAGGCTCCTGGATGCTGATCCAGCCTTTATGACACAGCCACTCTGGGGTGTGTTCAGGCAGCATTTTTCAGAGGCTGAGGATATACAATGTAGGTCAGACTTAGAAAAAGCTCACTGATAGATCTGCTTAGATAAATCTAAGTTCTTTTTAGGGCTGCACCAGATGAAGAATCAGGTGCTCCACCATATAAGAAGTGGGTTGCTTTTGCCAGGGTTTGAGCTAGTGCAGGGTTATGGCTCTTGAGATCTTGTGCCTAGCAGTGCTGTCCTGAAAGAGGCAGCTAGATGTAGGAAACCTCTGTCTCTATGCCAGAAAGAACAGATGTCTACTAAACAACCAGACTCTGCAAACATGTGTAACTGATAATATTCCAAATTAGTGGTCCAGGTAGAAATTCCTCAAGCAAACAGAGCACTTTATAATTTTTTAAGCTCAGGAGACTGGTCTTTCTGCATCAGGGAGATGTGCTCAGTCCTGGAGCCTGTGCTGCTGGCCGGGCTCCAGGACTGAGTGTATCAGGTTTCTGCCTCTGTATTTGCACATGGTTTTAGATTTGGGAGGAGAAGCCCCTCCTCCTGTGACAGCCTGTCCTGGGTTTCTGGATTGTCAGCTGCCCAAGTACTGCAAGCAGGAATGGATTTTTAAAAGTGTAGGTCCTGTTTAGGCTGCTAAGAGAAGACAACTTCAGTTTTCATCCTTGCAGAGAGTTTTTATGCTCTCCTTGGTATTTTTTTATTTCCTCCATGATTCAGAGCCTTTCTTTGGTATCTAAGTAACTTCTTTGCAGCTGAATTTGTTATCGGGGCCACTTTCCCCATCAGATGCCTGGGCATCTGCTGAATCTATGATTATTTTCCCCCTGGTATCTCTCTCTTATTTCAGACATTTCAGTCATCTATAACAACAGCTTTGTATTTCCAGGTGTTCACCTTGTTGAACTCACCTTCTCAACTCTTTGACTGCACTTGATTTGTTTCCATCACATGGGAGACTGGCAAGAGCACGGTTCTGACTCAGCATAAACACACTTAGGAAGCCAATAAACCTGTATTTTTAAGCTCTCTCACTCCTCCCACCCCTTGTTATATTCCCTGTTACTGATGAGATTTTTCATGCATTGACCATATTCAGCTTCCATCCTTGCCCTCAGTCAACATCTTATTACTGGTAAGCTCTGAGGTGCATCTCCTGGGTCTGTTTGATTGACCTGTTTTATCATTTTCTGTCTCCTCAGCTGCTACTGGCTGAGACTGCTGGTATTCTCCAGTTGTGGGAGTGTTTAAGGCCAGGTTGGATGGGGCTTGGAGCAACCTGGGATAGTGGAAGGTATCCTTGCCCGTGGCAGGGGGTAGAACAGGGTGAAGTTTAAGGTAGCTCCCAATCCAAACCAATCTGTGATCTCTTCTGCTCAGAATGGCAGAACTTCTCAGGAGAGTCTTCAGCTTTTCGGAGTAGCAGATATAGAGGGGATGATGGGGTTTTGGGGCTGGGAAGTCCTAAGGAACTGACACTCCTGTGCAGACCAACTTTCTAGGTGGTGTTTGGAAATGAGGAATGACTCATGAGGCCGATGCCCTCAGAGCTGCTGGTGAATGTGCAGCCGCCAGCGTGTGCCAAGTCCCAGCCATAAATAAAACCAAACTGCCCCTCTGCTAAGCCAAGCATCAAGCAAAGCCCTGGGAATGGGATCAGTGACTCGCTTCAAATGCAAATCGCTGTTGGTGCCGGCGCAGGCCCGGGTTCACATGTGTGCACACCGCCATTCTTCCAGCCCTGAGAGCCAGACAAGGCCTCAATGAGTAACAAACTACCTAACTGGACTCTGACCCACGGCTGTGCTGGGCCCATGTGTGAGTGTGGATGTGTAAGTGTGTGTGTGTGTGTGTCTGTGTGTGTTTGTGTGTTTGTGTGTGTGTGTGAGGGGGTTTTCCTTGGCCCGGCCCTTCCCCTGGGTGCTGCCGCTGTCTAAATGGCGCGGGCCTGTCCGTCACGGTCTGCTGCCTCTTGGCCGGGTTCCACCTGGCAGCCCCTCTGCTGCATCCAACAAAACAGCTCCTCCGCGGGGTCTGTCTCGCTTTCTGCGGGGTTGGAAGCTGCCAGAGAGAACCCCGGGATGCCATGCTAGGGCAGCTCTGAGAGGGAGAGGTTTCCACCATCACCCACCACGTGTCACGAGCAGGGCTCCGTCTCTTGCAAAGACAATTTTTTTAGCAAGGCCTGTTGCAACAGGATAAGGCTTTAAATTGAAAGACAGGAGGTGTGTATAGGATATTGGGAAGGAATTGCTGGCTGTGAGGGTGGGGAGGTGTGGCTGCCCCTGGATCCCTGGCAGTGTCCCTGGCCAGGCTGGACAGAGCTTGGAGCAACCTGGGACAGTGGAAGGTGTCCCTGCCCATGGCAGGTGGTGGAATGAAATGATCCTTAATATCCTTTCCAACCCAAACCAGCCTAGGATTACTCATAGGTGAGCTAAAGGACTTGCTATGGTGACACAGGCTCTGCACATATCTAACAGCAACATCCTAAAAAGGTTTGTTATCCAGAGTCTGTGCTGGAGTCTCAGATCATAACAGACCCAAGGAAAAAGTTCTGGGAGATGTCCATTTTTTGTCTGGATACCTCTGTAATTTAAGCTGTTGGAATTTGGATCCTCAAAGTCTTGGGAAAAAAACCCAGAAATATGGTCTGCGGAGACAAGAGGAAACAATCAAAATGCTAAGGACAGAACAGCAGACAAAATTCAGCAAAACTGAGGAAAAAGAAAGATCGAATAACAACGACTGCATGAGAGGAAGATGAGAGAAATATTTGGATTGATAGAAACATTTCAGATACAGCTGCTGAGCATAAACCTTTGCCAAGGGGAGTTTAGAAGCTGGCAGATGTGGATTGCTCGCTATTGCTGTCTCTAGAGGTGTATCTTCATTTTTTTTGGCATTCCCAATCTGTCTGCTTTCCTTTTCTTGTACTCAGGATGTAAATTGTTTGGGACAGAGTCTCTCCTTTCAGTGCGTGGTGGACTTTGCCTAGTAGGTCTCTGTGCATTGGGAATTCTACAGGCAATTATACTTAAAACAGCTTAACCCTGAGGAAAGGATTTTTGACAACCTAGAAACAGTCAAGATACTCCCTTTTCCCTGCCAAAAAGTTAACTTGTGATGAGCTATGGGTTTGAAGCATACACAAGGAGTAGATACATAAACAGGAACACTATGCTCTGTTTATGAGAAACCTGCAGAAACTCAAAAGCAGCAAGTCTCTCTCTACCCAGCCTTCACCCCATGATCCTACCAAAAGCCTCTTTCCAGCGGGCACACCCCAGCTTTTCCTTGGTTGTCTGGGAATGCTTCAGGTAATTTTGAGCCACGATAACCAGACATCTCTGCTTCATTCTTCTTCACCACCGTTGGTTTCTCAGAGTGTTTTAATGATTGCATCAGTGATCAGACAGGCATAGAGAGCCCCAGTGAATATTTAATTTTTAAGGAGCATATGTGTTTATGCCATGAAGGGCCTTCCCTGCTAGGATCCTATTTATCTGGCCATGGATCTCATCTGTATATTCTATCCACCTACTTCAGCCCCCAACTGAGAATCCCTGTCAAATCTTCCCAACGCTCCTGGAAAGTTTAAAATTAGATCAAGTCTCTGTGGGTGGCTCTTACTTCTAAAGTGGATGAAATCCAAACGTGAGCCTGAGCTGCACATGGTTTGGAGGCTGCTCTGGGAGGCTGAATCCATCCAGTCACCCTTGCACGGGGGCCAGACCCTTACATTGCCCAAAGCACAGCCCCCAGAAATGCATTAGGGCTGGGACCAAAGATCACAGGGAATGGAGAATTGCTGCTGGACCGCTAATCCCCTTCAGCCCCAGCACAGTCAGAGTTCCATGCCAACAGAAACACAGCAACTATTTATTGTTTTTTAATCACTTCGAGCTCAAAACCTTCTCTTAAAAATGCTTCTGCAAACTTCAGGCTCCGAATCAGCCACGTGCCTTGGGCAGGTGTCCTGCAGGAGGACACAGTGGCCCAGCAGAAAGCCACAGGGTCACATTTCCAGATGGTCTTTTGACCAAGTGGAACACAACAGATGTGGGGTGGACATTTCTGTCCATTCTCTGTACACAGGCATTTCCCTGAGTATATAGGCCATTTTCATCACCTCTGGGACACTGTTTGTGCCAAATATGAATCTCTGAGTTGGTTCCTCGTCATCCAGTGCAATACATTTCCAATTCTGAAAGGGTTTCCAGAGAAACAATACCAAAGCTAAGTATTCACATTGTAAAAGTACAGAAATTTCCTTGTTCAATACAAGATAAAACCTAGGCAAAAGATGCAGAAACAGTTTAGACTAGAAGTGCCAAGTAGTTGGACAAGAAACAGCTCAGTACTTTGCTTTTTTCCAATCTCAAAATTGAGATAATGGATATTCACAATTCATAATATGGAGATTGATTTCCCATTTATCCAAGATGAAAGGCTCTCTGAAGGAGGTGAGCTCAGCCAAAGGAGGAATTTAGTGAAATACTTGGAGTCCATGAGGAACAACTCTCCTCGCTTTGGGATGTAGAGCTAAGTCAGGCTGGTAACGGGCATTTTTAAATGAAAACAGGGTCTGTCTCCCATTTAGTACTCCAATGGAGAGACCACTCACCCGAAATGTCAAAGAGCACTGATTTGAAGTCTCTTTTATCTCAATTATTCATGTAAACAAGTGCTGTTCCTACAGGAGGCACTGGCTGTGGGCAGAGGACAAAGCTCAAACCTGGGCAAGGTGGATTTGAGCCTGGTAGTGCCTCACCCCACTTGCAATGTTCCAGGGTCTGAGCCAAAAGGGGTATCTCTTTCTTGGCAGGGCTGGGATGTGCTCTGGGAGCTTGGAGACACATCCTGCAGCAGCGTGGCTGGGGATCTGGGAGTGTCATTGATACTGCCAGGGAATCCTTCAGGTTGGAAAAGCCCTCTAAGCTCATTGAGTCAACCATTCCCCAAAGCACTGCCAGGCCCACCAGTCACCTGTGTCCCCAGGTGCCACTGGGGACTCCATCACTGCCCCAGGCAGACTGTTCCAGGGCTTGACATCCCTTTCCATGAAGAATTTTTCCACAATATCCAAAGCAAATGTCCTCTGCTGTAACCCAAGGACGTTTCCTCCTGTCCTGGTTACTTGGGTGTCCTGAGCACATGCGCCTGTGGGTGGAAACCCTGCTGAGCCCAGCCCTGGACAGCAGGTGCCCAGCTGGGCTCAGTCCTATTCCTGCTGCCTTTGGGAGCTTATGTGAATTATGCTCCGTATTAACATCCAGATTGTGTTTGGGGTCATGTTAACTTGGCTGGGGGGAGAGGGGAAAAAAGGAATGGAGACACAGGTACCTTTTGGGGGAAGGGTGAGGGACACAGACACCCTGCAGATTTCAAAGGCCCTTTTTGGTCTTTCTTTGAGTTCTTTAAGCCCAGAAGGTTTATTTTCCCTCAGAGTCTCTCTTCTTTCTCTTTAAAATGAATGTTTACTTCTATTAAAATCCCTCCCAGACTACAAATGCCAGTCTTTCTCCACTTGTGATGCTGCACTCACCATCAAAACAGAATGAAAAGCCAGTCATCCCAAATTCTGGGGGAAGACAGGGTTTTCTTGTGGTTAAGCAGATTGCTCTCTGGGTCATCATGTACAACAAGAGTAATGCAGAATTGTCCTTGTGCATGAAATTCCCTTGAAAAAGTGAAAGTCACTTGAAGCAAGAAGGGTTGTTCTAATTTCACAAGACAAAGTAACTTTGGGCTTAGACAAAACAACCTGGTGTGAGATATCAGCTGGTCAGTTTATCCTCCCCAGCCTCCTCAGGGATGGCTATGGGAACAGGCCTGAAGCCAATTTAAATGACATTGTGAATATTCAGATATCTGTAATGGAAAAGCAATTTCCAGCACTGATTTTTTTCGGTGCTGAAGGGAGCAGTGCCACTGAGATAAAACTGAAAATGTCACTTTCCCTTGGGGCCCAGCTCTGCTCTCCGGTAGGCAAAAGAGCGATTAACATATTTTATTGTTTCTGTTTCCCTGCTTTGCATTGGTCCTCCCAGCCCACATCAGGGAGAGAGTTAGAAAGGAGACATGTTCCTGCTGAAAAGGCCTTTTAAAGTCTCTGATTTGGCACTTTGACGTAGGATCTCAACCCCCATAAACAGGGAGGCAGCAGCTGTGAGCAGCAGGGAAGGCGGCTGGGAGGGCAGGGTGTGCAGCAAACAGCTGGTATTTGTGTTGTCAGCCTCCAGCTTGCAAATCCTGCATTTCATAAGCTGTGTGGTTGTGTTACTGGTGCAAATGGATGTGCTCAGATGCAGCAGATCTACAGGGACGTCCAAAACAAAAACGCATTTCTGCAGCCACGTCCTGCTGCAAGCTGCACCGTGGGGACTTCCTGAGCTCAAGGTGTCATCTGCAGCTTGAGTAGACTTTCCTGCCTTAAAAACCTCTAATCCTGCCCTAAAAACCTCTAATCCTGCCCATCTTGTCCGCACTGAGGCCAGTGTCGTCATGTCCATGGTTTTCACAGCTTCATGAGGCAATCAATGAAAAAAGGTTGGACCAGATCACCTGTAGAGCTCCTTTCCAACCCAAACCATTCTGTGATAAAAAAAGACTTTCTTGACACTTTCTTTTTTGACGCTTCTACCTGGTGATTTTATTTTTTGAACTCCTGCAGCTGAGCTGCAAGAGTGTGGATGCAAAATAGGCACCAAAATGGGACCTGCAACATTCTTTTTAATGCTGTACAAAACTATGAATATTTAGAGATGCACCTTCTAATTAGCCATGGAGATAACTATAAACCTCTGCTCCTGGGCATACAACAACTTTCATTCTTTTAAGGCAGTTGTCTTGTTTCCTTGCCACTTTTCCTTAAGCAGCTCTGAGGCTGGATCATAGGGATCATGGTGGGAACTCAAGCCCAGCACAAGCAGATGCCTCAATTCAGGATATTTGTAGCTGTTGATACCAGTGGTGAAGTTTGGCAAAAAGACATTGATGTTAAGAGGCAGAATGGGTTCAGTCCAGCTGATTCTCATGAAAATGGGAATCGAAGTCACAAGTGCCAACAAGAACCTTCTCAAAAGTGTTTGCTGCCTGTTGACTCACACTGTTTTGGGCAAGCAAGGCACAGCCAGGATTTGGGTTACTCTTCTTGTGCATTTTGTCATTTCTTTCTTGTGAACAGGACAAATACCTGATAAGAAAAATTAATTATATGGAGGTTCAAGATGTACTTTTATGGGGTGAGGGTGAAAGACAAAAAAAAGATGGTATTTGAGAGGATTTGGCTTTTCATTGGATTAAAGCTGGTTGTCAAGGACAGTGTTTCTGAATATACATATTTTCCAAAGTCCTAATTTCTTAAATCCAACAATTCCTGCATATAACTGTAGTGTTGCCAGGCCATGGGGTGTCTTTCATAATTCTTGTGGTTTCTGTGATACCCTGCTAGATGCAAATTTCTTGTGTTTGTGAGAAATTCAGCTTTTGTTAAGTAAACAAACAAAGTTCCTGGTCATCTTAGTTGTAATGTTAAAAAAACCAACAACAAAGAAACAAAAACAGAGAAACGGGACGTGGAGCCACTGTTCAGATGCTGGGGATTCTTTAAGGAAATAATGAATTGTGTTTTCTAGATTACCTGGAGGTGTAACAGCTCCTCAGGTTCCCTCCGAGAAGTCTCTTCCACAGCCTCCCTGCAAAGCTGTCCATAGGGGTTGAGGGAGGTGTGTCTCAGCTGTCAGCCAAGGAAGGTGCAGAGGGTACAGAAAGCTTCCTGCCCATGGACAGGAAAGCTGCTGGCTTGGGAATGTCCTTCCTAGTGTGTCTGGCAGCTGGTCATGGAGTCATGGAACCACAGAGTCACAGAATCACAGAAGAGTGGCCTGGGGATGGAAGGAACTGTAATGCTCATTCCATTCTGCTCCCTGCCACGGGCAGAGACGCCTTCCACTATCCCAAGCCCTGTCCAGCCTGACCAGGGACACTGCCAGGGATCCAGGGGCAGCCACAGCTGCTCTGGGCACCCTGTGCCAGGGCCTGCCCACCCTCCCAGACACCAATTCCTGCCCAACATCCCATCTGTCCCTGCCCTCTGGCACTGGGAAGCCATTCCCTGTATCCTGTCATGACATGCTCTAGTGAAAAGTCCCTCTCCATATTTTCTGTTGGCTCCTTCGGGCAATGGATGGACAAAATTAGGTTTCTCTGAAGCTTCTCTTCTCCATGCAGAACACCCCCAATTCTTTCAGCCCTTCCCAGTCTCTTAGAAAAGGTCTATGAAAGTGGATTGAATATTTCCTGCTAGGCCTGAGACATTGAAGTAATGACACATTTGAGCCAAAACTGCCCTTTTTGACCTGCCTTGGCAGCTGCAAGGATGAAACAGAGATGTAGGAAGGGCAGGGACCTCAGCAGTCTCCTAAGCTCCCTGGTCCTCCAAGGATCCAGGTGTTCCAGCCGAAGCAAGAGACCACAACTCTCGGGGTGTTTCACTGTTGGTGCAGCTTTAGGGAAAACTGCTTTCATGTGAGCACTGGCAGCTCCTGGGGAAGCGAGAGCGGCCGGGAGCGCCTCCTGGCCCAGCCCTTCCAGCTGTGAGTATCGGTGTCACTCAGAGCAGAAGGGAAATCTGCTGCTGCTCTCCGCCGGAGCGAGGTGGGTGGTGGAGCCCTGCCAGACGTGGGTGTGTGCAGCCTGGCAACGGATCTGTGGCGCAGAACAAAGGGAATCTGCAGGATTTTCCAGGGGACACTTGCGGGGCAATACGGCCAGGGGGTTGTTTGGTGGAGGCTGCAGACACCTGAGATCTTGCAGCATCTGCTCCCTGTGCAGAAGGGCCAAACTTCCACCTGGGAGGATGCTCTGACAGCTCCAGTGCTCTCCCATGCCAAGGTCTCTCCTAGGTCCAACCCTCCCTGCTCCTGACGGCTTCCTGGTCTTCCCTAAGCCCCTCAGTGCCTTTAGCCCCTTATTTTCCCTGAATTACCCTACCAAGCACCCACAGAACAATGCCTCCATTTACACTGACAGATACTTCTTCACAAACCTGTCTCTACAGACATTGTAGCAACAGCATAAAATATCCTTAGATTAAAAAAAAAAAGGTGTATTCCTTGAGCAGGAAAAATTTGGAGTGGTCAAAATAATGGAAAGCATGGTGGTAGGTAGAGTTTTACTTATAAATACTTGAGCTCATTTGGTTAAGTGTTCTACTCATCAGTATTTAGGCAAGAAAATTCAATTTGAAATTGTATGATTGCCTCCACAAACTTTTTATTCCAGTTTTTGGATTGTTGCAAAAAATGCAGCACAACTGACATCAGCTTTTAAAATGTAATACAGCTGGGAGAAAGGAAAATCTCAGCAGCTGAGAGAGGAAGAGAGAATTCCCTACTTCCATTTGTTTTGTGTTTGTGCCCAGTTTCTGTATTCCCTGGGGATCTTTCAAAGACTAGGATTACAAAACATGGGAAGGTGTGTTTGGGAAGCTGAAGCACCAGACAGTAGTGCCCAAAAAAGGCCTTCAGACTGATTTATCAAAAAATTTACTGCCTTCAGAGTTAATGAAATCCTTTGAACACGGTGGTGTGATGCACAGGAGATGAAGGATTTGTTGCAGGTGTTGCATGATGTCGGGAGATGTGCCACGAGCTCACGTAATGCTGGTAAGTGACACCCTCCCCTCACTGGGCATTCACCCAGCGTGCTCCTCGAGGCTTCAGGGGACACTGACACAGCCAGGAGATGGCAAAGGAACAGAAATAATAAGGGCTAGATGGAGGCACGAGGTGTCTTGTCTCTTCAGATCCTTTTTCCTGGCACCATCGACAATACTCATTCTCTGAGAAATTATCCCAAATAGGATTGCACTTTTCTTTCTCTTTTCTCTCTTTCTTTTTCTTTTCTCCCAAAACTAGGGAGAGAGACAGAAAGAGAGAAGGTGAGCACATCACACCTCTTACTTTTCTGGGAATCATGACCCTGCTTTACTGTGTATCAGAACAATGCTGAAAAAAAAAAAAAATAGATGTCAGTTGGGGAATATTTTGCAAGTGGAGTTATAAGTCAACTGAAAAATGAAGCGAAAAGATCTCTTGGCATCCCTCTTTCCCAGACACAGCCAAGATTCCTGCTTTGACTTGATCCAGGCAAGGGAGGGAGAGCAGCCTGTTCCTCCAACGCACTGAGATGCAAGGGGTGTTTGTTTTCTGTTATCAGCAAAGGGTGGTGTTGAGCTTACTGTCCATGAGATAATCTATTTTTTATTACTGTGGGTTAGATCAAGTGCACCATGGTTTGGAAGCACAATAAAAGACAAAAATCCCCCCAAAACTGTAAAAATTCCCCACCCTTCTCTTTTGCTTTGGTGATAAAGTGGTACTTTTTGTCAGAGTGCCCACCCTGAAGCACACTTTAATAATATTAGTGGTTATTGCATGCAGAGCGGCTTTTCACGTCACATGAGCCAGGCTTGAAAGCAAATCCCAGCCTCTCTGTGAAATCCACTTGATCCTCGTGTTGAAACACAGCTATTTCCAGATGATACAAAGCACCTGTTCAACAGGGAGCTGGGGCAGGAAAATCCCATATTCGAGTCAAAAAGGCAGGAGGAACTTCTTGGCTTTTCAACAGAATTACTCACTGGCCACATAGGGCATGTTACAGGTCACCGTCGTACTTCCACAAAAACTGTGCCAACATGGAAATGTTTCAACAGTTCTCTGACCAGAGCTGAATCAAAAGCATTGTCCTCTGCTCCCACCCCAAACATGCAACCATCTTTTGCCATGACCAGATGGGACCAACGTTCAGCTGCCATGGCTGCAGGATGATGTGTCATTAACATTGTAATGGGGTTGAGAAGAGAAAAAGATGATTCAAAGATCACCAGCAAGTCAAGGCCCCTTCTTATGGAGGAGAGCTTTGAGAGCACTTCAGAGGGAATTGGAATGATTTGGGATGGAAGAGACCTTAAAATTCATCCAGTGCCAGCCCCTGCCATGGGCAGAGACACTTTCCACTATCCCAGGTTGCTCCAAGCCCTGTCCAGCCTGGCCTTGGTCACTGCCAGGGATCCAGGGGCAGCCACAGCTGCTCTGGGCACCCTGTGCCAGGGCCTGCCCACCCTCCCAGGGAAGGATTTCCTCCCAGCATCTACACTAAATTCCCTCTCTAAGTTTAAAACTGTTGCTCCTTGTCCTATTACTATCTGTCCCCTGTAAAAAGCCATTTTCCAAGGAAGAGGAGATGCTTCTCAATGCAATAAGGCATTAAACACAACAGAAACTTTTTGAGAGAGGAGCTGGAGACTATTCACAATAAATTGCTGGAGGGTAGTTAGGGACCTGCTCTTCCTATGCTTGCTAAAGCAGAATGAATAGGCTTTATCCAGATTCATTCCTAGTGGTGACAGGAATGTTACAAAATCACTCATACTCTGCAGTGTAATTAAGCTGACCTCTCCCCTTCCCGTCTTCACAGCACCACGCGGTAATTCAGGGACGTTACCTGTGGGTCTGACCCCATTCCTCACCCAGGGATCATCCCTGGAGCACAGGGACCCATCCCACCCCGCTCCCAGGGGACACGCGCCCCCAGCGCTGCGCCCCCAGCGCTTCAAACACCAGAAGCACCAGCGAGGTCACGGTGCCCGACAGAACCGCCGCCAAACCTGGCGAGGATGTCCCTTACGAGCAGGAGCGCATGGATAAGAGAACAGCGCGATCAAGAACAAAGGCTTGAAATCCGAGCCTACCGAAGCACCCAGGCAGCAGCTGCAGCAAACACTTCCCGGGCAGAGCCTGTTAAAGGAGAAGGATCTGCGTCCGCCCAGCTCTCCCAGGTGCCATCACGGCCAGCGGGATGAAGACTTTTGCTCTCCACAGCTCCCTGACAGGAGAGGGCAGCCAGGTGGGGGTCACTGCCTTCCGCCAAGTAACAAGTGACAGGATGAGGGGAAGCGGCCTCAGAATGTGCCATGTTCAGGCTGGATATCACGGAAATTTTTCCATGGAAAGGGCTGTCCAGTCCTGGCACAGGTTGCCCAGGGCAGTGTAAGAGCCACCATCCCTGGAGGGATTTAAAAGTCATGTGGATGTGGCACTTGGAGACATGGGTCTGTGGTGTCCCGGACAGTGCTGGGCATGGTTGGACTCAATGGTCTGAGGGCCTTTCCAACCTAAACTTCTCAATTATCCTGAGATTTCCATCGACTTGGAGCAGCACAGAGAGGGAAGGGCCAGCTGGACCCTCCAGCCTGGACACAGAAGGCTCCTCAGTGCCCTAAAGCTGCTAAAACTTTTACATTCCAGTCTCAGTCAGAGGTTTGTCATGGTCAGTGGAGATAATGGGCACTACAGAAGATAATTTATCTCATATTTATCCTTTTTCTTAGGGAGGAATTGACACTCCTGAAAAACCCAGGAGGCTCTGCTGCGTGCAGGGACTATCTGCATGACCATGCAAGGGGAGTACACCATGAAGCTGCTCTATTTCCAGATGTGTCCTCTCCAAGGACTCATTTTTATCTACATTAATATTTGCATTTTTTCATAGCCAGTTTTGTTTCCCCCGCTCAATGTCAACGATGTTGGAACAAGCTATTCTTTATCAGAGCATTTCATTCCCAAGATGTTTCCAAAACAATTTTCAGGGCAGCTTTTGCACTGGCCCCACCACCAGTGTGTCTTTGAGCATCACATAACAACAATTTCAGTGGCAAGTGAACCATCACCACTTATGCTGCAGGTGCTTTGGAAGGGTTTTTTTGGTTTTTTTTTTAAAAGGAAGCCATGGATTTGGAATTCTCTCTGTGTTTTCCATCAGGGTATATCTGCAGAAGTACAGTGCTGAAGCTGCAGAGCAGGCACACTTCCAGATTTCACCAGCTTTAGTCCCAGTATCAACTGTTTGCAGAGAGCAGTCCCTGTAATCTGCAGGCTGCAGCTTGTACACAAGGGAAGCCAAAATAATGCATATTACTGGAAAGCTGATGGTCAGGAATATTCTCCCTCTCATTGGCGAAGATGTGTAGGATTTTTTCTTTGTTTGTTTAAAACCACATTTTGGATGTAAAGTGAGAATCTTAACTCCCTGGAAAGGGCTTATTTTATTTAGAGTTTTTAATTCACTGTCAAATTTTTGTTGTTTTTCTTCTATTTCTTGGAATTTGTATTTCTGTGAAACAGAAACCACATTTCCTTTCTCCTTCCTACCATTCAGGTGTTCCTGTTGTCATTTGCTGACAGTGACAAAGAGCTTTCTAAATTTCAGTCACTTAGAGAAGCTGAAAATACCTACAGAGCTTCTGCAGACACAGGCAGGGGCCTGTGCACAGCTGGGAAGTGCCACTGACTCATTATTAAGGATCTCAGCCAGGTGGACATCTAAATCCAGATAATCCATATGCTGATATACATAGAAAGAGGGGAAACAGAACCAGAAGGAGAGCACAGGGCAGGACAGCACTGAAAACCTCTGTTGAGTGATCCACTGTAGGCAAAGTCGAGCTGTTGCTATTGCTAACTGGTTTGAGAATTTTTTTTCCTGATTTTATGGGGCAAGAGGATGTCCTGGAAGGTAGGAAGTGGCAGTAAAACTCTTTTTTTTGCTTCAAAGCTTGTCCCCATCCCAGCTACTGCAATCCCCCATCAAGCTGCAGGTGTAAATGCTCGTGGAAGGTCCTGAGCATGAGGTGAAACTCTACTAAAACTCCCTCTATTAAACACTCAGTTTCATGGCTGGCAAAATGACAACGGTAACCCAAATAAATGGGACACTTGCAGCTCCTAAAAAGCAAACCCACAGACTGCTCTCTTTGCTTTGCCCAGGGAAGTTTGATGTTTGCAAGGAGGGTCAGCTCAACTTCAGATGTATCCCCAAACCCTTTCCGTCCAGTTGCGGTGTTTAAGGCCGATGAAATTTCAAAGGAACATTTAGAAATGGACATGTTTTTATGGATATAAACATGGATGAGCCATTTTTCGTGAAGGGCAGACAGCGTTTACTGTTGCTGAGCTGTAGAATAGATAAATAAAAGCATTCTCAAGTGCATTCAGCTGTGTTCTGCTACAGGGAGCTGCTCTGGCTGTTTGTTAAAACCTCCACAGAGCATACACCAGTGGCATTTCCCACCCAGTGCTGCTTGCACACTTCTACTTCCACAGAAGTAACTTTTTGTCGAGGGAAAAATAATTGATTAAAGGGCTCAGCTGTTCATTTGGTTTTTGGTGAAGTGTTCCTGCAGTGATGGCCCTTTGCTCAGCAGGAACCAGGAGGGATCCCCCTGTCCCCATCAGCATCTTCACTCACCCATAGTCTGGGGACTGAGAACATGACTTTGTACCAATTCCATGAAATTGATACAAATTGGGGCATTCAATTCACTCATTTTGGAGATGTCTTTTTTTTAAAAAAAAAAATCCTTCTTGCAGGATACACGTGACAGACACTCAACCTCAGCCTCACTCAGGAAATTGCCTTGCATCTAGAAGGGGAAAAAAGCCTCACCAACTTGCCACCTCCATAAATCAGCCATCTGCAGAATGTAAACTGGAGCAGCGTGGCTCTATCAGCACTTACAGCTCTGAGTGCTTTGCAGAGGTTTACACAACGTGAACTATTTCGTCTCTCCTAAAAAGAAATCTCATGCTATAAATTACCAAACTTTCCAGGAAACACAACAAAAACCCACTCATCGGTGCTGACCTCCAGGACTCAGCTATGGAGCTCATAAAAAGGAGAAGTTTCCCTGGTGGATGAAAGGAGCAGGAGGGCTGAGTTTATCTGTGGGTGCCTGGGGAAGAGGGTCACCCGCGGCACACCGCGATGCCGCTGCAACCCGAGAAGGTGCTTTGGGAAGGGCCTGACAGGTGATGGGGGGAAGCAAAGAGGAGACCAACGCACTCCTCTCCTTCCTGGCCTTCACAGG
The DNA here is from genome assembly GCA_013397195.1 of Hylia prasina. Taxonomy (NCBI): domain Eukaryota; kingdom Metazoa; phylum Chordata; class Aves; order Passeriformes; family Sylviidae; genus Hylia; species Hylia prasina. The sequence continues at coordinate 37,300 of VYXD01016843.1, read as the reverse complement.
CCCCAAGGACATAACCCAGAATCATCCTGAGAGAGCAGCAGAACTGCTGCTGTACCCAACAGGACATGGAAAGTTATTACGCCATTTGTAAGACCTCATTAACCACCTGTGTTTTCGGCTCTGTGGCACTGGCTGCAGGAGCAGGGGCTCCTTTCCAAGAGCTGAATCAATTTTTGCCTATGTTTTCCCATTCTCAGATTTTTCTTAGGTCGTGGACGTAGATAATGATGCTGCTGAACCAACTGTGGGGCCAAGAATGCCCAGCTACTCTGCCTCTCTCAGCCTCATCAAGGTTTGTACAGAGGGTCCATCGAGAGCAACATCCTCTACTTCATGATATGGACTGGCAAAAACCTCACTTATTCTTCAAAGTTTCAAGACTCTGGAAGACAAGCAAGAGGGGAGGCAAATGGGGAATCACTTCTCACTGCCAGAGAGCAGGGACAGATGGGATGTTGGGCAGGAATTGGTGTCTGGGAGGGTGGGCAGGCCCTGGCACAGGGTGCCCAGAGCAGCTGTGGCTGCCCCTGGATCCCTGGCAGTGTCCCAGGCCAGGCTGGACAGGGCTTGGGGCAGCCTGGGACAGTGGAAGGTGTCCCTGCCCAAGGCAGGAGGTGGCACTGGATGCGCTTGAAGTTCCCTTCCAACCCAAACCATCCTGAGATTCTGTGATCTGTGATGCTTTGAATAATTGTAATAATGCTGGGTATAACTGGGGTTTGGTGGAAAAACACAGGGCTGGTTCCTTGCTGTAGAGTCGCTTCTGGGAAAAGTGGCCAAGGAGTCGGCCCAGTACATGCTCTTTATCTATTTATGTCATGCACACACACCGAGGGGAAAAGCACCATCTTTCTGTAAAACTGCTCAACACTTAGCAGTTTCTTAGTAATTGGTACATTTATAAAGCTGTTTTGCTTCCTATTTTGTTTGCAACATTGGAAATCAGTGACGATCTCCAGCTGAGGAGCTGGGGATATCCGCAACAGGAGTAGACACACAAGACTTTCACTTGACTTTGTGACAAGATGAGCTTTGCACAACTTCTCTTTGCCCTCTTCTTTACCTTAAACAGCTGCTTTCCTCTTAAGGGGTGCCAAAACCTCCAATGGAGACCTGGGTGCCCATGCTACCTGCATGGTAGCCCCAGACCTGCTGCAGTGGGCCAGGAGACTTGACTCTGCTTGTAAGAAACATCCTTGACATACAATAAAAAAGCCAAATTATGAAAACAGGAAACCGCAAGTGGTTTCACCTCTAGTAACTTCAGCTGTTCAAGAGAACCAAAACAAACCCTGAAAACACACTGAGCTGCAGATTCTGCAACCAGCTGTGCTGACACACTCTCATTGCTGGCTGTTTCCCGTCCCCCTGCATGGCCCAAGACATCACCCTGCTTTCCAGAGCATCACCATATCAGTGCCCAGTTATAATGTCACTCCCAGTAAGGAATTCTTCTCATTTCTCTGGTTTTGGCAACCTTGCTCTTCAGCCAAACCTCCCTCCACTCTTGCTCATAGACAGCAAGGAGAAACTTCTCACAGACCTCCATCCCGGAGGAATTTGGATTAATCGTGTGAGGAGAAGGAAGTCTGGGAGCTCTGAAGTCTCCCTGGTGGCCCTGAGGAGTCACAGCAAAGGGACTGCACTGCTCTCATGCTTTGCTCCCAACCCACTCCTGGTGTCCCATGTCCATCTGTCCTTCCTCTCCTTGGCCCCTGGTCCACACCAGCCACCAGACACTTCGCAAAGTCTTGTCCCAGAGGAAAAAAGAAAAAACAACAAACTAAAAAAGCAACAAAACCCCACATTTTCCTGAAGCTGTCTTGCTGCAGCAACTACAGAGAGACTTGGGATGACTAACATTCCTCCTTCAGCACCCAAGTGAGACACAGCTCACCTTCACAACAGAAAATAGATCAGAGATTAGTTTATTGTAAACGGAATGTGTATCCAATAACACAGTGTTGAGAAATGGGAAAAACACGGGAAGGATTTCAGGCAAGGGTGTGCCTGAAAGCAGAACACTGCATGTCAGGAGATTCATTAATGTGCAGTGCCGTGGGACCCCGAGTGAGGAAATGAGCTCATCTTTTCATCTCCAGAAATCCCATCTCTTCAGTTCTGTAAAACTGATGGAATTTGCTTTCTTCATTCCCTGTCCCAGTGATGAGAGAATTTTGCTTTTGTAAAAATGTAACTCAATAAATTTCTCTATTTAAATAATTTTATTAAAACTGGTCTTCAAGTGGATTTTGACGTGCCATAATTTCAAGAACTGATTGAAAATTTGAGGTCATATATTCATTATATATGTTAAGCATGTTAAAAATCACAGTAAGTATGATTTTAAATTATTCAGGAAAATCTTGACAAGTGAACCATATGCTTGAAGACTAGAAGAATTCATTCCGTAGTAATCAAAGTTATTTTTTTCACAAATTATTTAAAACTGGGAACCACCTTGTTTTTCAAAGTTGGTCATCCGTATTCTCTGGAAGGCATACACTCATGCTCAGTTCTCTGAGAATAACAGCATGTAGATAAAATAAGAAAGGATAAATAAAAGCAGACATTTCAGAAACAAGCCAGCAGTATTTCTCCTTACAGGTGAGCTACATTTCTCTCCTGGTGACAGTTCTGGAGATGTTCTTAGTGACAAGGGCCACCAGCAGCCAGACTGCACTGGAGGGAGAGGGAAGATGCTTTATACTAAGGTAAGATGACCCAATAATCCCTATTATCCCCTTCCAGGTCAGTTTATTCTGTGATTCTGTGGTTAATTCTGTGACTCTGTGACTGGCTTTGACAGCTGTGGGAACCAGCAGCGATTTCTGGGCGGCTGAGACTGTCCAGATTTGTTAGTATTAGTTAAGATAGTTCCAGCAACCGGTGTTAGTTAAGATAATTCCAGCAGCTGGTGTTGCTGCTGCCACAGGAGGAAGCACACAGGTAATTAATTACTCCAAGTTCTCGCAAGAGCCTGCAGCAGCTTCGTCATTGCATTAATTGGGTGATTTGCCTGCTGGGTGAAGGTACAAACTCTGAGTCACTCCCCTAAGTTAATTCACAACTGAAGGAGTCCACCTGGAACTAACTGTCAGCTGCCTTCCTGTGGTCACTAGGTGATATTCATTAAACAAATAAAGAATCTCCATTAAAAAAATCTTTAAAATACGTGTAGGGTGGTTTTTTGAGTGCATGCCTCCAGCCCAAACAAGAACAGGGAGTACATAAATCCATGCTTCAGCTTTGCCCCAGGTAAGGTCTGATGGTGACTGAAATAAGTAAAAAGGTTACCTTGTGTCCCGCATATTTCACTTTTTCTCTTATGCTACACTGGGATTTTCTGCTTCTGCAACAGAAAATCCCAGAGGTTTTTGATCTCCTGTTTCAGGAGTCCTATGAGGTTCTAAACGTTTCCCAGTATCAGAGTATGCTCTTTTTCCTGTCTGATTTTTAAACACAAAGCAGTTCATCCACTGTGTGGAGACACACCCACCTAACTTTAACTCAAACATGAACAATTTCTGTTTTGGGGAAGAGCAAATTTTGCTTGCACAATGTGACCAGGAGGAAGGCGAAACAGGATGACACTAATTTTAGAAATATGTTTCATTTTTGTGAAGCCAGAATATCATTTACATTTGACAGCAATGAACGAAACCCATCTTTATTTCAGGCTTTAAAATAAGAAACCGAACTAGAACAAGCAGAGCTGGTGGTAACCCCACGGGGAGAAAACACAGCTCTCTTTCCAAATTCTTCAGGTTTAAAGGTACACATCATTCATCCAGCACAGGGCTGTGAGGGGAGAGCTAACACACAGCTCTGAACCCGATGACATATTTCCTGTCTGTATTAATTAGCATCAGATGAATATGTCAGTATGAGCACACACTCTCCAAAATGCCTTTATTTTGACACATAACATCCTTTGACCTATCAAACCCACATCCCTCCGTGGCAGGAAAACTCACCAGGACAGCCACCCTATCAGGTGATGGTGAGCATCCCCATAACCATTCCTGGGATGAGCAGACCAAGTGTCCTGTGCAATTTTTGGGGAATAACAGCCAGCAGAACAAAAAGCGTCTGCGTGAGTACCAACAAGACTCAGCCCCAGATGTCAAACACCTGAGTGGAGGTGTCTGTGTGTGTGCTAAAGATCTGAGGTCACTCCAGAGCCACCTGAGATCTGATGCCCCATCCCTGGAAGTGTTCCAGGCCAGGTTGGATGGGGCTTGGAGCAACCTGGTCCGGTGGAAGGTGTCCCTGCCCAAGGCAGGGGGTGGAACAAGAAGGTCTCTAAGGTCCCTCCCAGCCCAAACCATTCCGTGATTCTGTGGTTCTATGATCCACTCTGCTCACCCTAATGCAGATTTCAGGTAGGACCCTCTGAAACTTCTGTTATCTCCCCCCATATAAACCAGCAGGCAACACGTGCTGTCCATTGGTCTCAACACCAACATCCTGGGAGGTCTGGACCTAAAAATCACCATTTGTGAGAAGAGCTGAGGTGCCAGAAAGGTGACTTTCTCCAAGGTACCATTCACATTTTCCCTTTACTGGAAGGAGCCCAGGAATATGTCATCCATATCAGCACTTGCCCATTCCTGGGATGTTTCTAGTGCTGCAGGAAAACATAGTCAGGCATCATCCTGCACTCTGAGCACATGCATTATTGCTCTCCAAAACATGTGTTGAAGGCCTTGGCAAGCCTCTGTTCCCCCCAAGGACAGCTCAGATTCAGCTCAGGTTCATCTGCTCCCTCTCTCCACACCATGAATGGAGGTGATAGGCAGTAGATAAATCATCACACACATTTGGGGCACATGATCTGGGGTCACCCGAGGAGCACGGTGCAATTTGGGGTCATTTTTCCTCTCTCTGGTCTGTGCACAGATCTGGATTAATCCTTGCATGGGTTATGGCTTGTGATGGTGCTGACCAAATTTCAGACGAGAGATGTGTTTCCTCTGCACACTTTTCCTCTCCAAGATCGGACGTTTGAAACCAAATAAGGAAACAACGCCCCACAATCAATATTTTGGATCCTGAATTTGGCTCTGGGGCTTTTATTTCTGCAGCATTTGCCTGCAGCAGTGAGGAGGGAGAGACCACGGGGCAGAGGTGGGTCACCACATCCTCGCCCTGCCTGAGGCACACAGCCCTGCCTGCCCTTCATCTCAGAAAGATTCACGAGTTCCTCTTTCATCTCACAATCCTTCGTTTTTGCCACGTAACCTCCCCTGAACCTGCTGTGAGTCAGCAGGCCTCGTCTGTTAAGGCAAGATTGATGCATGGCACTGGAACAGACAGTGCATGTTCCTGGATCAGCCAGAGGCATGCTGGCCTTATTTAACCATCTCTCTCTTCACCCCTGCCCCACAAGAGGGATGGACCAGGTCCAGAACCTGCATGGAGATGTTCCAGAGACTGCCCTGCTGAGCCTGCCCCAGACAGACTGAGGTGGTAATGTGATTGTGCTGCACAAAAGTGCATTTTCCAGCTCCTTTCTACAAATCTTGTGTCCCACAACTCAGGTTTTGGCTGCTGGTGAAGCTTTCTTCCAAATGGGACCAAAACACTATTAATTGGTACATATTAGGGATTGTGTAGCTGGCAAAAATATTCACCAGGGGGTTCTGGCCCAGCCCTTCCCACACTGGTCAAACTCTGCCTCCCAAAGCTCTCCTGGAAAAGAAAACATCCCTAAAGTTGGTGCTGCAGTTTTCTTTAGAGGTGGGAACGTGTCAGGAATGAGAGATGACTGGGAGCAGGCGCTCCC
>VYXD01016843.1:9407-31113 GCA_013397195.1 Hylia prasina | reverse complement strand
GGATCCTGTAGTGTCTGCAATGGAAAGAATTAGCTGAATGGGAAGTAATGAACCATGGTCTTTATGTCCTAGTTACAGTCAGTGCAAACATTGCTGCTAATCCCTGTTGTCAGAGGGGACTGGGGAAGAGACACGGATAGATCCCACTGGGAACATTTTGTCCCTCTCAATCCACACTTGAGATCACATTTTTTGTGTGTAATAACACTGAGTTGTATTAAGAAGCCTGTGGATAACGTGAAGCTGGGGGGGATAATTGCTCGCTGTCCATTCCACCGAGCATAGCACCTACAGCCTTCATATGCAGGGAGGTCTCAGCAAACCATTCATTTCAGGGGAGAAAAAGAAAGCTATTCATTCCCAGCAAATCCCATTTTGCCATGGTAACCCCCCTTCCCGCCCCTCGAGCACAACTGTTGTTCACAGGGCCTGTTTAAAACAAGACAACAAAACCAGACCATCACCCATCCAGCCCTGGCATTTTCTGCTCAGACTTTTCTGGGCAGAGATAACCCAGGGATGGGGAAGGGAAGGAGTGAACAGCTCATTTTGTCCCCTGCCACCCCTTGGGGCGTCCCACTTGTGTCCCTCAATGGGACCCATCTCAGGGGGGGTGTCCTGTACCCCTCGAGCTCCCCGGTGGGGCAGTGACAGTGACCATGTCATGGAAGCAGGGAACAATGATGGGAATTTATTTCCTACCCTGTTGTACCACAGAGAAGGTTCTGCCTTGCCAGACCCCATGCAGGGGCTGGAAAAGGGAAAAACAGGCCCCCTGCCAGCTCTATCCCAGTCTGGAAGGAACAGCCTTGTTTTCTGCAGCCCCTTCCATGGGGAGCATATCCATAGATCCAACAGAAGCAGGCCACCAGCACAACTCTCACCAGTTTGGGCCCCTCCAGCCATCCTTGGGTAGGAGTTCTGGAGCTCACAGCCCACAGTCACCACCAGGAAACCCAAGTTTGTGCTGCTGGTGGAGGACTTGGTGGTCACTAAAGCTGTGCTCAAGCTGCTGGGGAGGACATGGGGCATGCAGGGTTTCTCCTGGGGTAACACTGAGCAGCCTGGGATAGTGGAAGGAGTGGAATGAGATGATTGTGGAATGACAGAATGGTTTGAGTGGGAAGGGACCTTAAANTGGCACACCTGGGGCTGCTCAGCTGCACAAGAGAAGGGAGCATCTCCGTGGCCTTCTCTGACCTTCTCTGACAGCCCCACGTCTTCCCTGTGCTGGGGCACAGAGCTGGGTGCAGTGCTCCAGGTGGGCCCTCCTGGGGCAGAGGAGAGGAGGGAATCACCTCCCTTGACCTGCCCATGCCAGTTTCCATGCAGCCCAGGCAGTGTTTGATCTTTAGGGCTGTGAGTGCACACTTTTGGCCCACGTCCAGCTTTTCACCCACCAGAACCTGCAAACCCTGGGGGGGGCCTCAATACATAAGGTCCCACCCAACTCAAGCCATTGTACAGCACCCACCTCCCCTGTGCCCCTCCATCCCTCTCCCTTCCTGACACCCCATCCCTGTGTAGCCATTAGATGTGCAGGGAGATTTGGGGTACAGGAATACTCTCAGTGGTCCAAACCATTTTGATCTTGCACCAAAACTACAACTCAGGTTGCAGCTCCCACCAGAACAACCTAGACTGAAGCAAGCTGACCACCACCTCTTTGGCAGGAGACCTGCTCCAGGCAGAGGTAATTCCTTCATGTAGTTTTTATCTCAGCAGAGACTGATGTTGCATCACAGGAGATTCATGGGGCAAGGAATCCAAGGAAATCCAGCCAAAATCCAGGCGAGCAGTGTGGGGAAGACAGGAGATCCTCAGCATGTGCTTTAACTCTGCGGCATCACCTCTGCTGAGAGCAGGGCTCCCCGCAGCTAAAAATCACATAATTTTTGGTTAGCCCTGAATTTTCATTTGAGAGCAAATAAGGGATTCCTGGTATAAATACAATTTCAGTAAAAACTAAAATTAAGGGATGGTTTTGGTTATGAATTAATAGGTCATTTTATTTTTGTAAACACAGAGAGAGCACAAAATGTTGGGAAATGAAAACAACTGTTTGCACCAGGTATTTTTGAAATAAATCCCAGCAACACCACAGATTTTTATCCTGCAATTTGTTGTTTGCTGAGGTGAATGAAGCCCCTCTGGTGACCCAGACTTTTCTCTGCTACACCCTGGGCATAAAACCCTCCCTCTCCACAGGCAAACAGGGTTAGTCGGTTGGTCATACCACAGCCTATTAATATGTAGATATTTTAATCACCTTCCAGATCCTCTCACTAATTGCTCTGCATGGCTCTTTCAAAGCATACAACCAATTTCCTGTTTTTCAGCCTTACTTCTTCAAAAGTTTCTCGTCTGTCCGGATCACCTTCTCCTCTCCAGAGACCCAGAACACTGTGGGATTTACCCCTAGCGCTGCTGCCCCCAAAAAATAACTTTAGAGTTAGAGAAGTCTCAAAGCAAATTGCCTTCGTCTAAACCAAATATCTAATTCAGCTGAACCGCCCGTTCCTGGACGGAGAAACCACTCCTCTCCCTTCACAAGAACGAGAATTTAAGGTTGCCATGAATCCCACTAAAAGTCCCCCTAGGAAAAAATCCTGTAACGACAGAGTTTGACTCATACCAAACTCACTGCAACTGTGGGGCAGGGAGTAAGGAAAGGGGAGGGGGGGGATAAATCTAAAGGCTTCTTCATTCTCAAGTTTTCACTGAAAAGGCTCTGACATGAGCAAAAGCATATTAAACCTGAGTGCCTGGAGAAATGACTGCTCCCAGCTGTCTGTCCTGCCTCCTTCCCCTCCAGCGTCACCGTGTGTGTGACACAGACAGCCTGGCTCAGGCAGCAGCTGTTAAACCACTGGAAATTTCACACAGATTTAGGGTTTCTTTCATATATGGAGTGTGAGCTGCAGCTGTTGAGCAGCTGCTGCGCGGGAGCTTAACCACCCGTGCAGCAGAGCTGGGGATCCCAGGCCAGGGGGAGGACGAGTACCTGGGGCAGCCAGAGCACCCACTTTTCATCTGCACCAACCACAGCCCGGCCCGTGGTCCTCATCAGAGCTTAGGTTTCACTCAGGACCATGGCTCTGGGGTCTCTGCCTGGTCCCTGCTCCCTCCAGGCTCCAGGTGCCATCCAGCTCAAACAGCCCTGGAAGGAGCACTGAGGAAGTTCTGTCACCGTGCAAGTGTGGACACAGCCTCTGAACTCTGTGAGCCCTTAAAGCATTCAAACACCCAGCATCCAGGTTGAAAGGTCTGCATGGCAATGAAATAGCAGGATGCATTTACAGATCGTGGAATCAAGGAATTACTTGGGTTGGAAAAGCCCTTAGAGGCCACCAAGTCCAGCCATTCCCCAGCACTGACCCATGTCCCCAGGTGCCACATCCACACGGCTTTTAAACCTGTGCAGGAATGGGGACTCCAACACCACCCCGGGCTGGAAAACCCTTTATGTGAAGAAATTTTTCCTAATGTCCAATCTAACTCCCCATGGGAGCCAAATCCTCTGCTACTGGGCTTCTTTTTTTGTGAGGACCATGAAGTTTCTTACCCCTTGGCTATGTCAAAGCCTTAAATACTGACAGCTGCTGGCATTTTCTGGACACCTTGGGACAGAAGTGGAGCCCTGGGTTCAGCACAGGACATCCAGGAATGGTGTTCCACAGCCACGTGGGAGCTACAAGGATCCTGTTTGCTCCTGTAGGCAAAGATAGATGGATTTATTCATTAATAGATATATTAATAGATTTATTAGTAAAATTAGTTAAATCTGTTATTAATATATTTACTACCTGGAGAATACTGCTTTTAGCCTCCAAAAAGGCTGGAACAGCAGGATTGTTAACCTGGAGCATCACAGCCACACTAAGAATGCAAAAATTTCAGTGTCCCTCAGCCAAAGCAGCATTTTCTCTGCTCTTCAGTTTGCTGGGGTTTGCAGCTCCCAAACCACCCAAAATGCCAGCAAAGACCAGAAGCTTCCCTGGAGGCTGGTGTTTCCACAGGCTGGGCCACAGCAGTGTCTTGGAGCTGGCCCTTCCTACCCTGCTCCATGAACATTTCCCTAAGGCACTGAGAGGGTGCCCAAGGGAGGCTGTCCTGGGATCCCGTGATAACTTGAACAGATTGACCACCAGCACTGATTTACACTGTCAGCCTCCTGATCAAGAACTGTCAGTTTGTCACCATGGACAGAAGAACCACTTAGTTGTGCCATAGCTCTCTTATCCTCTCGAAACAAGCAAAGAAAACCAAGGAGAAGGCTGGCTTAAAAAACACAATCCAGTAATTTCTGTATCCTACTCTTCATGCAAAGAGAATTCTAGTTAATGTCATTTCATCTAACCTCATCCATTCTGTTTTCCATACAAATGATCTTATCCTCTCACCATAAAAGCTCAAGACAACATCAGATTGTTGGCTGTTGCCACTAAGTTGTTTTTATTGATAAGTATGAGAGTTGTTTTTATTGATAAGCATGAGTGAATTTAGCCTGTTGGTGCTCATTTAAGAAATACCTATGAGAAATGCTCCAGACCAGTTCCACTGGTGTTTCATAGGGAGTTCCTAGCAAGAACTGTGTAGTATTTAGTCTCTGAAATTAAGGGGGAAGAAAAATAGCATTGCAGGATACCATTCTATATCAACTCTGTTTTGAGCCCTATTTTTGTCACACACATCACACAACGAGTGGTTTCCTAATTTCTTTGCATGAAATTAATGAAGAGTGAAATTCAGGCTTACATTTCAAGCAGCCACACACCCAGCAAAAGTTTCACTGAGGATGCATATTAAAAATAAATGAAATGTTTGCTCTGGATTGTTACTTCATATCAGCCTCAGCCAGAAGATTTCCCACTTCCAGCCCTGGGCTCTAGGGGTGGAGAATATTCCTACTGGCAGCAGAGCCCTTGTGAGAGCACCTTGCACACACACTCTGGGTGATGGAGTGAGAGACTTTCCAAAGAGAAGCCATGGTGCTGAGGGGATGAACTGTTGGGATTTAGGAATGGACCTGGGGCAGAACCTCAGATCTACCCACCTCTGAATTTCCCCAAGTTTTTGTATTTGTGTTACAGCATGAATTTGTCTGTTCTTGCCCTTTGACACGTTCTGAAAAACAACAAAGCTGTTGAACTCCTACTGAAGAGCACTTGCAGAGGCTGGCATGCTTTTCCCAGGAAAAAAAAAAATCCTACAGAGAGGAAACGCTGCAACAAGAACATCCACATCCCTGGCTGCATCCAGCCCACAGGCACTGTGATGAGAGACAATATACCTGTAGATAACAGAGTGGGTGGAAATTTTAAAAATTTCCAACTCCAGAGGCAGTTTCCTTCATGCAGCATCATCTCCCTGCTCTTTTTTGAAGAAAGACACTCACTGCTTAGGAATCTCAAGAATTTGGAATTAATCCCGCCCCCATTCTCCCCCCCACCCTTTTTGTAAAAAAAATCTTGTAGGTGGGAAATATTACAATGCTAATTGGCATTTTCAATCATTGATCCTTTGAAAAACACCTACGTGGCCCTGGCTGATAAAAATCTGTAGGCAGCAGGAGCACTGGCAGTTATCACTGAGGGCAGGGCATGTGCAATGGATCTTTCAGCCAGCCAGAGGTGTTCTGACAAACCCCATTTTCACTGAGCAGCACAGAATACTGCAGCTGCAGTTGTTTTCTGTGTGGTGGGAAAATGTGCTCTGGAGGGTTTCAGATGAAAAAAAATACAGATTCAGCGATATTGTATTGGTATTTGCATTGATGATAGATTTGCAATGACATTGAAGAAGCTGATTGCAATACCAAAAATATAAAAGGACTGGAGAAGTTATTTTAAGATGGAGAAGTATTCTCAAGTCTCTGCATCAAAAGAAAGAAAATCATGTTCAATCCACCATATCCACTCTGAGTTCACAATTGTGGCATCCCCACACGAGAGAGGGTGATAGGATTCTCAGTAATTGCCCTGAGTGAAGGCATTTGCCAGCTGGGATCCTTGCCCACAGGAGGTTCCATCCATCCTGTGGTCCAAGGGCACCGTTCTCTCTGGTTTAGCCAAAGGAGGGTTCAAGGGTGCTTTGATCTCTGCTTATGAGCTCCTGGAGTGGGAAAATAATTAATGGGTACTAATCAACCCCCAGCAGCTGAAGCCAGACAACTGCAAGTAAGAGTACATCTCCCTTTCTCTGAAGGTTTGATTGACCAGGTGGGACAACCCTCACGGGAGGAAACAGACCTGCATTTCTTGGTGTCCTCAGCTCCAGACATCGCCTTTCTCAAGAGTCTGCTTCAGCCAAACCCAAGTTATTGTGTGTGTATGCAGTGGGGGAAAAGGGGAAGAAAGGGAAAGGGAGGGAGAACTGGAGGCTTTTCTTCTGCTGAGGAAACCCTTTGGCACATGAACCAGCCTTTCAGTGGGAAGCACCGCTTGGGAAGCAAGATGAGAAGAATTCCCCGAACAGTGATCTGTCCTTCGCTGGAGGGAAAAATCTCCAAAAGCACAACTTGTTCTTCCTGCTGTGCCAGCCAGCCCTGATGCTGCTCAGGGGATGGCTTTGTCTGTCAGGACATTGGTCGTCACTGCACAGGAGAGTATTCAGTAATTCCCTGATGTTTTCATCCTTTCCCTGCACAAGCCGGTGTCCTTCCACGTTCTTTCTTCCTCCTCTTTGTAAGGGCTGAGGAAGCATGAGAGCTGTGGTCTGGGCTGCCAGCAACAAGCTAGAGGGAACAGAAAAGCCACCAAGCAATGCATATGCCCCTCAGTGTCAGCAGAAACTCACCCAACGGGAATAATCTGCCAGGGGTGCTCAGGTTGTTCAGCGTGGAGTGTCCGTGCCCAGGACAACCCACGGAGACCTAAAGAGGTGCCCCAGCCACCTCTGGATTCAGCCCCTGGAGAAAAGGGCTCCCAGGCCACCACCCTCCCTCTGTAAAGGCTCCAGATGCTGCAAAGTAAAAAGAGCAGCCCTCTGAGGAATTAAATCCATTTGGGCAGGGAGCTCAAATTGGAATTGTGCCTCTCAAGGTTTAGAAAAACGTGTGTCCTTGTGCCTCCAGTGTCACTGCTGTGACCAGCTGCTAATGGCCAGCACACCAGAGAGGGACAGACCCAGCTGGAAGGTGTTGATTTGTTGGTAAATCCTTGGAGAAATTAATGGAATCGCAGAATCATCTGGGTTGGAAAAGTCTTCAGAGGCCACCAAGTCCAACCCTTCCCCCAGCACTGCCCAGGCCACCACTGACCCCTGTCCCCCAGTGCCACATCCACACAGCTCAAGGAATGGGGACTCACCCCTGCCCTGGGCAGCTGTGCCAGGGCTGGACAGCCCTTTCCATGGAGGGATTTTGTCCAATATCCACCCTGAGCCTCCCCTGGCCCAGCCTGAGGCCGTTCCCTCTCCTCCTGTCCCTGTTCCCTGGGAGCAGAGCCCGACCCCCCCGGCTGTCCCCTCCTGTCAGGGAGTTGTGCAGAGCCACAAGGTCCCCCCTGAGCCTCCTTTTCTCCAGGCTCAGCCCCTTTCCCAGCTCCCTCAGCCCCTTCTGGGGCTCCAGCCCCTTTCCCAGCTCCCTCAGCCTCTCCAGCCCCTTCCCCAGCTCCCTCAGCTCCTCCTCACAGGACTCATCCTGCACAACATGAGGTTTCTGCCTAGCTCCTGGTGACGACAAACTGAGCAGAGTGAAGGAAACACCAGCTTTGGGTTGGTTTTTGTTTTATTTTTTCTGTTCTTAGAGTTGTATGGAGTAAAACTCATTTGCTTAGCAGCCCCTGTTGTAAGGTTTCCCTTCCACCTGAAGGCTCCTCCTAGACACCTTGCAGGAATTTTGTGCTTATGAAATTGTACCAACCTCTGCAGCTCAGCTCCCCTTGGAACAATGCATTCTCTGTGTGCCCCTGAATAGAAAACATCAGCCCATAGTGATAGAGCTCCTGTTAGTGCCCAGCCCTAGACATGGGATAAAAGTGCTTTTCAATGTGTACTTGGGAAAAAAAAAAATGTCTTTAACTGCTCCCACAGTACTCCTTTTACAATGCCAATGCCACTTACAGCCATTGACAGGAAGAAGTTGGACTAATCTTAGCCAGAAGTTCCCATGACCTTTCAGTATCTGCAGTACTGCAACTTTTCTTAAAATTATCTTTGCAGGGAAAACAATGTAAAATATACCAAAGGACTTACAGCAGACAAACGACTGCTTGTTAAGGAGCCCAAATATTACAGGAAGATGTTTTTGGTGATTTTATGCAGCTGGTATGAGGAGGGAGGGATCAAGTGGGGATATTGAAGAACAAAACAAAAGTGAGTCAAAGGGTTCAGCAGTGATTTCACACGGTGCTTCACGGAGCATAACCTGGGGAACTCCCTGCCCTCTTATATCATCTGAAATTAGCAAGTAAAAAGGAAGCAACTGTGATGAAATATTGGAGCCCCCTTCACTTTCTTAGAAGTAGTAATAAAAACTCCTCAGGAAAAAAAAAAAAAAGGTTTAAAACCTCTCTTTAGGAGGCAAGGATGGAAGAACCAGCAAATTAGAGACAGAAATATAAATCTTTGAGCAAAAGCACATCAAGCAGCAGCCCTGGGATACAAGGTCTAGTGGAAGAAGAGGATGAATTAGGAAGGGAAAAAGAGAAAGACAGAATGAAATTTCTTCTCCCTGATGTCTTTGTGTACAGTAAACTGTGCTCACCAAGAAGCTGTTCAACACCTCTGCCAAACAAAGCTTTTATTCTGGCCTCTGCATGTTGCAGTCAGCCAGACTGACCAAAATCCCCCCAAAAATGCGACAGCTGGAATAAAACAGTGATCCTGGCAGAGCAAACATACCAAAGAATGGCCTGGGTTGGAAGGGACCTTAAATCTCATCCCATTTCACCCCCGTCATNCTGTTAAACAGTCATCTGTTTCCAAGTGGGAAGTGCACAATTTCAGAACCAGACCTTTTCCATGCATAAATGGTGGGAGAAGCACTTCATCCTTTTTACGATGGGGAGAGAGAGAAAAAAGAAGAGGCTGTGGAGGCTGTCTTGGACTGCAGTTGAAATGTGATGGTCGTGTCAGGGTGGCTCTGCTGGGACCCAGACAATGGCTCTGCATGGGCCAGCCTGCCTGTCCTGACATGATCTCTGGTTTTCCATTTCAAAATTGAACCTCATTTTTAAAAAAACAACAGATCAGCTCTGTTACTTAAAGCTTTTCAGCACAGGGATTTGCCAAGGCACAGGTATGGTTACTCCTGGGACATTGTGGTGACACCCCTTGGAAAATTGCGCACAAGCCTAATGTTTTTTACATGTATTTTAATATTTTTAAAGCAACAGCAAACTGCTTTTTATGCAAGTAGGGATGAAAATACAAAACCATGCAAAAACTGAAATAGCTTCCTTTATTTTCATTGGGCCTTGCAGACAACACCGCTAAGTGTTTACAGGCTGCCCTTTTAAGATTTATTTTTATATTTGGGTATTCAGAGTCAGGCTCTGCAGCTTCTGCTCAAGTAGAACTCCTTTTTCTGCAGTTAGGGAGTAGTTTTTCTCCTAGTAAAAACAACCATTATTTTTACTAGCAACAGCTGCTGTCCTGGGCTCAGCTCAGCAGCACCCAGTCTCCTCAGATGTGGGAGTTTTCCCTTTAATCTGGGAAACACCAACACCAGCTCTGATCTTTTTCCTTTTAAACCAAGGGTTGTCCAGCCCTGGAGCAGGGACGAGCAGGGCCTGAATCTGGCTCCCTGCTCTCAGAATATCTTGGAGATGTGGGCAGTGAGCTCATGGCTGGGCTCTGCCCATGGCCAACCCACCAGAAAGGGGTCCCCAGACCTGAGCCAGACCAAATTCCAGCGTGGGCACCTGGAAGAGCTGCACTCCCAGCACTCCCAGGTCCAAGCAGCCTCCTGCTGAACACCAACGGGATGTGGGTTCCTAAACCCCGTGGCATTTCTGGGAAACCCCAAACGAAAGAAAAATGATCCTTTCCTGGCCATGGAAGGTCTGCAATGCCAGACGTTCTGGCTGCCTACATTCAGCCTCAAGGCCCCTTTGTCTAATGTGAGTTATTCATAATTACTCAAGCTGCTAATTTTCCTCTTATGTAAATGATGTTGGGAGGCAAAGCATGAAGGCAGCTAGGCACGTACAGATAATGGATTGCAGGAGGAAAGAATGGAGCTGGCATGATGTGAGAATGGCTCTGGGTGCTAGGCAGATTCCAGAAAAATGGAACGCTTCTGGGGATTCCCTAGAAATGCAGGTGGCACCAAAAAAAAAAAAAAATTTCCTCTTCAGATTAATCACCAAAAAATTGAAAGGATGAAACGTTTCCTCTCACATGGAAAAAAATCCATTTAGTGCCATGGTCCTCCCTGCCCAAACCATCCCCATCTTCCATCACGGGGACGTTCGGGTCAGCCACCCCAAAGGCACAGCCCTGGGGGATGGCTGGGTCAAGCCTTTTGAGGACATCCTGTCTGTGTTTACTCTGCTGGAAAAGCTTCCAAACGAGGCCTCACAAACAAGCTCGTGTGTTTTTTTCACAGCATCCCCACCTGCCAGCTGTGAGCGGCCGTCTCCTGGGAGCGCAGCGCTCGCCTCTGCATGCAGAGTAAACACCAGCAGACACCCCCAGCCATCTCCAGGAGGTTATCCCAGGCACCTCAGCTTCTGTGCCCGCCTCTACCCGCATCACCAGCACTGAGTTTTCCATCTTGAACCTCGCTGCTCCTCAAGTCAGGCGGTTTACACTCACGGTTCATGCCTCAGCTCCCTGGCCGGCTGCGCCGCGCGTTTTGCTGACGGTGAGGATGACAGGAGAGGACAAGGCTGGAGCTCCACGGGACAGCAGGGCTGTTGCTCATCTCACACGACGTGGGGGAGAGCTGAAAAGCAGCTCTGAACAGACCTACCGGGCTCCCAGTGAACCCATGGAGCCTCCAGACCCCGCCAGGGATTTGTTCAGCTGGAAACCTGCACTTTCCATGGATGTGGGCTGAGGTATTCACACGTCTCTGTTAATTTTTAGCCTAATGGGGCTGAACCCTACGGCCAGCATTTTCAGCTCCCATGACTTCCTGAGCCTGTGGCTTCTTCCCATGGGAGATCTGGCCTCATGTGCAGGAGCATCTCTGGGCAGCAGGTTTCCTCTCCTTACCTTGCACAGACTCCCCCGTGGACTTCACCACACGGTGCTTCCAACCAAAAAAAAAATTTATAAGCTCTTTATAAGCTCAGCTAGACAAGATGGGATGTTCTCAAGATATAAAGAATCAGTATTACTGACACACCTGTACGTGGCTGAAAAGCAGCCAGAGGCCAGTGAAGCGCTAACAAGGATGGAAACACCTGCAGAAAGCTCTGAGAGGGACGGGATTTCACTCTCCCAAGTCCATGCCCTGTCCCAACAACCTGCCACAGAGCACAAGGAGTGAAGCTTTTTTTGAACAAACACACACAACCAGGGGGACTTGAACTTGGGAAGGGTCACAGATTTTTCCTCAGGATGTTTTTCCTCTTCCAGAGCAGAGGAAACAAAGGTGTGGATCTGTCTTAGTAACTGCAGAAAGGAGAGAGCAATTCCAGCTTCTTTCGAGCAAAAAGAGCAACATGTGTCTGTCAAAGAGCTGAGTCAGCTAAGCATCATCTGTGTAATTAACCATAAAATGAGCAAGATATTTTCTTGGGTTTTCTGCTTTTATCCCATTCCTTTACTGCAAATCTATTTTTTCAGCCTCACGCACCCTTTTATCTGTCTAGTTACAAATGTGTGAGTGTGAGCTGAGACACAACAAGGTATTCTCCTGACCTGGGGTTGGGGGCCCTTCAAACCAGGCTGTGGGGGCTTGAAATCACTGTGCCACCTCCCCAAAATACTGCTGTGATCAGCATTGAGGTTGGCTTCAACAAGGTCTACACCAGGTCCCTGAGGAACTGCTCTGATCCCTGCTCCCCTGGCAGGGACAGCCCCCAGGGAATGGCTGGAGCCGTGCCAGGGAGGGTCAGGCTGGATCTCAGGGAAAGGTTCTTCCCCCAGAACTCCCCAGGGAATGGGCACGGCCCCGAGGCTGCCAGAGCTCCAGGAGAGCTTGGACAGCACTGCCAGGGATGCACAGGGTGGGATGTTGGGGTGTCTGTGCAGGGACAGGGGCTGGATGATCCTGTGGGTCCCTTCCAGCTCAGGGTGTTCCATGATTCATGTCAGACACCACCTGGGTCAGGAGCTGCTGCTGAGCAGGTATGGGAGTGAAAAAGATCTCTCCAGTGCCCAGGAAACTCAAGGAAGGTCTCTGACTTGCAGCAGGACAGCTGAATGTGCACATGAGCCTGAGAAAGGTGCAGTGCTCCACACTGCTCAGCAAGAACATCACCCTTGCCACCTCTGCACACTCCTGGGCTCGAGCACCCCCCTGAAATGGGTCAGTCAAATAACAGCTAACACTTGTGTGGCACCAGCTGATACTGTTCTGAGATGGTTCTCAGCTTTTAAATGCTATTTCTGTTTCAGTTCACTCCCTGCCATCTGTCTTGATGCGAAACACCTATCCAACAAAAGGCCTTTCAGCTCCACCAAGCCCCAACAGAAAATTTGGGGCAGAAATACCTAATCTATCACACAGTCAAAAGAACACTGTGTTTTCACATGCAACTCCAGGAAGCAGCATCCTCTTAGGATGTCACCTGTTGGGCCTATTCCTCATTTCCTGCCCAGGAAAATCCATTAGTCTTCAACTCAGCAACTACATCTCAGGGCTGTAACCTACCTCTAACCTTTTATGTTTACTAGTTGGGTCAAGAGGCCATAATGGGACTGGGCAGCACAGAGATGTCACTAGTCCATTTCCAAATTGTTCCAGGTTCTCCAGAGATTCGTATTCAATAAAACCCCTCCTCCCTGATACCTTCATCCCTTGGTATCTCCTTTTTCAACAGTTGCGTTCAAGCTGTGTGAATCGGTGAGTTTTAAGAGAATAACATTATTCCTTGAGTTTTAACTGGGAAAAAAAAAGTGATTTTACATGTTAACATTTTCAGTATGTTCTGGAAGTCAAACTAAAGCAAAAAAATAGCTTGGGGCACTTTATCACAGAATTCTAAAACAATGTGGGTTGGAAAGAAGCCTAAAGTTCATATTGTTCTAACACTCCTGCCATGGGCCACTGTCCCAGGTTGCTCCAAGCCTTGTCCAGCCTGGCCAGGGACACTGCCAGGGATCCAGGGGCAGCCACAGCTGCTCTGGGCACCCTGTGCCAGGGCCTGCCCACCCTCCCACGCACCAATTCCTGCCCAACATCCCATCTGTCCCTGCCCTCTGGCAGGGGGAAGCCATTCCCTGTGTCCTGGCCCTGCAGGCCTTGTCCCCAGTCCCTGTGCAGCTCTCCTGGAGCCCCTTCAGGCCCTGGCAGGGGCTCTCAGCTCTCCCTGGAGCCTTCTCTTGTGCAGCTGAGCAGCCCCAGCTGTGCCAGGCTGGCTCCAGAGCAGAGGGGCTCCAGCCCTGGCAGCATCTCCGTGGCCTCCTCTGGCCTGGCTGCAGCAGCTCCACGTCCTTGTGCTGTTGGAGATTCCCTTTGAAAGTAATAAAATGTACTAGACCCCCAAATTATTCCATATTTGTTCAACAAAGGTGGTACAGCACCACTGAATATCTGGTCTGTGTGGGGCTGGGGTTTTCCCCTCCTGGGCAGGATGTCAGTGATGTTCCCATTCCACACAGAAACCACAGTTGCAGCTTCACGTGCTAAAAATCACCAGCACCATCATATCCTCCCAGCAGAGCTGGAGACAAGCCCGAGGAGCCTTCACAACCACTTAGCAGGCTTCAAAATCAGTAAAGAAGGCTCCTCTGTTTCCCTTGTGCATCTTTATAAACTGAAAGCACAGCCAAGGGGTGGAACCACACACAGGTGGAGCCGTGCACGTCCAAAGCAGGCCGGCACCCCCCAAAATAAACTGAGTCAGGGTGGACTTGCTCTTCTCCACTCCTAATACCCCCTCAGGCTCATGGTGTTCAGTGGTTTCTTTAAAAAATCAGCCTTTGGGCTTCTGTTGTTACAGGAAAAGTCAAACTGTCCCCAGCACAAAACCAAAAGCTGTTTCCAGCAGATGTTTCCAGCTGTTTCCAGTGGTCAAACAGCTTGGGAGGGAAAAGGTGAACAAGCCTCCCTGAACCCAGGATTTCAAACAAACCAGGTGATTTCAAACAGCTTTCTGTGCTGGGAAGAACAGATAGGCAAGTGATTAACTTTCATTTCATTTAATAAGAGGGAGCACTAAAAAGCTGACACAAAATTGAAATGCCTCTAAAAGACAGAGGTGAGGAGGGACCACTCCAGGTGGCACTTCCATTCCTGGAACGGGGTCCTGGATGAGTTCAAGACCTCTGAGGACTACTACAATGAATTGCCTTCTCAATAGCTTCTGTAATCCTCATTCCACTGTATTTTTCCATAATATAATCACCAAAAACCAGAAGGAATTATGAGGAAGGAACATTTTCAATTTCTCTCTTGAACTCTATCATGCACCTGTCACTTCCCTGGAAAACAACTGGCCAACAAATCAAGATCAAAATAACTTTTTTCCAGGGATATTTTGTTTTTAATAAACACTTAATTCTCCTAACTACTATAAAATTGTACAATAATAGCACCAGCACCCCAAAAAATGGTTCTGCATCTTCAAAGTATCAACATTAATCAATTTTCTAACTTTTGGGGCAGTAAATCATTGCAAGTGTCTGTTTCAACAAAAGTATTAGCCACTGGTGCCATGTTAATTGAAGAGGAGGCTACAGAGTTCTTAATCAGACAATGGAATAATTCTAAGGTAGATCATTAGAATGGAAAATGTTTTATTGTCAGGCCATGAATATCAGCTAGAGCTGAAAAGAAAAAAGCACCTACCCATGAACATAGTCCATCTACAGAGACTTGTGCAGAGAGGGAAAAGAAAACAAAAAAAAGGAAAAATAAGGAAAATCATGATTGAGGATGCAGATTTCTCCATAACGGCAAACATAAAGTTGGGTTTTAACAGGCTTCAATCAGCAAAACTAAATTACATTAACAGGTTTTCTGAACACGCATGTGAGACTGGTTCTCCTCAAGGCCACAGGTCCCACACAGCCCACAGCAAACTGTCCAGGCACAGGACCAGGGCCCAGAAGAGAACTTTTTTTTATGTTTTACTGATATGGTATTGCACTGGGATTTCCTTTAAAGTGCAGCAGCTGAAGGCAGCAAAGCAAATTCCCCAGCTAACATTTCAAGGAAACGAGAAGTGTCTCAGCCCTTTTTGAGAGCCTCTTCTGTCACTGACTGACCATATCTGCTGAATTCACTCTGCGAAAATCCCCCTCTCAAATGAGGGGTCTGAAACCTTCTCAGAAGATGAAATCCTGCAAATTTCTCTGTAGTGAGAAATTTCTCCCTGTCTGCCAGCAGTGTAAATTCACCAGGAAAAAAAAAGTTATGCAGTTTAGCAGAACTTACTCAGGGAAAGCTTTCATAGTGGGGCTTTCTTTTAAATACTTGTGCAATGATAATGTCAAAGATCTGGAGATAAACTCCAGTTAAAGATCTGGAGAGGCAGTGGGGACCTCACCAGCCTTTCCCAGCTTGCAGGGCAGGATGCTTTAATGGCACCAGGTACATTCCCATAACACCCACCTTATGCAAACAGCAGCAACCTGCTGGGTAAAACACGTCTTCTCCTGGCCTGGGGAAGGCAGGCCCTGTCTCACAAATGGCACATCTGGTTCATGGACCCTCCCCATCCTGTGGGGCTTGGCAGGGTGCCTCAACAGCCCCCCTCCTCCATGGGATCACAGGATGATTTGGGCCAGAAGGATCCTCAAATGCCATCTCACTCCACCCCCTGCCCCGTTCAACCTGGACCTGAGTGTTTCACAGTCTCAGATTGCACCAGGGGAACATTCAGAGGGATTTCTTTACAGAGAGTGTGAGTTNTTGGACACAGCAGCACAGACACAGGCACGTGCTATTTTTAGTAGTCTGTCCACAGGACAAAATGTTCCCCAGTGAGGTCCTGCTGTGCCCGGTGGTCATTCCCAACCCCCGAGTCATTCCCTGCCCCTGGGCCATTCCCAGCCCCACACATAACAACTGGGTAACAGCTGGGCCCTGCCTCACACCTTCAGCCTGCAGAGTGATAAATAATGGGGGATTGGCTCAACCTGCTGGCTGATCCACGCCTGGATAAGTCCCCCCAGCTGCCCCAGGCACACAGGAAAGCTGTCATGAGCTGGCTTGATCCCCCTTTCCCTCCCTCCTCAGCACAGGAGGAGCAGCCCCAGCAGCAGCGATGCCTTTGGAGCAGAGCATGCTCAGCACAAATACTGCTGTTCTTACTCACAGGCAGTAATTAGAGAGGGCTTTCTCCACCCAGGTACTTTGCAGCAGAGTTGGATGCATCATTTGCTTTGATGATGAGCTGCATCAACCAATCTGGCCCCATCCAAGGAGCTCCTTATGCATGAGACCCCCAGTCCAGGCAGGAGAACGTGTACCTTGAAGGATGCCAGCACAGAGCTCCACTTGGATGTGGGACGAGCTGGATTGTTCCATTCTTTGGAGCAGAGCCATGAGCAGCCATTGCTACCAGCTGTCCCCCTAAGGAATCTGGGAAAAATTTCTAGCTCCTTTCTGTATGAAAAGTCCTAAAAATGCGAAGAAGCCAGCAGGTATAGCTGAGACCAACCACACTTTGATTCTTCAGAAGGAAGCTAAAGAGCTGAGAGGATCCTTCTCAATGCATAAATGGGATGGGAAATGACTTATTTCAGTGTTGGTAAAGCTCAGGATAACACCCAGCCTGGCACAGCCGCAGAAGAGAGGTGGACGTGATCCTGAGGAACAGCAAATTTGTTTATTAAGTCTCATGCCAAAAATACTAGAGCACTATTTGCTTGTAGAAATATTCAGTTCAGTCTGGGACTGCCCTTCCTGAAGCTGGTGTGGGATTATTTATCTAGGCAGAAAATTGCAGGGTGTACTCAGGTAGGACTAATGTGGCCTGAGCTGGGACCTGCTCCTGTCACTGGCAAAGCAGCTGGCCTGGCAGAGCAGCCCGTGGGGAGGGTGACAAAATGTCCTTTTCCATCCTGCCCCAGAGGATGGAACACAAAATCAAAGTTTTTGCATCTCCTTGAGGAGCCCCTGAGCAGAATGAGCAGTTGCAGAGGACACAGTTCCCCCAGCGTGCAAGGGCCCAACATCCTGTGGCATCCCCCTGTGCTCCTCAGGATGGGTGGGATTGGGGGAAAAAACTCTGATTTCAGGCAAAGGCAAGAGTTGTTAGTAGATAAAAGGCTGTGGTAGAGAAAGGTTGTCCTACTCACAGCTCTAACAGAATGTGTGAGAGCCACAGACAGCTCTGCCTTAGGTAGAGAAGAGCCCACCTGAAAGGCCTGAACAGACAATGTTGAGTAAAGCTGTTTTACAGCCCACTAAAAACACACAGGGACAGCACAGACCTTGCTAAATGCTTTCGGTCCCCGACAAAGCTCTCATCACATTCTATTGGGAAATTGTCTCCAGCAGTTTTCCCCAGGATGAGGGAGGCAGCTCCCACCCTGGAAGTCCCCTGGTTCAGCCAAGCCCTGTCTGGGTCTCTCTCTCCTTCACCACAAAGGAGATGGAGATGATCTGACGTCCAGAGGTTGTCATTCCGTGATTTGCCCCTCTTCCCCCCCTCCCCAGCATCACTCCTGCACTTCCCCTGTCAGCTGCGGCTGCAGCACCAAAGGTGTGTCAGAATCAGACCCATTTTTCTCCTGCAGTGGGCTGGGCGTGTCAGGAGGGGGGCAGAGCATGGACTGCAGGGACAGGCACCCCCAGGTGTCCCGGTGCTGGGTGCCCAAGGGGGAGGAAACTCCAATGACAGACTATAAGATTTTGGATCCTGCAGCCCCCTGTACCCAGTAACATCTTGTTCACACAGATAAAACAGGGATCTCATCATCTTTGGTTCTGGGATGTCTCATGTACACCAGGACAGTAATATAAACCAGAAATATTTCCCACACCTGGCAATCTCACAGCTGACAATGAGAAACATTTTCTTTAACAGAACACTTCCCGGCATAGAAATGTTAAGAAGAAATCATATCAGTGTTTAATATGAAGACAAATTATTCCAAACTCAGGACAAGGATTGTATAAATCTGTGAATTGGTCTCCGTGGTGGGAAGAGAGAGCCAACAAGCATCTTGCCAGGAGTCTGTGCAGAGGCGGGTGCAGTTTTCCACTGCAGGAAAACCCTGGATAAGCTGTTGGGGCTGACCTGTCCTTCTGTTTTATCCCAGTGATGGGGTCCCGGGGTCACCATCCCTGCCAGGCAGCACTGCTGGGGCAGTGGGTGCCGGGGAGCAGGAGGTGAAACCTGCTTCAAAGCAATCCCGGGCAAACACTGCAGCTAAAAATCCTGTGGGCCAACCTCTGCAGGTACCAAAGCTTCTGTCTGTGTCACAGATAGGAATTTTGAGATAAGAGTGTGTGCAGAGCCCACGGAGCACCAGGATTGGGCTTCACCCAGCGTGGCAGTGACTCATGCTGCCAGCACGAGTAAGTAACTCCCCCCCCTCCATCCTTCTTCTCTTGCTCCATCTGCACCAAGATTGGTGCAGAACTATAGAAACTGTATTAATAAAAGTCTTTTATGTGGGTTTAATCATCTCCCAGGATCTGCCAGACCACAAACTTGAAACTCTTTATGAATGTGACTCACTCCCAGAGCACACGTTCATTGGTCGACAGGCTCTCCTGATTTTGCCCCGTGAAATTCTTTTTCCTATTGGAAGAGAGGGCCTGAGGTGTTACCTATGCTGCAACTGAAGTTCACTGACTCACAGTAACCCCAGATACTTGTATTACATGATTTGATACTCATTCATTCATCCCAGAGCAGCCTCACAATAAACACTGACCACCCCCACTTCAGCAGAAATTATCATGTGTGCAGGTACACTTCCTACTTTTGCAGCACGTTTTACAGGGTAAGACTATCTGCAAGACTGAAAGAGAAAGAGAAAAAAAAAAAAAAAGTAATTTTTCTCCTCAAATATATTAAACATCCAGATTTGTCACGGTGCGCTTGAAGAAAAGGATTTGCATGAAAAACCTCAATGTGTTTTGAATCAGTATCAGATCCCACTTAGGACCTGCTGTCTGACCTGCAGAGAAATGCAGCACAGTCAGAGATGAATGACTTTTAGCAACATTTTTAGAGTCAAAACATGAGCTTGGCAAGTGATTCATAAAGAAGAAAGTTGATAAATACGGACGCAGAGTTCAGCACTGGCAATTTAAGCTGAGCTGGGGTTCCTGCAATATTAAACCCGCTGAATGTGTGTTTTGTACAAAGATCTCTCAGGTTCCTGTTCCCCTGAGCTGCAGATGGATGGGGGATCCCGGGTCAGGCTCAGGGGCTCTGAGCTGCACACACAATCCACGGAGCCAATTAGAGGCTCATGCACATCATCACACATCCCTGCCAGTGCAGAAAAACGGGAAGGAGATATTTCCTGCTTACAAAGAGCCAGGAAATGTCCAGCTTGGCAGAGGTGTGAAACTCCAACCCTGAACACAGGTGATGGGCTCAGCTGCTAAAGAGGAAGCTGTTCACAGGGGGGGCATTGCAGCGACCTATGGATTTGACCCTCTTAAAGAGCATCTGTTTGTCAAGTTCACCAATTCACATGAGCCCAGGGGGCACCTCCGTCGTGTTTATTTGTACCCCTGCACTCACAGCTCTGCACAGAACATCTCCCACCCAGGGCAGCCCCTCAGGTAACCGCCCAGCCTGCCCTTCCAGTGGAACAAAAACCAGCCCCCAAATCTGGACCTGCTCACTCTCCTTACACATTTACACCAGTTAAAGTACCTCCTTGGAAAAATTCAGAGCAAAGCAGGCAGGCAAGATGTAAATGCATTCTTAAATATCTTCTCTGAGGCACTGGGCTCTCTGCAGAGCAGGACATCGTACAAAGGTAATATCACCACAACTTGTCCCCCCCAAACCAAGCACTGGCTCACACACTATAGAAAATGTCTTGGATGTCTGTCTGGAATGCAGCCACTTGCTGACAGCCTACCATAACATTATATACAGGGACATCTTACCTTCCAATTACACGTCCCCAGGGTGTTCCCTAAATATGACTACGCTGATTATATTCAGCAACCCTCCTTTTATTGAAAGGCACTTATTTCCCCTCTCCCTCACAATTTATTCCAGACACACTAGAAGGCCGGATAGAAAACACTGAACTCTGCTGCCCATTTTAATTTCAAATCAAATTTAAATTTTAAACTTTAATTTTCAAACACAGTTTTTGCTTTACATGCTTCTCAAACACCTTCAGTATCCTGGTGTATCCTGCTGCTTACTCCAGTCACAAGCACATTGGTTTGTTTTTTTTTCCCCAGAGCAAACATCTGTACAAAGTATTTTCCTCTGTTTGGCACAAGGAAATTGGTACTAGACGTGAGAGAAGAGAGGAAAGTCCCAAGGACTAATGAATGGATGGATGGAGGTCCCTTCTCCCTCCACCTTGGATGTGATAGTGTAGAATTCCTATCACACAGGAAAGGTCACTGATATCACCACTTCTTCTGTATTTGCACAGTACATTTGGCTTCCCCGTGAGCTGTGACCACATCAGCATTGGCAAACTCCACTCCAATGTTGACATCTTTTGCAAACACCCGCTTCATTCAACAAACAGCACTAAAATGCACATTAAAATATTTGAGGCGTCAGCAGAGCAAAATAATACGCACATGGATATTTTACCAACGTGCTCACGGACTGGAGAAAATCCTGATTTACCACAGATTAGCAGCCCTCCTCTGTCAAAAGGTTAAAAAAGGTGCAGCAGCCTGAAATAGAAACAAACACTTAGTTTGGTCACTAAGGTCAGGAGCTTTGTCATCCAGCTCTCAGGAGTGCCCATGGGCTGCTGTGATTGCAGCCATCCGAGTGTGGTCAGCGCTGGGCCATGCAGGGACACGTCCCTGTGCCTCATCACTCCCACAGCCCCCAGCCAGCATCCCCCATCCCTGCCAGGCAGCCCTGTGACCTCTCTGACTGCCTTCCTAGGAGCTGGTACAAGAAGCAAAGAGGTGAGGAGCCAGCCTGACACAGGGACCAGGCTCCAGCTGCCGTGGAAGCCTCAAAAAACCCCAACTCCTGTCAGCAGCTGCCAGCGCCAACATCTGGATTCACTGAACCCCAGCCATGGCTTTGATTTCCTGTGATTCACCTGTGAGATAGTGTGTTCAATCAGCTGCATCAGATATAGGGTAGGAGAACAGACCACTATACTCTCTTCAGAAAACCTGGCACACGCACATATCTTGACTGAGGTCTGGCTTCCCAGCACTCGAGGCTGCCTGCCCTGCAAGGCCATGGGGCTCCCCAAGGCACCGTGCACAGCAAGCTTTCCTAAAAACCTGCTCCAATAATTTTGTTGTCAGAGCACTCATTTTTAAAGGTGTTTGCAGAAGGCGGAGAGGGATAATCACGGTTGAGCAGGAAGGCACAGGCTGGATGGAATCCAGGGCGAGTGCGCTGAGTTGCGACGCGGTGCTGTGGCTGCTCGCCTGCTCCCGTGAACTGCAGGGAGATGGTTATGGATGTGCTGCAATGCAGCCACTGGGGTTTGCCTTTTTTCTTTTTCT
>VYXD01016841.1:17155-28293 GCA_013397195.1 Hylia prasina | reverse complement strand
CACACAGCCAGTCCCGCTGCTGAGTCCACGCTGCCAGCCAGCTCCGCTCCCGGTTCTGCTCGAGGAGGGACTCCAGCAGCCCAGCACCAGCAGGGAGAAAAAAACATAAATAAATCCCCGTTTGCCAGAGCCTCCTCCCAAGATACATTTTCAGTGCCCACCTCAACTGGGGGAAGTTTGACTGATTTTAAACTACTGCAGTTAACATAACAATTGTGCTATTTATCATGGTATAGGTGTTGAGACAGCAGAAAAATGTAAATAATTAAAATGTATTTGGTGAAATGCTTCCTCCTGCCCTTTCTTTTTTCCTGAAATAACGGGGGCTCAACTGGGCACCCGAAGACCTTACTGGGTGCTCAGGTCTGCATGGTTTAACCCTCCCCTGATGAACTGGGTGCTCACGAGTGAGCATCCCAGGTCCAGGAGGTGGCACTGGGCACCTCCGGCAGTTCTGCCTGCCCTCTGGGCGTGCGGGAGCATGGGGCAGGGCTTAGGGTTAGTAACACCATGGCAGGCCCAGAGCCCGGCTTTCCCCTGCTCGCCACAGCCCCGGGAGGGGGGATGAACCCCCGAACCTCGGGCGGCCACCCGGGAACAGCACATGGAGCAGCTGCTCGGGACAGATTTGGAGGCACCGCAGAGATCCAGAGGTTTATTTCACACGGCAGGGGTGACACAAACCAGGACAAAAACTGTACAGTCACTGAACATATTGACACCACCTTGTGCCCGAAGGTGCTGTGTGGCAGAGCAGCGTGAGCAGTCTGCACACGTGTGAGATGAGGATCCACCTCCCGTCCCCGAGTGGCACGGGCACGGACATCTGTCCCAAACGAGAGGGAGAAACCGCCAAGAGTCTGACAAGATGCTAATTCCCTGGTTTTGGAAGTCCTCGGAGCTCCCCTCGTTCCCCTGAGCTTTTCCTTTGCTGAAGGCATCACCGCAGCTCCTGGAATTGCACTCAGCCCTGGAATGCAGCAGCTGGGGCAGGGATGGAAATCCCGGGAAGGGCTTGAGCCTGCGGGAGGGTCTTCTCTCCTCCTCAATACACTGTCCAAAACTGGCCAAGCCTGGGAAGACAGGGTCCTTTGCCCTTCAAGGAAGCAGAGCTGGCCGCCTCCACATCCCACTGCCAGCCATGCCAGGAGCACCCCAGATGGGAGTTTGTCCCCTGCCCACGCATCCCTGAGGCTGTGCTGCCCCTTGGCGAGCAGCTCCAGAGCTTTTCCCCAGCTCCAGGTCTCCAGCACCAGCGGCACGAAGGAGCCGGTGCTGTCCCCAAACCGCCGGCGTTCCCAGGGGAGATCCTCCTCCTCCTCTTCCTCGGGTCGGTGCACGCGCTGCAGGGTCCCGCCACCACCGGCACCCCCGGTGCCGCTTCTCCAACCCCGGCCCTGCAGGAAGAGGGTGGGAGGTGACACAGTGTCACCCACCAGGCTCGGCTGGGGACAGGGACCCACAGCCACCACCCCAGCAGGCACAGGAGGGAGCCGGGAGCGCCCTGCACAAGGCGCCAGGCAGCAGCCCAAGGAGGGTTAAAGCTCTCGGGGCGCTGGGGAGGTGTCGGCAGCTGTGGCCGGGCTGACACCGCACTCACGTGCCCGAAGCCGGGCAGCAGCCTGGGGCTGGCCGCGGGCTGCGCTCCCCGGGGAGGGCAGAGGAGAGGCCGGAGGGATGATGGATGACCCGGCCGGGGGAAACACTCTCCTCCCGGCTCTCGGCTGCTCGCAGTCAGTCGGACGGACCCGCGGGCGTCTCTCCGCCAGCAAACCTGAAATGGGGGAGCGCAGAGGTGAGAGCCCAGCCCCTCCCACCGCCCGCGCTCCCGGCGTGTGTGAATCCTTCCCAGGGAACACCTCTGGCACATCTGCACATCCCTGCCGCCCGCGCAGCCCGGCAGGAAACCTCTCCTGCCCTCAGGCGTCAGGAGGGAAACACGGTCAAAATCCACAGTAACCAGAATAACTCCAATTTTGTCCTACTGATAAAAAAGAACTCAGTGCGGAAAAACCGCACTCTGGAATTTGGAGGTGTAAATCCGTGTCAGGGCGCCGGCAGGGCAGAGCCTCAGCATGAGTGTCCCTGCCAGCCCCCCTGCAGCCCTGCCTGCCCCTGCTTCGTGCGGGCTGCCGGCTTCGGGAGCGCATTTCCAGTCAAGGGACGGAGCGGGATGAAATTAATTCCCTTTCCAGATTTACACCGCTGGAGGGCAAAGCAACCTGCAGAGTCCAGAGTGGCCACGACAGCCGCAGTGCCTCTCTGCGGAGGGGTCCCCGTGTTTTCCCTCTTTAGCAGCAGAAAGCGGGATCGGGAGGAGAAGGGGGAACTCCCAGGCTTTGGGACACATTCCTGCTCCGCTGGTTTGCTTCCCTGTTCACCGCCCGTGTTTCCTTTGCCCAGGAACAGCAGACCAGGTCCTGGCGGGCTGGAGTGGGACTGCTTGGGACCGCTATTCTGCAGCCCAGTGGAGGGGCCAGAGTTTTAGGGGAACATCAGGGAACAGGGCCGTGGTACCCAGTCCCACATCCCAGAGCCTCTCCCGCGTACCCCGGGGTCTGCCTGCTCCCCCAGCTCTGCACTGCGCTGTCAGAGCAGCCCCACCACTGACAGCCCCACCGGTCCCACCCCAAAGGGATGGACCGGACCCCCCGAACCCCTCCCGAGCAAACACCTACAGGTACCTACTCATCCAGCTGTGGACACAGCGCGGTCTGCGCGCCCTGCAGCCGGGACTCGCCCAGGGGCCGCTGCCGGTGGCCACTGCCCTGGGGCAGAGGAGTCTCCTCTGTTCTGCTGCCGCTGCCCCGAGCCTCGCCGTCCTCCCCGGGGCGTCCGGGGGCCGCCTTGCTGTCCTCTGCGGGGCCCCCCCGAGGGCTGAAGGCGCAGGGGCAGCGCTGCAGGTCCTGCGAGACGGCGTGGAGCCGGCGGTCGGCGCGGCGCGGGCAGCACAGCAGCTTGCGGAAGGCGCTCCTGAAGTCGGGGCTGCGGCAGTAGATGATGGGGTTGAAGGCTGAGTTGATGTAGCCCAGCCAGTTGAGGAAGAGAAAGAGCTGGTCCGGCACCAGGGACCGGCAGAAGACCTTGATGATGTTGGCCACAAAGAAGGGCAGCCAGCAGAGCGTGAAGATGCCCATGATGATGCCCAGGGTTTTGAGCGCCTTGTGCTCCTTGATGGCCAGCAGCCGGGACGGGCGCCTGCGCCGGCTGCTCCGGGACGTGGGGCTGGGGGGCTCCCGCAGGAACCTCACCTTGTCCTTGCCGATCAGCTCCACGTGCCGCGTGGCCACGGCAAAGACTCGCACGTAGACGAAGATCATGACGAGCAGGGGCACGTAGAAGGAGATGGTGGAGGAGATGATGGCGTAGGTCACGTTGGTGACAAAGTCGCAGCAGCGCGGGTCATCGTAGCAGCGCGCCGCCTGCTCGTCCGCCCCGTCCCGCCACCAGTGGTTCATGATGGGCAGGAAGGAGATGAAGGCAGAGATGGCCCACACCAGGCACACCACGGCCCGGGCCCGGCCCTTGGTCACCAGCGCCTCGTACTGCAGCGGGGAGGTGATGGCGAGGTAGCGATCCACGGCGATGGCGCACAGCGTCTCGATGCTGGCCGTGACGCACAGCACGTCCAGCGAGGTCCACAGCTCGCACACCGTGGTGCCGTAGGGCCAGTGGCTGCTCAGCAGGATGGTGGCCCCCGGCGGCACCACCAGCAAGCCCATGATGAGGTCGGCGCAGGCCAGCGAGGTGATGAAGACGTTGGTCATGGTCTGCAGCCGCGGCGTCTTGGCGATGGCCACAATCACCAGCAAGTTACCGGCCACGGTGACCAGGACGGTGAGGCTGATGGCGGTCCCCAGCACCCACTGCCGGCCCAGGCTGCCGGCCCCGCTGCAGTTGCCGGACCCCCCCCAGGCGCTGCCGTTGCCCGCGGGGAGGGGGCTCATCTCGGCCGGGCTGGGGGCACCGGCCCCGCGCCCCGCCGTGCGCTCCCCGCCGCGCTGCGGGCGCAGCCCTCGGGGCGGACGGGCGGGGCCGGGTCACCTCCGCGCCGGAGGAGGAGCCTTTAAAGGCGCGGGGCGGCCCCGGGCTGCCCGCTCCGGAGGGCGAGGGAAGGGGAGCGGGCGGCGGCACCTCCTCCTCCCGGATGCGCTGCCCCGGCCCGCCCCGCTCCCCCCGGCATCCCCGCCGGACGCCTCAGCCCCTCGCCGTGCCCTCCGGCCCTTCTCCGCGCTCTCCATCCCCTCCCTGTGCCCTCCAGCCCCTCTCCAGTCCCACGCATCCGTCCCTGTTGCCCACGCACCCTGCCATGCACGCCGTCCCCTCCCTGTGCCTCCCGCTCCTCCTCCGGGAGCCCTCAGCCCCCTGTGCTGCCCTCACTGCCCCCTCCCCACGGGCCCCTCTCCGGGCACCCCTGGCTGTGCTCAGACTCTCTCTGGGCAGCTCAGGCCGTCCCTGGTGGGGACAGTGACACCCCTGTTGCCCCTGCCCCGACATCAGCACGGGATTGCCAAGGGGACAGCTCACTTCCAAAGATGACACCCAGGGCCACAGGCACCATTTCACTTCCATATTTATTGCCTGAACCTCCTTCCCAGTGGATGGGGGAGATCTTTCTTCCTCCCCTTCCTGAATTTGGGTGGGTGGTGGTGTTTGGAGACCCCCACCCACACTTCCTGCCCCACTCACTTGGCACTGGAGAAACACCAAAACTCTGGGAGGCTCCACAGCCCCATCACTGTTCTCAGGGCCCCTGGGCAGACTCCAGAGTGGATCATCTTTCCCTATCAGTTATTTATACAAATACTGGAACTTCTAAGACAGACAGTCTCCAAATGTGGCAGTTTGAAGTTTCAGCCAAATGGGGAAATGTTGACAAAGACGGAAAAAATATGTGTAAAAATGATCCGGTTGGCATTTCTTCCCATTCATGAACTACGAAAGCAGAGTCCTGGTTTTACGAGCTTGATCTTTACAAGGCTGTTTTGGATTTTCAAAGCCCTCAGCCGAGGGTTTGATCTGATCTCACTGAGCTCCCAGCCCCGGGGTTTGCCAGGGACCAAGCTGGGGATTGCTGTTCACAGGGCGGTTTGTGCTGGCCCCAGGATGGCCCAAGGCACAGACACAGCGTGTGCAGGGAGGCTGCCCTGTGCCCAGAGTGGCAGCACAGAGGACACCGGCACATGGGGCTGGATTTGTGTCTGAAAGGAAGGACAGAGCATCCGGGGAATGTCCCTGGATAATGAGAGATAATGCTCTGCTGTGTGGAGTCACCAAAGGCCAGGCATGGGGCAGAATGCCCAGCTCTGCCACCAGCCTGGACTGTCCAGGGGCTGCTGGCTTCCCACCCTGCCCTAGGCTTTCCATCCTCTGCTTCCCATCCTTGCCTCCTCCATCCATCCCTGCCTCCACTTCCCTGGCAGCCCCTGCTGCCCTGCAGAGCCGGGCTGTGTGCTGGCTCCCAGACTCATCCCCGGGGATTTTACAGCCTGCTTTCCTGCAGACAGCCCCTCATGGCATTTTCTGGCCTTCCTCGCCCCCCTGGCCGTGCCCAGGGGGGAGCTCCCCCTGCATTCCCAGCCACGGACAGACAGCAGGACAGACAGCCAGGCGCTCCCGAGGGGGCAAGCAGGCATCCAGCCCCACCCCCAGGGCTTCTCCCTGCAACTCAGGTCAGTGCCAGTCCCTGACAGGAGGGCTGGATGCCTTCCCCAGGGATCACACAGGACTGGGGAGAGGAAGGGAGGGTCCCAGGCCTCTCATCACTGCCGGGGAAGTAACGTGGCTCCGTATCTTTGTCCCAGTTTTACAGCTGGAAAAGCTGAAGCACAGAGGTGCTGGGTCTCGCCCAGCCCTCACGCCCATCCCTGCAGCTCCAGAGCCTTGATCCAAGCCCCCACAGGGATGAAGACTGTCCAGCCTGGCGCTGGCACCAGGGGAAGCATCCTGTTCCCTTTCCCATCCCTGCCACCGGCCAGCATTGCTGGCCTGGCTCTACCCGCACGGCCACTGGCACAGGGGGGGCAGAGCCAGCCCTGGCAAAATGCCACAGGGGGCCAACAGGTCAAGTGTTGTTTAGAAAACTCTGGGAAAATATGTTTATGTGATGGATCAGAGCAGCTCCTTTGGCTGTTGCTACAGAATAAACAATGGGTATTTAAAACTACTTCTTTACACATAGAGAATCGGAATCAGCTAGGGGAGATTCCCTACTTGGGGAGAGCTGGGATGCAGGAACAGACATCTCCTTGCTGGGCAGCACATGGAGTTCCTGGTGCCCGCAGATGTGTTTGGAGAGAGGAAACAGATGCCTGAGCTGATCCCAGACACATCTGAGGGCACACGGGCTCTGCCTGGTCACAGAGAGTGAGGGGTGAGAGCTCAAGTAGCAGCTATGGATAAAACAAAAGCTTTTTATAGCTGAGAACTCACTCCCTCCCTGGCATGTGGCTGCGGGTACAGGGCACGAGATAAACCCATCACACGGTGGAGTCACAGTGGTGTCACTGCTCGTGGCCACACCAACACTGGGACACAGGCATCCCCCTCTCCCCTCTGGCTCAGCTTCCTCAGCTTCCCATGGCAGCAGAGGGTCCAAAACCAGCCCCAGCGCAGCAGGTGGTGGCACCGAAACTGCCCACCCTCAAGGGGTGTCACCTGTGCCTCCCGAGGGAGGACACCTGGGGACAGCACAGGACACGGATGAGGACCACGTGTGCTCTTCCCTCTGCCTAAGAAGGAGCCGCCCAAGGAGCACCACTTTACCCCAGATTCTGTCCCCAGGGTGGGAGCTCTGGGCTCGCTGGGGTGGGCACAGGGCCAGGCTGGGCTTTGGGAATGGGTCCTGCCCCGGCTGTGTGTCCACAGAAGTGACAAACTCTCCTGGACTTTCAGAATAGTTTCCATATCAGATCCACAAATCTTGCTTTGAAGTTGTTTGGGATTCTCTGTCATCACATTTCCTCGTCAGCACATAAACAGGCTGTGATGGAGCTTTAACCCCTGGGTACTGCCTGTCCCAGGAAGGCTGCAGGAAGCTCCACATAAACTCAGGTCTCCATATAAACCCTCCTCCCCCGGCCACGGCGGGCACAGCTCTGGGAGCTGCAGCACTGTCAGCCAGGGCTTGGGCAGGAAGGGGAAAATCTCTGTGTCAGAATAATAAAAAATAATAAAAAATAATAAAAATGCACCATTTCACTGACTGCCATGCAAGGTGCTGTTTTTAGCGTGTGGGTTACCCAAGGCACGCTCAATATCCCACTGACTGTGCATCCCACCCCCGCGGGGCTCAGGCAGGGTCTGTGCTGTGCGTCGGGGGTGGTTCATGCCCTGTTGCATGTCTGGGAGCTCCCCTGAGCCGGCTGCTGTCCCAGCACAGCTCCATCACCCAGCAGGATAATCCCTGTGCCCCCCTGCTGCCATCCCAGCCCGGGGCCAGCCCTGGACCCTGCGGGGCTCCAGGCTCCCACGTCCCAGACACTCACATCCTGTTTTCCAAGCGAAGCCCCCGGGAGCTCCTGCCTCGGCGGTGATGAAAGAGGCAGCGCGGGCACCCGGAGGTCGGAGCCGGCCCAGCCGGGGCTGAGGTCACTCTGCTCCCGTCTGTTCCCACATGTTCTGCCCCACGGACGCGGCTCGGAGCAAGGAGCTGCGGTGCCCTGCAGGGGCCGGGCAGGGCTGGTGGGACCCCCCTCCCCTCCTGGGTGAACAAATGGGGCTGAGGGTGTGGGGAACCCGCCCTGGGGACTGCCTGGCCACCGGCATCGCCTCGGAGGACAGGAGACGGAGGCACGGCTCGGCCCCAGGCCCGCCCTGCCGTGCCCAGAGCCCGCAGCCCGAGGGCAGGCACGGACCCGGCAGGGCTGCGGCTCCTCCGGCAGCACCGGGAGAATGAGGGAAAGGGGCACCGAGATCCTGAAACCCAGCCAGTGCCTAAGGCTGCACTAAGGCAATCCTAGGTCCTGCTCCTGCCCCCCAGATCCCTGCACAATTATGTTTTCAAATTAAAAAATAAATCATTGTAAAGCTGTTTTCTTTCCTGCGTTGCTGAGAGGAAAGCCCATGACAGCTGCAGCAGCAGGGCAGTGCCTGCAGCAGTTATTCCCAATTTCTGACTTTTTATCAAACCTTGCAGGTTTCATTTCTGACAGGTCCCATCTCCCTCCAGCTGCAAGCACCCAGAGAAGGGAGAGTCCTCTGCTGCCATCAGGACTGCAAAGGTTTTACAGATGTTTTGACAGCTCCTTTCCCATTTTTTCTGGTTTTCCTTCAGCTGTTGCTAAAGCACACTGGGGTGGGGGAAGGAGGGAGAAGTTTGCAATAACACGGGTCCAGATTTCACAAAAAGTGTGGGAAGTGTCGAGAAAAAAAGTCAACAACAGAAATAACCTCAGAGAGAGCTGAGCTTTCAGGCAGGGCTTTCCGAGGGAGAGAGGAGCATCCTGGCCATGGGATTCCCAGGTCTGCCCCAAGCCGGGTGGGAGGGAGAGGGGAAGCTGGCAGGGATGAGGGAGCCAGTGCCAGCAGCCCCACGTGGAGCCACCTGCCAGCACAGCCACACCAGGGGACACCGGCCGAGCCTCCCCCTGCCCCTCCTCTGCCCCCTGCGTGCCTGGGCTCCCTCTGCCAAAGCTCCCGGCTGTGCCCCCACTGCTCAGCAGCGCCTGCCCCTGCTCCCCAGCCCCTCCTGGGGCTGACACCAGGCTGGGTTTGCTTCCAGCCCAGCGCTTGCAGGGAGGAAAACCAACAGCAACGAGGAGGAAGGAGTCGAACACTCCCCCTCTGGCTCTGGCCATGGGTACCGCGGTGAATCCCACGCCACGGAGGCTGTTTCAAGAGCAGGACCCGAAGAGCACATCCCAGGGCTGCGTTTTGGGGGGCTGAGCACCCCCAGCAATGCCAGGGCCGTCCCAGTCAGGGTTTCCTGCCGAGGGAATGCAGCAGAGATGCCCTTCCCAAAGGCAGGATGGGCTTGTTTATGGGGCAGCTTTTATCTGCACAAACAGCCCTTGGGCGGGCAGCAGGGATGTGTCCTTATCGGCAGCCGCGATCGGAGGGGAATGTAAACACAGATGGATGGGGTGGAAATGCCGCGGCACAGCGACATCCTCGCTGGGATGGGGTCCGTCATCATCCCGTCCTTCTCGGGGCTGGAGTGGGTCCCCAGGCCGCCATGGGAGGGGTGTGGTGCAGAGAGGGCCGGGGATGAGCCTTCCCGCGGGAGACACACAGACGGCAGGTGATGGATGGGGCAAGATGAAAGCTGCCAGCCCACCAGGCAGGAGTTCATCCTTCCCTCGGGTTATTTGCTTCCCGTCTCAGCAAACCTTCCTGAGTGCAGTCGGGACTGGTGGAAGTGGGGCCGGTGATGGCAGGGCCGGGCAGGAGCTGCCCCTGTGCCATCCCCCGGGGCCGCTCTCACACCAGGGACAGGGGCACTTCATGACTTATGAAACACATTTTCCTCCCCAGGACCTGCCAGAGGAGTGAGTCCTTCCCCACAAGCCACCCCTGCTCAGCTCCCAGTGATTCAAACCAGGTCAGAAGCAAAGACGGTGCTGGTGGAGAGACGGACACCTCGGAGAGGCACTTCTGCTCCCGATTTAGAAGGCAATAATGCGATAACTTCGTATCACATGAGGATGACAAAGGGCTTTCCAGCCCTGGGAGCTGCCTGTGGAATGGGCAGATAAAATGCCCTGGAGAGGAACACGCTGTAATCGGAGGGTGCCGGTGGTGTGTTGGGAGAACACCCAATGCTCTTCCCTGCCTGCAGGCAGCTCCCGGGCAGCTGGAGCTCTCATCCAGGGGCAGGAGTGTCCCTGTCCCTGTCCCCTGGAGTTCAGGAGCACCGAACTCCAGCAGGCACTGGGACAGTGATGCCGTGGTAGGGCTAGCCCTGCTCTGCCCCAGCCAGGATGTGCCCTTAAACCCTGACCTTCTCCCGGTCCTTGACCCCAGCACTGTCCATTCTCCAGCAGAAGGAGGAGGAGGAAATGGCACTGGCTGCCTCTCTGGGTTGGGGGTCACTGTTGATGTCATTCCATGACGGAAATGTTATTTTCCTGCCCCAGTGCCCACTAATCGATTCAGCAGCTGGCATAGGGTGAGGGCTGCCTGCCTGGCGCCACAGCCTGCCTGGGCTCCTGGGGGGTCTCGGGGGGTACCACAGCCTGCCTGGGGTCCCACAGGACCTTGGGGGACAGAAACACCCCTGTCCATACCCCCACCTGGCGGGACACCACTGCCCTGGACGCCGAAATGCTGCCCCGTAGAAAGTGCTCAGAGATGCCCTGGGGACCCCCAGCACCCCCGGGCGGCCCCGCAGGGATGAGGGTGGCCCTGGCCCAGGCTCCGGAGCCGCGCGTGGCTGCCGAGCTCCATCTGTTGGAGCCGGGGCGATGGTCTGGGGAGGCCGGGCCTGGCTGTGTCCCACCACCGCAACGAGCAGCCTCAAGCCCCGGCCCAGGGACAGTCACTGCCACAGCCTCGGTGACCCCGCGGTGCTGCAGCGCAGGCGGAGCGCTGCCGAAATGCTGCTGGCATCTGCTGGCGTCCGCGCTGGAACGCAGCCGGGCTCCCGGCATCCCGGCCGTCAGCAGATGTCAGCACCGGGCCGGTGTCCGGGGAGGGCCGGCAGAGCCCTGGAGCCGCGGCTGGGGGAGCGGGGAAGGGATGAAGGGCTTTTTCTAGAGGGTACTCGCGAGCAGGGTGGTCCCAAGGATGCTGGAGGGGCTTCATGCCAGGGTTCCATCCCTGGGTTCCTCAGCCTCCCCCTGCCCAGCCCAGGGGTCCCGCCCGGCCGACTCTGCGCCCCTCCCACCGCACTTCGGCTTCTCTTTAAATCTTTTCTTTAATAAACTATTAAGACAAACCCTATTTTGCCGCAGCTCCGGGCCCGGGCAGCCCCACCCGAGCATCCCCGGGGACGCGGCGTGGGGGGGCCCGGACCGTGTGTGGGCCCCCGGCTCCTCCCGCGTTTGTTCCCGGCCATTTGGGACGGGGGTCTGCCGCCCGGCCGGGCAGACATCTGTCCCCGCAGCGTTCCCAGGGGACCACCCGGACCTCCCCGGGCGGCCACCCCGGGTGGGCAGGGGGGGGCACCAAGGGGCAGCGCTGCCGACGCCCCCGGGCGC
>VYXD01016840.1:0-15639 GCA_013397195.1 Hylia prasina | reverse complement strand
CTTGGAGCAGGGATCTGCCTGCAGTGGGTGGGGAGGAAGGAGCTGCGTGCACCACAGATACATTTAGTCAGACGTGGTTAATCTCCTGGGTTTGTGCTGCAGCTTGGATCAGTAGGGATCCGGTGGTGTGTGCTTTCTAAAGAGGCCTGGCCATTGCTTGATAAAGTGGGATGGCAGCAGGGCAGTCACCACAGCAGCTGGCTGATCTGAGGAGCTCCTGGTGGCACCAGGGGAAGTCTGTGAGGAGGAGCAAATCCTTGTGGCAGCCCCTGTCCCAGGCCAGGTTCCTGTTTTTGGCACCTTGGGAGTGAGANTTGGGAGTGGGATAGTACTGGAGTTGTGCTGATCAAGCATGATTGGTGTGGGATTTGGGGATGCCATTTCTGAGCTGCAGTTGGGTTCAGTGACCCTTCTGGGTCCCATCCAGCTCAGGATATTCCATAAACTGGTGGCTGCTCAGGAAGACTGTAGTCACAAATAAGTGCTGCAGGAAGCTTCAGCCTCCTCAAAATCCAGCAAGAAAAGCCAGAGGCACTGTGCATGGACATGCCACTGTGCATGTGTTGCTTCCTGGGTGTTGGGGCCACCACGACTTCCCTGTGCTGTGCTGGATGCCAGGGCTGGCAGGCAGAGGAGGAAGCAGTGCTGGGGAGGAGTTGGCTGCCCAGCTCCAGCTGCTCTCCCAACAGGGAGATTCCAAGGGAGTCTGCTCCCCTGCATGGCAGGGTTGGCCCTGGCTCTGCTGGCCCTGGTGTGGGGGAAGAAGGCAGAGCAGTGCCCCAGAGCCAGCCCCTGGCTCAGTGAACCCTGCTGCACAAAACTCAGCGTTGGTCTAATCCCTCCAGAAAGAGTTAACACAAACCCTGCTCTCTTCTAGCCACGGGAGCAAGGAGGGGGAGTCTGTGATGGAGCAGCCGCTGCCAGAGAGGATCTCCTTCATCCATGGTTTCCTACAGAGTAAGACCCTCCGCTGGTGCTGGGGAAAGCGACTGCCCTCTGAGGGAGTCTGGTCTCCTGTCTGCAGCTTCCCCCTCTGCAAAGTGACGACCCTCCCCACCACATCAGCAGCTTTCCCACAGCAGCCTGTGGAAGGGAAAGCTTCCTGATGGGAAACTTCCAGATGGAAATCCTTGCCAGAGCCTGGGTTCAGAGCAAAGGAGATCCTGGGTGTGAAGGCAGGGTGGCAATGGCTGCTCTGGTGATGTTGCCTTGGAGCAGTTTCCCTAGTTGGGTACCTGGACTCAAGCTCTTCAAATCCCAGTGGAAAACCTTTATCCAAGCAGAAATCCTGAGAGGGGAAATGGGAAGTATCTCACACTCTTGCTCAGCCTTTCCTTCAGGGGAGATACCATATCCCACCTTGTATCCCACCCTCCAGAGATGGAACTCTGTGCTGATGTTGGAGGGGAGATGCCAAGGTGGGGAGGCTGGGAATTAGGGTGGGGTTCCAGGGAGGGGAGTGAAAGTTGGTCAGAGTTTATGGCCAAGGCTGAGCACTGGGATCTCAGCTCTGGGGCCCGTCCTGCCCCATGTCCCTTCTCCCTGGGGATGGATTACAGTTCCCTCCTGGCCATGAGTGTCACCTCAGGGGAGGCAGCATTGCTTAGTGTGACTGGGAATTCTGCTTCATGTTGCAGAGCACTGCAGGCACAAATTGGCTGCAGAAAACCTGGTCTCTGCACAGAAACTCCTGGATGGAGAGGAGCTGGCACTGGCCAAGGTAACTGCGTGGCAGGTTTTAGTCCCAGATAGTACCAATGTGCTTGTGAGTGGCCTGGGGCTAGTGATGGTTTTCCTGCCTTGCGCAGGTGGCCGTGCTGCTCCTGTATCACACCTCCATGAGTTCCAAGAACCCTGGTGACTGGAATGAATTTGACTACAAGACCCAGGTACTCCCTTTGGGGTTCCTCCTCTGGATCTGGGGTGCAGCGGTGCCTTTGGGGGGAGGTGCTCCAAGACTTGCCCTCCTGGGTCCCGTTGAAAGACAATGTGGAGTGGGCACTGTGGTGCTCACTGGTGGTTTTGGCCTATCAAAAGCTTGTGGTGGGAAGTTTGGGCACCAGCACAGGCAGGCAGGGAGCTGTCCACTGCCCCACACCTGCTGTGGTGCTGCCTGTGACCTGCAGCAGAGCCACTAACGCTGCAGCTCCTCCAACACAGGTTGAACTGGCATCCATCCTCAAATTTGTGCTGGATAACGAGGAGTGCCTGAATGAGAATCTGGAGCCATTTCTGCAGAGGAAAGGTAAATGCTGGGCCCTGACTTTTCCTCCTGCTTGTGCTGCTGTAGCTGCCCAGCCATAAAGGCAGCTGCACCACCCAAATGGTGTCAGCTACAAAACAGTGCCCTGTAAACTCCCAAGAGTAGGGCTGCCTGAAATCTGCTGGCTCTTCCTACTTAGCAATACCTCAGCCTTTCCCTGGAGTGGACCAAGTAGATGCTGGCAGTCTTGTGGGAGCAGAGTTGCTGGGGAAGGACTGTGGAGCAGGAGGGATGGGGATGTAGGAGTTTATGGCTTCCTCAGTTGGGCTGCTCTATCCCCACTGGAATTGGTGGTTCCTGTGCCCCTGAGAGTTCATCTGCTCAGCCTCTTAGATATTAAAGATCACAGCTGCCTTCTCCCTTTTTGTTTCCAGCAGAGCCGTCCATGTCCAGTGTGTCCAGCAGCAGCACTGAGGAGCATTCCCCACTGTTCTCTCTCCCACACAAGTGAGAGGTGCGTTTCCTGGAGCTGCAGAGGATCGCCTCCTTCCCTAGCGCCAGGTACATGCCCTGGCTACCAGGGGAAATGAGGAAGGGGGTGAGTGGGTAGGGCAGCTTTTGGGACCCACAGATGTAGCTGAGCTGCACGCTGACTCCCTGGAATGCCCTGTTCTGCCTTGGTGCTGTCCTGCTGCACATTGCTTCAGCATGATGTGGGGATGGATGATGGGGGTGAGCTAGAATCATGGAATCATTCAGGTTGGAAAAGCCCTCTGAGACCATCAAGTCCTCTGTGGCCTCAGAACCACCAAGGCCACCACGAAATCATGTCTCCGTGTGTTCCATCTACATGGTTTTTTTAAAATCACTCCAATCATGGGAGCTCCATGGGTGCAATGGGTAGCCTGTGCCATGGCTGGACAACCCTTTCAGAGAAGGAATTTTCCCAATATGCAGCCTAAAGCTCCCCTGGCACAATG
Source organism: Hylia prasina (assembly GCA_013397195.1). Taxonomy (NCBI): domain Eukaryota; kingdom Metazoa; phylum Chordata; class Aves; order Passeriformes; family Sylviidae; genus Hylia; species Hylia prasina. The sequence continues at coordinate 12,456 of VYXD01016840.1, read as the reverse complement.
TGAGACCATTTCCTGCCGCAACACAACATGCAAGAACCTCACGAGGCACAGTGGTGAGCAAGCAGGAAAAAAGAGAGAGTAGTTTATTTACAAAACTCAATTTTATACATTTCTAAAGGTCCCTGTGGATTGGAGGATGAAATCCCACCTCCCAAACCACATTTGTCAAGACAACTATCAATCAACTTTCTCTTCCTACCTAAAAATATGTAAACCACAAAAGACAGTTAGGAAAACAAAGCTATTGTTTATAGTACAAGTGTGGGAAAGTAGAAATTCTGATTCCAGTATGAAACACAATTCAGAAGGCCTAGAAAAATCCTCAAACCAGGGTGACAATTTCCTGTTGTCCTGTCCCTTGTTGCCTAGGAAAAGAGACCAACACTCCGCTGGCCGTATCTTCCTTTCAGGAAGTTGTAGAGATTGAGAAGGTCCCCCCTGAGCCTCCTTTTCTCCAGTCTGAGCCCCCTCAGCTTTTCATCATCAGACTCATGCTCCAGACCCTTCCCCAGCTCTGTTGCCCTTCTCTGGACACAGTCCAGCACTTCAGTGTCTTTATTGTGAGGAGTCCATGACTGAAGCTAGGATTGGTGGTGCCTCACCAGTGCCCAGCACAGGGGGGCGGTCACTGCTTCAACCCTGTGGGGTCACAGTATGGGTGACACAAGTGGGGATGCCCTTGACCACCTGGGCAAGCTGGTGGTCAGTTTTGCCCAGCACTTAGAGGTTGGCGTTAGTACAGGCAAGAGGAGGAGCATGGTCTTTCTGCTCAAGTGATGTGGCATCAAAGTTTTTCCTGTGAACCTGATGCCAAAATGAGTTTTGCTTTTTTATTTTCTACGTATATATTTATAGCTCTCTAGACTGTTACTGTATAGTTATATAGTTACTATTTGTCCCCAGTATTTTTCCTACCCTGATAGACAGACAGACAAAACGCATTCCAAGGACCCTATCCTAATCTTGATTCTTTTGGGAACCAAGGATGTGCCACCCTCCCCAGACACTTTCCCATAAGGAACTAGCAAAAGGGGGGCTTCAGAAGAGGGTTGAACCAGAATGAGGAGGAACCAATGTCTTAAAAATCTAGGAACAAAACAGCACACCTAGAAAACAGTTTTAATATAGGAGACAATATAAAAGTGGTCTTTAATAGGAGGCATCCAATGGGGCATTTTCCATAATTGCCAACCAAGTGTTGTTTTGTTCTTAGGTTTTTAAGGCAGCAGTGCCTTGGGGAGCTGGGCAAGAGAACCTGCCCCAGAGATAGGGGTAGCAGAGTGGGCTATGGCAGCATGGGGCCCATGCTGGCTCAGGATAATGCAGCTCTGTGTGTGTCTCCCTGCAGTGTGCACAGCACTCCGTCTTCACCCGTGGGGGACATCATGCAGACCCCTCAGTTTCAGCTGCGGCGGCTGAAGGAACAGCTGGCTTTTGAGAGAGAGAACCGGGAAGAGCTGGAGGTGGAGGTGGTGGAGAGTCAGAGGCTCGTCATGGAGAAGGGTCAGTCACTAGCAGGACATCCTGGGGTTCAGAGAGGGGTCTGTGGGGCAGAGATCTCCCCTTGTTTCTCTGACTTTTCTGTTGTGACCCCACCACAACTCTGCTCATGCATGGTCCATCCTGCCAGGCTGCAAGTGAGACTCCAGCTTCCTTCTTCCTTCTTGTGTTCCCTTATACATCCTGGGCAACAAAAGCCATGACTGAAGCAGCACCTATGCTGAGCAGCAGCACTGGGTAGCCTGGCTCTTTGATCTCCTGCTGCAGAGGTTTTCTGTGCAGAAATGCTGTTGTGGGGGCTTCAGGTGACATGAAAGGTTGGTAAAAGGCTCTTTCTTGCCCCCTTCCCCAGATGCTCAGATCACCATGATGCAGCAGCAGATGGATCGCTTGGCAAAGCTCAATGAGAAACAAGCTGAAGACCAGCTGGAGCCCAAAGAAATGGAGGAGCTGAGGGAGAAGAACAAGAGTTAATTTTCCAGGAACATGCACTCCTTCCTCCTAGGTGGGATCTTGTCACTTGCACATCCCCACACCCTATGTTGTCTGTCTCTTCCCTAGCAGTGCATGAAACAGGAGAGAAAGCAAACCTTTTTCTTGTTCCTCTGCCACTGTGCCCTGAGGAGAAGACACCAGGCACAGAATCAAGAAAGGGTCTGGGTTGGAAGGGACCTTAAATCTCATTCAGCTCGAATGCCCTGCCGTGGGCAGGGCCACCTTCCACTAGACCAGGTTGCTCCAAGCCCCATCCAGCCTGGCCTTGAACACTTCCAGGCATGGGGCAGCCACAGCTTCTCTAGACAACCTGAGCCANAGGTCTCATAAGAGAAAAGCAGAATCCCCTCCTCCCTTGGTGCCCATGCTGTGGGATCAGCCCAGGACACGTCTATGCCACCATCACACTGCCTGTGCCCTCAGGGCAGTTATAGCCTGCAGCCCATTTTTATTGCAGTGGGTATGGATCCAGTGCCAAACCATGCAGCCTGTTCTAACAGCCCACTCTTAACCCAAACCCTGCATGGGAGCAGTGTCGCAGTGTGCTTTTTAGGTAATTTCATATCCATATTCTCATTTTATGGTTTAACCCTGCACACCCCTGTATTCTCCCCAGTTTTTAGTTATCTGTCGCATTCCCCGGGGTTTCCTCACCCCAGGGTGCTTCAGGGGAGGCAGCACTGCACGGGGTGCGACATTACCCCCTTTGCGAGGTCTGCAGGTCCTGGTTATCGAATGCTCCGGCGCAGGGACATACGAACAGCAGCCCGGGTCTTGGGGGTTGAACAGAGATGTTTATTCAACGCATGATGGAACCCAAAGATGACCCCTCCACGTGTTCAGGGTCTTTTTATGCACACAGAAAGCAGAAGGGGTTGGAGTTGGTGTACATTATCCAATGAGGACAGATCATGAGAGGGGATTAGGGGAAGTACCTGGGTATTGGCTAGCAAGGGAAGGATTGCAACACCTGGGCCAAACTGAAAACTGGGGAGAATACAGGGGTGTGCAGGGTTAAACCATAAAATGAGAATATGGATATGAAATTACCTAAAAAGAGGAGCAGCTATTCCTGTTATGTGAAAAGGGTGTGCTGGCCTTGTGGGTCTCACCTGGCCTGGAAAAGGAGAAGCTTTCAGGATGATCCTGGAACTCCTGACTCCAGCCCCTTTCCCAAGCCTTTACTTAGATCTCATGTACTGGGCTTTGTCACACACTTGAAATCACCTGTCACACTGTGTCCTGGTCTTTGCTCTGCCCCTGTGCCATTGTTTACTCAGGAAGGCTGCCCAACCTCTACTGGAAGTGCCATGTCTTTTTTGTCCTTTGCTCACTTCCCTTTGCAGGGGGGTGGTTGGAGTCCCACAGCTGCCTCTGCTCTCAGTTTGGAGTGATGTAGCTTCTGCAAAGCACAAACATTGCTTATCTCTACTCTGCTTTGTTACCTGTTGTGACCCAGTTTCAGAGCTGGGTTGATGGTAGAGTCACAGCAAGGCATGGAGATCCCTTGGAACCTTTAGTTTCCTTGGCAATATCCAGCAGCACCGATCCCTGGTGATATCCTTGCCCCCTGCCAGCATACACCTCCTCCTTAACCACCTCCTTTCCCACAGCCTGGTGGGACGCTTGCATGAGGCCTTCAGGCAGTGCCAGCACCTGAAGACTGAAAAGGCCCAGGTGGACCGAAAAATCAACCAGCTCTCTGAGGAGAATGGGGATCTTTCCTTCAAGGTATGGGGTGCAGTGTCCTCTCCATGTCCCCACAGCCCAGTTGGTTGTGATGGAACATAGGGGGGAGGATTTGATGGCAGTGCCGGATGCTGGGATGTTTATGGTTCCGCTAGTGCAATCTTTGACCTAGTGAGCAAGCCTGCCTTGGGCTCTGGATCCTGATCCAGATAGGAACTGTGGTGGGGGAATGGGGACTGGTGGAGCTGCCTGCATGTGGTGAGCACCCAGAACCCAGGATGCCCATGTGTGCTGCAGCTCTTGGGAATGGGAAGTAGGCAGAGCCCTGGACAGCAAAGGCACACTCTGACTTTCTTTTGGACTGGGTGGATTTTCACTTGGCAGCTGCGGGAGATTGCCAGCAATATGGTCCAGCTGCAGCGAGCCCTGAATGAGCTCTCGGAGGAGCACAACAGTGCCATGGCACAGGCACAGGAAAAGCAGCGACAGCTGGAGAAGGAGCTGCATGCTGCCCTGCAGGATAAGGTCAGGGGGCCTGGGGAGTGGTGGGTGCCCCCCTGTAGCTCCCCCATAGCCCCAGCCAGCTGGGGGACATGCCAACTGCAAGCAGGGTGCAGCAGCCAGGAGTCTCCTGCCCATTTGTGCCAGCAGGCGGGGAGAAGCTGTTTAACTGTCAGCTCCTGTGGGAAGCCTCTCCCTGTTCCTAGGAAGGGTTCCCCGTGGTGGGACAGGCTGCTGTCCTTGCAGTGGGGAGAGACAATGCTGCTAGAAAAGCATGGTGTCGGTACTGACTAGGTGACTGTGCTTCTCCTTGGTTGGTTGGCTCTTCTGTCTTGCACCATGCTCAGTCCCATCTCTGTCCCCAGAAATGCTCAGAAGAGAAAATGGAGATTCTACAGGGAAAGATTTCTATGCTGGAGGACCAGCTGGCCAAGCTGGAGGACCGCAGCACCCAGGAGAAGGGAGAAGTCATGGGGGACATTTTGAAGGTACACTGGGGCTCCTGCAGCAAGGGCCTGGATGGTAAACTAGTGCAGTTGGAGAGAGCAGCAGGTGCCAGGAGATGCATGGCAAAGCCATGTGGGGCAGAGCCTGCTGCTCTCTGCTGCTGTATGTGGGGCTGAGCACTCTGGGAGAGCCCCTTCTGGGCTGAATTTGCAAATACTGCTCCCAGGGAATTGGTGGCTCACCCAGCCTCCCACAACATGAATTGGTAGTGAAGGGAGCATCTCCTGCACTGTGAGTTTGGTCCAAGGGAGCAGAGTGGCACAAGGCTGAGGGGAAAGCAGGTTGCCCTGGGGGTGTGATGGGAGGGGAGGCAGGCACTGAGCAGCTCCCAGTGGAATGCAGCACGTGGGACTCTGGTGAGCATGTTGGTTACAGCTTGAGGAACACCTAGGGGGTGCATGTTTTGTCCCTGTAGTAGTCTGATCTTGGCTGGGTACCAGGTGCCCACCAAGCCCCACTATCATTCCCCTTCCCAGCAGGACAGGGGAGAGAAAAATAAGATGGAAAAGAATAGTAGGTTGAGATAAGGCAATTTACTAAAGCAAAAAAGGAAAAGTGAAAGTTTATGTGTGCATAAGCACAGCGAAAAGGTAATCTCTACTTCCCATCAGTGGGTGATGTTCAGACACTTCCTGGGAAGCAGGGCTTCAGCACGTGGAGTGGTTGCTCCAGAAGGCAAACACTAAAATAGTGAATGGCCCCTGTTCCTCCCACATCCCTTAGCTTTTATATCTGACATCATATGGTGTGGAATATCCCTTTGGTTAATTATGGTGACTTGGCTTCATTGTGTCTGCTCCCAGGATCTTGCTCACTCCCAGACCCTTGCTGGGGGGCGAGGGGATGTTAAGAGTTCATTCTCCTTTAGAAGTTTTCACAGTGCTGTGCTTTGCATGGGTAGCTGGAAAGGTGTTGCTAACACACCAGTAATTCTGGCTACTGCTGAGCAGCATGATCTCTGTCTCACTTAGACCCAATACAGTCTCCCTGCTCTTCTCTTTGCCAGTTGGAGGAGCTGAAGCAGGAGGTGTCTAGCCTCACAGCCAAAGGATTGCAGCTGGAGGAGGAGAAGCAGCAGCTGGACAGCCTTGTCACCAGCCTCCAGAACTCCCTCTCTGAGAGCCACCGGGCCCAAGAGAGGCTGAAGCGAGACCTGCAGGCACAGGTTGCTGAGGGCCAGGCTGACCAGCTGGCTGCCCTCAGTGTCCAGCATGAGCAGACCCTGCGGGAAAGGGACTGTGCCCTGCAGCAGCTCCAGCAGGCCAACACATCCCTGAGCAGCCAGCTGCAGGCCATGCATGAGGAGAAGGCTGCTCTGAGCCGCAAGGTCGGCGAACTGGAAGCCCAGGTCCTGGAGCTAGGTGTCCAACAGCAGCAGGGAGTGGCAGCAGAGGCACTGAAAGCCCAGCTGCAGGAGCTGGAGGGCAGGCTAAAGGAGAGCCAGCAGAGGCTGGCCGAGAGGGAGAAGCTGGCCCAGGAGAACAGCCGCCTGCAGGAGCAGCTGCTCTTCCTGGAGGAATCCCTGCGGAACACTGAGGGTATATTGGAGGACGAGAAGAGACGAGCAGCTGAGTGCCTGGAGAGCAACCTGGCCAGGATTGCTGAGCTGGAGGCAGAGAGACAGCAGCTGGTTCAGGACCGGAAGCCAGCTCTGCCGGAGCAGGGTGAGGAGCTGGCCACAAGCCAGGTGCTGGAGGAGAGTCGGGAGCAGCCCTTGGGAGCCTCTCCTGCTGCCCGAGGGGAGGATGAAGAGTGCAGGCAGCTGAAGGAGGAAATGCAGGCACTGAGCCGGGAGCACAGCCGGGCCTGCCAGCAGCTTCAGGCTGAGCAGGAGAAGGTGGCTGTGCTGGAGGCCCAGGCAGAGCAGCTGGCTGGCCTCCAGGCTGACCTGTCCAGCACTCAGGCATGGGCGAAGGAGAAGGAGAACAAGGAGCAGAAGCTGAGGACTGAGATTTCCTCCCTGCAGGAGAAGATGGCTGCGGCAGAGCAAACAGCAGCCCAGCGCATGGCCAAGCTGGAGGCAGATGCCCAGAGAGCTGCTGAGGCACTGGAGGGAGTCTCCCAGCAGCTGTCCCAGGAGAAGCTCAAATCCAAGGAGTTGGAAGGCACTGTGGATGAGCTGCGGATTGCAGAGAAGGAGCTGGTGTCCCTCCGCTCTACCCTGCAGGAGAAGGAGAGCTGGAAGGAGCAAGTGTCCCAGTGTGTCCAGGAGATGGAGAGGAAGAACAGCCTGATCAGCAGCCTGGAGCATGAGGTCTCCATCCTCCGTCGCCAGGTGATGGAGAAGGAAGGGGAGAGCAAGGAGCTGAAACGCCTGATTCTGGCTGAGTCGGAGAAGAGCAAGAAGCTGGAGGAGAGGCTGCGGGTGTTGCAGACAGAGATGGCCACCGCAGCCTCCCGTGCAGCTGAGAGGTGCTCATTGATGAAGGTGGAGGTGCAGCGGTGCCAAGAAGAGATGGAGAAGCAGCGGATGACCATCGAGGCCCTGAAGAGGGACCGCCATTGCCAGAGTGAGCGGGAGGATGAGCTGCGGCAGGAGGCCAAGGTCTGCCAGGACAAATGCCTACAGAAGGAGCAGCTCCTGGCTGCCCTGCAGCAGGAGCTCGACAGTGCTCAGGCTGAGCGTGCCTCCCTGGAAAACCAGCACCGCCAGGACCTGGAGCAGAGAGTAAAAGCCATGTCCACACTGCAAGCTGAGCTAGCACAGGCCAAGCTGGAGGTGGCTGAGGTGCCGTCACTGCGGCAGCAGTTGGCAGAACAGGACCGGGCCATTCAGCGGCTGCAGGCTGAGGCAGCAGAGGCGGGGACACAGATGGCAGGGCTGCAACAGGCCAACGCTCGGCTGGCCAAGGAGAACCAGGGCCTCAGCAAGAGCCGCAGCCAAAGGCAGCAGCAGCTTGAGGCAGAACTGGATCAGGCCAGGGAGCGGCACATGCAGGAGCTGGAGCAGCTGCAGACAGCATCTGAGAAGGTGGTGACCAGCAGCAGGCAGGAGGCTAAGGAGGCAGTACAGAGGCTGGAGGACCTGAGTAAAGAGTATGAGAGCAGCAAAGCGGCAGCCCTGGAAGAGAGGAAGAAACTCNGGGCTAAGCCTGGAGAAAAAGAGGCTTGGAGGGGACCATCTCTCCCTTGAAAGGGTGAAACAGCTCCCTGAAAAGAGGGTGCAGCCAGATGGGGGTCTACCAAGTAACTTGTTTTCCCAATTAATAATTGACACAATAGGAAATGGTTTCAAGTTGTGCCTGTGGAGGCTTAGGTTGGATATTAGGAAAAAATTCCTTCCCTGAAAGGGTTGTCTAGCCAAGGCACAGTCTTCCCCAGGGCAGTGGTAGAGTCCCTATCCCTGGAGGGATATAACAGACATGTGGATGTGGCACCTGGAGACATGGATTAGTGGTGGTCTTGGCAGTGCTGGGGGAGCAGTTGGACTCAATCTCATAGGGCTTTTCCAACCTAAATGATTCTGTGATTCTATGAAAAACAGCCTATGTGCCATCTGTGTACTCACCTCTGCCTTTTGTGTTTGCAGGTGGAGCAGCTGGAGATAATCCAGAAGAACCAAACTAAGCAGGTAACACCAAGTGCTGGCTGCTCAGTGACAGTGCACAGCCTTCATTGTTTGCCACTTCCCACTGGAGCCACCCTCTCCTCCTGTGAACTGTCCACAGTATGGACCCAGCCATGGGGCCCTTGACTCCAGGTCTCTGGGCACCTTCACCTCCAGGGGGTAGCAATTGGGGTCCCATTCTGCCACCTTCCCCCTCACATTGATGGCTTCTTGCATGCCCCGTGGCAGCACGCACAGCAAGTGGCTGCCAGGAGCATCCGGAGCTCCTCAGTGTAGGGCTGTCATCGCTGTGATGACTCCCCTCTTAACCTTTAACCAAGGCCTAGCTCTTGGCACAACTGGTAGGAGCAGCTGTGCTCAGACAGCATGGAGCAGCATTGATCTCAGATGTGGTAGGAGTTAGCACTTGGGAAACAATGCAGGAAAAGCCCCATTTCTGTGTCCAGTCCCAGCCAGAGCTGCTTAGGACTCTGCAGAGGCCTTGTGGCTATGACCAGAGGCTGGGGGCTCCTCAACCATCCCCTGGAGCAGGGAGAGCCTGGCCAGGTCAGAACTTGCAGCAGCCATCTTAACCTGTGTCAAGAGTGCTGGATGACTTGTGGGACTCCAGGCTGCAAGCTCTGGGGCACTGGGAACTTAACACAGGCTTTGCTTCCAGCACGTGGCTGCTCCTTACACTTGGGTGGTTCCAACCAACCATGCTGTAGGGAATAACATGGGGTGACTGTCACCTTGCCATGTCCTGGGAGCTTCTTTGGCAGTGGGTGATGCTGAACGGTCACCCTGTGGCAGGAAAACTCTTCGTCATGCCCTAGAGCAGGCTGGAGAGGAGGGGATGTGCTCCTCTGAAGGAAGATTGTAGTTTTGTGCCTGGAGCTGGTCTCACCAAGCCATGTTCTTCCAGGTGGAGGAGCTAAATAAAAAGCTGACTCAGCATGAGAAGGACACCTTGACCCAGCAAGAGAGAGTTAAGGTAAAGAGGGAACAAAAACCTGGGGGCTGAGCTCTGGAGCTGTTGGTGCTGCCAGGAGGCTCACCTGGGTTGCCTCTAAGTCAGTCTCTGCCCACAGGCACTTGAAGGGGAGCTGCAGACAGCAGTCACCAGCCATCAGGAAAAGGTGGCAGAGCTGCAGGTGCAGGTCACCCAGAAGGAGCAGGCAGCTGAGTACTACAGAGAGCAGGTAGGCTGGGGGCTAGCATGGCCCTGCTTTCCCTGATACTGCTGGAAAGCTTGACAGGATTCCTCTGCTTTGCATCCTAGATGGAGAAGGCAAAAAGTCATTATGATGCCAAGAAGCAGCAGAACCAGGAGCTATTAGAGAAGCTAAAGGCTATGGAACACCTGCAGAAAGAGAATACAGAGCTTCAGAGCAAATCAGAGAGGCTGGCCAAGGAGCTACAGCAGAGCATCCTGCAGGCCAAGGAGTCTGAGATGAGCTGCAGGAATCTTACCAGCCAGATCCACAGCCTGGAAGCTCAGGTGGGCATGGCATAGTGGGGCTTCACCCTCCTTGACCTTGCCTCCATCACCACCTCAGTTGGAGGATAGATCCATCCGTTCCTTCCTGTTTCCCATTCAGGTGGAGGTTGCCAAACAACAGGTGCGGGAACTCGGCAAGTTCCAGGTGATGACTGCCACAGTAAAGGGGCAGGAGACTTCCTGCCAGAGTGTGGCTGACCAGAGCACTGATAGCCTTGATGAGGCACAGCTGCTCAACTCCACCAGGTACCAGATCAATCTGCTTCCAGCACCCCAAAAATCCACTGTTCTTGATGGCCTGGTAAGTCTGCTGGTGCTACCCTCGTCCCCTGTCTCTGCAGGAAGGCTACCAGCTCTCAGTTGGAAGTCTCAGTGGTGCCATCAGACAGTGAAGAGTCACTGCTGTCTCAGCGGCTGCCCCAGAGGATGTCATCCCTGGAGAGTCTCTACTTCACCCCTATCCTCTCTGAGATGCCGTCGCAGTTGGAGAGCAGCGCCAACTTCCCGGGTGACTTCTCACTCGATTCCGGGTGCAAGACCCGCTCAGCCCAGCGCCGCACTACCATCAACATCACGATGACAGATGTGAGCAGGGGGGCCCTGCTGGGGAATGCAGGGATCAGGAGCAGCACTGCAGAGGGACCCAGCATGCTGGGAACTGAAAAGATGAACGTGACCTGTCAATGTGCACTGGCAGCCTAAAGTCCAGCCATGTCCTCGGCTGATCCCCAGCAGAGTGGGAAGCGGGGCAAGGTGGGGATTCTGCCCCTCTGCTCCACTCTGGTGAGACCTCACCTGCAAAGCTGCTTCCAGCACTGGGACCCCCAACATCAGAACATGGAGGTGCTGGAGCAAGGACAGAGGAGGTCACAGAAGCTCTTCAAGGGCTGAAGTCCCTCTGCTCTGGAGACAGGCTGAGAGAGTGGGGGGTGTTCAGTCTGGAGGAGAGTGCTCCAGGGAGACCTTAGAGCCCCTGCCAAGGTCTAAAGAAGGCTCCCAGAGACCTGGAGAGGGACTTTCACAAGGGCTTGGAGTGACAGGACAAGGGGGTGTGGCTTCCCATTGATAGAGGGCAGGGTTAGATGGGATACTGGGAAGAAATTCTTCCCTGTGAGGGTGCTAAGGCCTTGGCACAGGTTGCCCAGAGAAGCTGTGACTGCCCCATGCCTGGAAGTGTTCAAGGCCAAGTTGGATGCAGCTTGGAACAACCTGGTCTAGTGGAAGGTGTCCCAGCCAAGGGAAGGGGGGTAGAAGGAGATGAGCTTTACGGTCCTTCAGCCTAAACCCATCTGTGATCCCCTCATCTCTGGATTTTTCTCTCCCAGAAACAGACAGAGTCTGAGGAACTGGTCAGCATCAAGAACATCCCATTGGCTCAGTCCACAAAAACTTCTTCCCCTGCTAAGGGCCGTCTGCGCTCAGGTGCCTCCACTCGGTCCCTTGCCAGTTTCCCCTCCCAGGAAACTCTTGCAAAGCTCAAAACCTCCTCCCCCAAGAAGACCCCTGGCAATTCAGGACTGTTGGGCCTCCCTGGGTACCGGCCAGTCACCCGTAGCTCCCTGCGCTTGCAACGGACCAGCAGCTCCAGCCTCGGTGTGTGTGGGCAGGGTAAGCACTTAGACTGCTGGATGTGGGGTTCTGCCCCGACTTGGGGAACTTAGGTCTTACCTGGGACCCCCGCCTTGTCCTTCCTTGCTTTGGATTTAGGCCAGAACACCATGAACCTGGGCATGTGCCAGGATGAGCCGGAGCAGCTGGATGACTGGAACCGCATTGCAGAGCTGCAGCGGCGGAACCAGGCCCGCCCCCCCCACCTGAAGACCAGCTACCCCCTCGAGAGCATGGTAAGGGGCGGGAAGGCGAGGTCGGGCAGCCCCTTCTCAGAACTAGGGCTTGGACAGGCTCTGGGAATGTNAACAGGTGTTCCAGGTTTTGAGGGAGCTGCTGTGGCCCTGTGGGTAACACCCCCATTTGTCACATGTTCCCACTGATCCTGGATCCCAGTGCTCAGTGTTCCCAGCATCCAGCGGTGTGTCTATTACTCATGATGCTTCCAGTGCTGGCAAGGAGGCCATTCCAGAGGCAAAGGGCTCAGCCTTCTGCCTTCCCTGGGTGCTGCTACCCTCACTCCATCCCCTCCCTGCAGCCCCTCAGTTCCCCCATTGCTGACAGCCCCACAGCAGGGTGATCCCTAGATGACAGTACTAGCCCGTCCCGTTTTCCAGTCCAAGAAGCCAACCAGCTGCTTCCCACGGCCCCAGACCACCCAAGACTGCAGTGAGCAGAGTGGCTCCCAGGTGAGCCAGGACAGCAAGCACCCAGCCCGAGCCATGCAGGTAAGCTTCAGAGGGGGAAAAGAGGGAGCAGGAGGGACCTCTCTGTCCTGTCCCACCCTGAGCTAATGGTCTGCTCCTCCTTTGCAGGCCCAGAGGCGCCAGTCAATGGCATTCAGCATCCTCAACACCCCCAGGGAGCTGGGGAGGCGCCTGCTGCGCCGGGCAGTCACCCAGAGGAGCAGTCCCACACCCTCCACCAGCAGCGGCACCCGCCGTTCATCCCGCATTGCCACTGCAAAGTCCCCCAAGGGCAAGGTAGGTACTGCCTGACCTCCTGGCCACACTTCTGAGCCCATGCTCACCCCAGTGCTCCCAACCACTGCCTGGTTCATACAGGCCATGGGGAAAAAGGGGATAGTCCCTGGGGTGCCATAGGAACA
>VYXD01016836.1:524-90198 GCA_013397195.1 Hylia prasina | reverse complement strand
CTTCTCCTTCTCCTTCTCCTTCATCTTGCCTTCTCTCACTATTTTTTTTGCTGTCTTGTAGCTTCCCCTGCACCCAGTTGGAAATGAGCATTTTACATCACTCAAAGAATCACCAGTAAAGATATTGGCAAAAGCAGTTTAATATTAAAGTGAAAACATGACAAAATTCATTGGCAAGGTTCACTCTATGACTTGTCACAGGTTTAAGGCCCAGAGAGAAAAATCGGACTAAAATCTAAAATCAATCAATCTAAAATTAAAATTAACATAAAGGGATTTATGCAGAAGATAGAGATGGAGAAAGGGTAAGGCTAGGAAAGGGTAAGGATAAAAAGGAATGAGGGAGAATCTCCTTTGAATCACAAAGTTCAGAATGGACCCCCTTGCCAAACTTAGTCCTGGAACTGACCAAAAGTTTAAAGGGGGCTTGATGGACAGCACAAGTTCCTGGGAACAGACAGCGTCTCTGAAAAGCTCAAGAGCAGCTTAGCCCAAGTGTTGTTCATCAAGGCTAAGGCCTAATGAGTATTTCTAAGGTCCTAGTGTGGCCCAAGGGGAAGAGGAGAGTGTTGTTCCAATACACCCCCCGTACTCCCTCCAGCATTTTCTGATGATTCTTGAATATCTTTTCCCAGAGGTACTGCCATGGTGGCTGCTGGGCTCAGCTGTGCCTTGTGGTGGGTCTGTTGGAACCAGCTGTGTCAGGAATGGGGAAATTGTGGCTTCTTATTATGGAGGCCACCCCTGCAGCACCCTGCTGCCAACATCTGGGCACCTGCACCCACCACAGTCAGAAAAGCTCCACTTCTTCAGAGCCCCTAGCTCTTGAAAAATGTGGATTTGGAGTCAGTTTGTGTGCAGACAATGGTGTTTCTGTTCAGCATCTCCTCTGAATAAAGGTTATTCCTTCTAAGCTGTATTTTATATCCCATAAGAAAATAAATTACAGGCAGACAAAATAATCAATAAACTCTTTTCTGTTTACTGTTGTAAGCTATCATGCTGTTACTTCTTGTTATATATCAAGAGCATTGTGATATTAATCTTTTGAAATAAACATGTATAATTTAACCGCCTTTCCTGTCTGCAACAAAAATCTAATTATTTTTTATTTCACAGTAATATCTCTCCATGAAGAATAGTATCCTTCTGGCTTGGTAACACCCTTAATCTCCATTTTTCATAATAGCAGATGCTGGGAGCTTCCTGACAAGTAGATGATGTAATTAAGGTTACATTTCTTCACCACTGTCTGTGGTTTTGTTCACAGTAGACATGCACATTTTATGTCACTGAACATTAGGTATTATAGTCTTTTCCAATGACATTTGTAGCTAAGCACATTAATATTAAAGGTCAATGTGCCTTTAAGTGGATCAATAAGAACTTGACAGTCTAATATATAATCATAGTTTCTTATCATATGAGGTTTTGTAGAGTTTGATTATGTTGTCTTCCTTCTTCTCATTCTTGTCCTATACAATAAAGAGCAGAGAAAGCACAAGGAAGGTTATTATCAAAAGAGCAAATCAGAGTTATAGTCATTGAGCTCCGTGGAATGAATACACTGGGCTTTCCTATGATCTATAAGTATGTAGGTATCTGAAACCATAGAGACAAAATAAATGCAATTCCTTTACTATGGTATCAAAAAATGGCATTATCAGTAATAAAGGAGGAGGAAATAAGTGAAGTTTTCATTAAGTATTACAAGTTTTTTCTATAAATTACAGATTTTTTCTCTAAGCATGCACGTGTTCAAAGTAACTGTGGAACGTCCATTCTCAGAGGTGCTCAAAACAGGATTCAAAAAGACATTGAGGAATCTGATCTAAATTTAAAGTTATGTCTGACTCTGAAGTTGACCTTGGCTGGACAACGGGATTGGTCCAGAGATTTCTGCCCTTCTGAATTAATCTGGAAGCCATGATTATAACAGCTTATATCATGATCACTGTTAACAGTGTTATTACTATGAACAGATCTCAGCCTCATTTTCAGAGTCTAGTTTTTTTTCTCCCCTATAGCGCCTAATAAAATACTGCCACTACTAAGTCTCACTCTATTTTGAGAATAGGGAATGAGCTGGCTGTCCTAAATATCCTTCTGGTTTTTGTTTCCAGTTCTGTTTTGGGGTATTTTTTTTGCGGGGGAGGGAGGAGGCGAAGGGGGGAGGAGGTGTAATTTTGAGTTCTAAACTTCTAAGTAAACATAAGTTTGCAGAATCACAAAGATGATTGATTTTTCTGCTATTTAGCATGCAATCTTCATTTAATTGACTTTTTTATAATTATTTTTAATGTTGTTCTCATGCTTGCATCCAGCCATAATTTATTGTTCTCAAAAGCTAGATTTAGTCTCCCAAATATTGCAGCATTTGCTTTTACCGCTTTTAAGAAATTTCACCTTGTGATTCCCAAGTTTCACTGACATATACAAGAACCCTGTATTTTTTCTGAATAGTGTGTAGTACTAATGGGCAATTTTGTTAACATTGCCCACAGTGTCCCTGCTGTTAGTTGTGTCTATTATGTGCTATCATTTCTTTCAAAACTCTGCTGCTGACACCTGGTATGCCTTTGATTTAAGGTTGTTTGTAAAGGAATTAGCAACAGTTTTTACCAGAAGTTATGAGATACAAAATAATCCGAGCCTGGTGGTAAAAATATGCTGGTTAAATCATGGAATTCTTTTAGAGCTACAAGGTTTGCTTGACCTCTCCTTCTCCTAGTCTTCAATGGCAGCCAAAACCAACTAAAGGTGTCTAGAGGAATATTTCTGCCACATCACATTTTGTGAATGATACTCTTCTGTCTTCTCATGTATAGAGTCATCAACTAAAGATTTGAAGAAAAATATAAGCCAAAAAATCCTGACTTTGCAAGGGCTGTATTTAGAATTCTGTACAGACAAATCATCAAATTAGCACTTCTGCACTGCCAAACTGAATAACCTTGAAAAACAGTTAATGCTCACCACTTTTCCTTTGCAATTTCCCTTCTTTTCTGACTTTCAGTCCTACTTCAGTGTGATTTAATTTTTAAATAAGATAGGAAGATTAAGTATGCTAACCATTTCTTTAGTTTCCTTTTTTCTCTTCTGAAATACTGAATAGTCACAATATTATTTTAATCTCCTGGGCAACAGATAAAGACATTTTTTTATCTTTAATTTAAAAGTAAATTCTGCCTTTCTAGACATGCCCTCTTCCCTACTTTTAATGAAATATGTCTTACCACTATTTATTAATATTTAAATGAATTAACAAATCCAAAGCTCTCAACAAGAATTTCATTGTGCAAAGATCTACATCTACCCCAAATCCTTTCAGTTTAGAACTTCTCAATTGTAAAAACCAAACAGCAGTAATGTATTATAACTTCAATATTCCCTGATGATTTCATGCTGTTTAGAGCTAGGCATACTAGTATTAACATTGCTGTTTAACTTGTATTAAGCTCCTGAAGATCCCGTTTAAATGAAGGGAAAGGGAAAGGGAAAGGGAAAGGGAAAGGGAAAGGGAAAGGGAAAGGGAAAGGGAAAGGGAAAGGGAAAGGGAAAGGGAAAGGGAAAGGGAAAGGGAAAGGGAAAGGGAAAGGGAAAGGGAAAGGGAAAGGAATACAGACAATCATAGAGAGCACATATCATCAGTAACCTTGAGTCCTGTGCAAACAAAAGTCTCAGCTGGAGAGCGATTACCAAAATTTAGCCTGAAATAACTGTGAACTATCCATCCTTTTGAAGGAAGAGGAATGAGGGTGAGAAAGATTCAGAGCTGTTGTTTAAGGATTGTGGGGATTTCAGTCCTGATACTTAGCCCAGTAATCCATGCTTCTAGGAGTAAGCATTTAATCCATTTACAAAATTTGTTTCTGGATCCAAATTTATCTAGTGCATTAAATAGATAATCCTTCCTTTGTCTGTCAAAATATTTTCTGGCACTAAAGAGAACAGGAAATGCTGCTAGACATTTTTAAGCTAATATTTATCAAGACTTCAGAAAGATTAGCTATTTTTTAAAACATTTTCTGTCACTGAATTACATTTTATTTGGATATATAAAATCAGAAGGGGTACTTTTGTTTCTTAATATAAGTGCTAAATGAGCAGTTAGAAGCTCTTTCTAGTCTTATATTGCTTTATTAATAACTTATTTTACTTAAGCAAGGACACTTAAAGCAGCAGGATATATAAATGGTATGATTTTCATGTGAAACACTGATTTCAAAAGAACAAATACTCCTGTGTTGTAGAAAAAATCCTGCTTTTCTTAATTAACAGATTAACTTTTGGCATATTAGATAGCTTCTTTTCTTTTTGTCTTTTAATATTAATTTCAAGCTAATTGTTGTTAGTTTTAAAACAAATGTAATTTATGAGGTATAGAATGCAACAGTGAAGCATAAGGACATCCAGGAAGGTGATTTTAAGCTTGGCAGTAAAAAAGACTCATACATATTTGGAAACAACAAGAAAGGTAAAAGTAAAACAAAGAGTTAAGGAGTTAGCACAAATAAAAACCAGTTTGATACAAGAGATAATTTCTCTTGGCTTTTGAAAATATGAGTTAATAAAATAGATCTGTTTAAATAAATGTCACTTTCCACCCTGAGTTCACACCCTTGATCTGAAATTCAGGCACAGAAGTTAAAATACCTATGTAAGATCTCTATGTACACTTTTTTATTTATAAACTTATTCCAAGCATTTAACTCTGTCTGCAGTGTTGCAATGAAGCTAATGTCCTAAAGTCTATAAGTCTATAAGAAGGATTATCTATAACCTGACATGTGAAAAAGTCCCCTAAAATGTATCAGGACATGTTTAGCTGAAGCACTGCTCAATACTTTTTTCACAAGCTTTAGTATCTGTTGTGGGACATTTGGTGTTTATATATAGCTCCCAATTAGTTAGTGTGTTGAATTAAATTAGGTCATTAAAATATAAGTGTTTATTTTAACACATAATTTATAAAGTTCTATCATTATATCTTTAGGAGATTTCTGTAGGACAAACCAGGCAGACAAGAAGAGAAAGAATCATTAATTAAAAAAAGGAGATGAGGAAGGCAACAATGCCCTATTTATTCATATTACCCTTTGTTATTCTCATCACCGAGAAATTGTCATATGGTTAAGTACATAATTAGTCACCTCACCTTGGCTGAGGAGAGGCAACATGTACAGAGGTTTCATCTGGACTTGCCTGCTGTCTTTTGGAAACAGGCTAGACAACTGTAAGAAGGAGAAAGGAAGTAGGGAGGGAAAGATGGAANAAGAAAGAAAGAAAGAAAGAAAGAAAGAAAGAAAGAAAGAAAGAAAGAAAGAAAGAAAGAAAGAAAGAAAGAAAGAAAGAAAGAAAGAAAGAAAGAAAGAAAGAAAGAAAGAAAGAAAGAAAGAAAGAAAGAAAGAAAGAAAGAAAGAAAGAAAGAAAGAAAGAAAGAAAGAAAGAAAGAAAGAAAGAAAGAAAGAAAGAAAGAAAGAAAGAAAGAAAGAAAGAAAGAAAGAAAGAAAGAAAGAAAGAAAGAAAGAAAGAAAGAAAGAAAGAAAGAAAGAAAGAAAGAAAGAAAGAAAGAAAGAAATAGATTGCATGTGTGTTCAGTGTAAAGGTTTTTTTGGGGTTTTTTAATTATTTTAATCCCTTCCCTGAGAAAATGCAGGGCACAATTTCTTCTTTCTATTTGCTTGGTGGTGGACCTCAAAGATTTGGTTTATTACCCGCTAGATGTGGGAGTTCCTAGGAACAGACAAGGAAATGATTTACCAAGACTGGGGAGACTTGTTGTACATAAAATAACTGAAGTTGCCCAAAGATGGAGAAGACTCTTTGGCACTTGGCAACAAACAAGGATTCAAAAATCATTGAGGAATCACAAAATATCACGAGCACAGTATGCAGACAATGTGAAGCAGCTTCTGAGGACTTGAGAAGTTGGAAATATCTTTATCTCAGCTGTAAATTGTTTCCCTCCACATTCTCCATCTTTCATCCTCCTAAAATATAATTAATTTAATTTATTAGTAAAGGTTTAGGTCATTGTTTGCTTTGGGTTTGTGCTTTGGTTTTTTGTTTTGTTTGTTTGTTTTGTTTTTTAATTTATATAAATTTTATGTTTACTGCTTAATACGGTTGCCATTTTGAGAACAAAAGGTGCTGTCAGTTTCAATGGTCTGAAAATACTGGCAAGAGTAATATTTTAATGGAAAAATCTACAGGTTGTCTGAAATATTGTAGGAAAAAAGTCATATTCTAAGATGAGATTTAGACTAGAAATCAATGTAACAGGCACAAATACACAGTAAAGTCACACAAAAAATTTGAAGTAGGGGAAAAAAGGCAACCAAAGTTGACTCAACTAGAGCAGGATTCAAAAAGACAAGCGCTTTACATAGATGGGATCTGTGTTCACTGTGGGCAGCAAAGGAAGGAAGTTAATCTAAGAATGAATGCTGGTCCATTGAGTAGCTGTCCAGACTGCTAATCTGGCCTTAAATCATATGATTAAAGATTTATTCCCATGATATCTTAGGCTCCAGGTATGAGTCCAAATAAGAACAATATAGTCCCATCCAAATCCAAACTGTAAAAACATGTAGTTATGTAAGTGTTTTTATTTTTTATGGTAAGGCAAATTTGGAAAGTTCCATGATCTTATTAAATAATTTTTAAAAATTTTTGCCCACAGGGTGTGATACAAGCAAATATCACTGTTCTGAATGTGATCTAAGGGATGAATGACTATCATATAACTGAAGCTTGATGCTATGCATTTTGTCTCTGAAAATAATGCAGAGAAAAATACATTAATTTGCACAAGGGAAGGAAAAGCAGGATGAGGTTTGTTCTTGCCAAAAATGAAACCCAAAGATTTATTTTAGGTTCTCTGAACTCTAAAAAATCGTGACAAGGAGAGATAAAATAGATTTTTCTATGCCGAAGAGTACTTAGCAAACCAAATTTCTAGTCCTAGGAGTTTTTTTGGCTACTACAGCCCAGACATCCTGATTAAATGAGTCTTTTTTTTTTATTCTCAGACAAATGAATAACTGGTTTTATTACCATTGTAAAAAACCTTGAGGAAAAACAATATTAACTCTCTTGATGCAGAGTTTCTTTTCAGAGCTAATTACTTTACACAGTCTGGGGCTTGCTTTGTGAACAACAGTCAAAAAATGCTTGCCACTTACACATGCTAAGAACTCATTGTAACCAGAACTTTAACTCTTAAAGCTAGTTTTGAAATGGATATCAGGAGACGTCTAATTACAAGTTAAATTAAGACGCTGGCAGCCCTTTTAAATATTTTTGTGATTATTTAGCTACGCTTTCTATTTCTGCCTAGCCAATATTAAACTGAGATTGCTGATTTGACAAAAAAAGTGTTAAGTGCTTTATGAGGCAATTCTCCCTGTATTGACTGTACCATTAGGATTAACATTGACTTATTTGGTAGAAGGAACTCTGCTGATGAATTAGGCAGTAAGCAACACCATTTGCCACCTTGGAGTCTTTTTATAACAATGTAACTTTCATAATGTAGTTAATCACTGCATCAACAAACTCCTATTGAATTTCTCCTAGCAGGGACAGCTTTCACTCAAAACTCTCTGCTCTCCACAGGATATAATTTCTTTTCTGTAATGGAAACCAAGCATCTTCTCTACTCTTTGTGTGTTAAAGCAGAGCAGATTATGGGATTCCAGACTTTCTCGTCACCTAAATTGGATTTGAGATGGTCACAGAAGGTGGCAGAAAAATTTTGACAACCCAAAAAGAAGTTACCAAGGTAGGGTGAAAACTAATAATTTTAACAGAAAGAGATGACAGCTGACACTGTCCTTGAAGATCAATAAACTGTTGACCAAAAAAAAAGAATCCATTTTCACATAATGTGGCCTCTCTCATGACTGTGGAGCTCTTTGCACTTGCATGGCAGACCATATGAAAGGAGTGGCAATTTTTGTGGTGGACTAAATGGACAAAGTGATAGCTACCCTAATTATGAACCACTCTACAAAAATAGAGGGATATTAAACCTTCTCCACAGTTATAAAGTAAAAGAAAGTGTGAGAAGTGTAGGGAATATATATACAGAAAATATGGGAGGCCCACCATTTGGAGGAATATGAGTAAATGGCTTTTTTTACATCCCCTTTGCGATATAATCAGACAGGTCACAAATGCTAATCCAATTTCTCACACTAGGTTCTCTGCATAGACATGAATAATTTTTGAAATTTTGAAGTGGACAACAATGTCTAAGAATTTCAACAGCTCAGTCACAAACAATAATAAAAAACAAGCAGATATTTCAATAGTCAGAATATGGACATAAGGAAACAGAAAAAAGAAGAATAAAAGAAAAAAGCACAAAAAAGAGAAAACAGTATAAATTAGTTATGTAAAAATTAAAGGTAACTGTAAAATATCTTCTGTTTCAACAGTATTACATTTCTCCCCCTCCCCTCAAAAAAATAAAACTATAAAAATATATCGGTCAGTAGAAAACTCAGCTCAGCACCGACAGCTGCCCACAGACTGCCCTCAAGTAGGTAGGAGGAGCAAATCAGAAGGGTAAAAGTGAAAAAACTCATGTGTTGAGATAAAAGCAGTTCGATAGGTAAGATGTGTTCATGCAAACAGAGCAAAAAAGGAATCAATTCACCACTTCCCATGGGCAGACAGATGTTCAGTCTGTTTAAGAAAGTCAGACTTCATCATGCATGATGGTTACTTGGGAACACAAATCCCAATGCTTCAAACACCCCCCTCTGCTTACTCCTTTCTACAGCTTTTATTTCTGACCATGATGTCATGTGATATGGAATATCCCTTCGCTCTGTTGGGATCAACTGTCAGAACCGAGTCCTCATCCCAACTTCTTGCTCAGCCCCAGTCTACTTGCTTGTGGGGCAATGAGAGAAACAGAAAATGCCCTAATATGAATGCTGTTCAGCAATAAGACACCTAAGTATTATCAGCATTGTTTTTGTCGCAAATCTAATCACAACACACTATCACTTCCTATGAAGAGAATTCACTCCACCTCAGACAAAACCTACTCAAGGGGAGAGTGCAAAGTGAAAAGAGAAAATGCCTTGATGATTTGCAAGCACTCTTCAGAAATAATGAAAACAGAGATTCATTACCAACACTGCTTTAGTTACAAATACAAAGCACACCGCCGTACAGGCTAATATGAAGAAAGTAAACTCCGTTCCAGCCAGGTGCAGTAATTTTTTTTCATGTGAACTTCTAATATGTCACTTTATGGTGATATGTTATTCAGCCATCAACCCTTTTCCAGGAGAACATTCAATAATCCCCCTTGCCACTTTGAAAGAGACAATGTTTTATATTTTTAATGGTGATATGAAGCAGGAGTTCTACATTTCAGAGTTTAAAGTTGTCATAAAACTTTAAATGATCAGGTAGTACTTACTTTACCTTAAGTGTCTCACTGGTAGACTTTCAGTTGTGCTTCATCTTTGTCCCACAGCCAGGCATGTAAAACTCAGAATGGAAATTATATTTTTAAGTACATAATTCACTCACAATGTATAAAAAGACCAACTTTTTAATTATTTTAATATCTTAGGTATTGTCAGATAGTTTTGATTCCATTTCTTCATTAGAATACAAAATTATTCGGAAGCAATACTGAAGTTTAATGTGAAAGAAAACAAAATCATATCAATAATGAAAGAAGTTTTTGAAGTTAGCATGAGCCCATATTAAAGAAGAGATCATGAAAGACCATCAGAGAATTTGAACAACAGAAGATCAACAAGGTTAAAGTATGAATAATCAGCAAGGAAGAAACAAGAAACAGGTGGAAAGACGGAGAAACAAGCAGTCCAGTAAAACAAAAAAAAAAAAAGATGATAGAAGAGAAAAATGTTGAAGAAATAAAATACAAATAAGGATTTCTATCTAAAACTTGGAACTTAAGTAAACTTATTTTCAACTAGTAGCAACTCTGATTTTCTTATCAAAAAAGGTCAACTCGTTTAAGATTGACACACAAAAGATCAAGAATTAAAAAAATACAAAAAACCACCAACAACAAAAAAACCCTGCAGCATCTGTGAGTCACTTTGAAGAGCCTGACCTACATGCTTATCTGTCTTTCCTCAGCCAGCTATCCTATGTTCTTAAAGACCATACCACAAATCTAACGATTTCATCGAACAGCAATCACTAACTGAAATCTGGGTGATTCTTTTCTTTATTTTTATTTTTATTTTGAAGAGCTTCATTTCAAGCTGTTGTAATGAAAGGAGCAGAATCTCCAAAAATCATAAACTACACAGAGAAATAATTTTGGAAACCAGAACAAGAGAATAAAAGCAATATGGAATTGTAGTTGTCCCTTAAGTTATGTTAAAATGCAACTTCAGTATTCAGGCTGTGGATTCAGAGAGAGTGCATAATTTCAAGTAAAAATCATCTACTTGTCCTTCTTAACTTTAGATCATGAAAGGTAATTTTTAATTATTGGGGGGGTGGTTGTTTCTGTTTGTTTGTTGTGTGTGGGGGGTTTTGGTAAGTAAAAAGGAAACCCTTCCCTCACCTCACTCTCCCCTTCACTTAATATCAGTGTGTTTGTAGCACTGTGTCTTTCATTTTAACAAGACTGATATTTCTTTGTCAGCCAAAGTCAATAGCCAGTCTCATTATCATAGCAGTAGGTTATCAGTTTAAAGACAAGACAGGAAGTCTGTCATTATCAAGAGGAAATATCTTCTACACTTAGCATGAGGTTGCACCTGTCAGTCTCTCTTGCATATCCAAGAGATTATACTGGAAAATTTAAAAATAAGCAGCTTTTTTGTGATTATATTTCTAAAACTAAAACACATTATAAAAAACAATCTGATCTTTGGGAAATAAATCAAAGTAAAATAAAACTGTTTTGAAATTATGTGTTAAATGCTGAATAAATTTTATTACAGGGATAAATATAAACTGAGAAGTAACTATTTACAAAGCATATTGATTGTAACCAACATTTCTGTACTACTAGAAGTATCTAATAATCTTTAAACATTCCACATTAATTCCTTAGGTACTTAATTATTACTCTGTTATACCAACAGGCGAGATTCCCATAATATGATCTAGAGCTACTTTTCCTGTTTAGTTCATTCATTGTGTGTTCCAACTGGAATTCAACATGATCAATTTTCATTCAGTATGTATAATTATGTTTGACCCACTGCTTCAAGATAAACAGCTTCTGCGATTTTTTTCAAGACAAACAGGTAATCCCTGGAAGAATAGAAACATCTAATAAACATATAAAAATAATTTTTAATTCCTCACCTTCTGTGAATCACCTTAATCTATTAAAAGAAATCCAAGAATATGTGTTTATGATGATGAATATTTATAGGATAGTTATTTTAGCTGATTAAATTAGAAGGTAAAAGTGATCATTATACTATTTAAAGAATAATAAAACTAGCCTCCTGCTCAGGTTTAGTTTATTACTCACATTAAGATTTACAGATATTAAATCCAACCTAAAGTTGTGTCTCTTATGTATAGAGATATAAATGTCAAAACTTCTACAGCACCAGACTATAAAACTACCTAACCAAAGCTGGCAGAACAGCTTCTCACTATAAAATATAGTGTAATTAATCAAGCTAACAAAGGTCATGTTTAAAGATACAGAGTAAGCAGCATGAGTGAGAAGTAATATTTTTTAGTAAATATAAATTTAACAACTAGGAAAACACAATAAAAGAACTCAACATAGCTCTCTCCAATTCCTTTCATTAAGAGCAGCATGCACTTACTGTTTTTGGCAATTTATTTAAAAAAATAATTTTGGCATTATAGGGATAAAATTATTATGTTAAAGATGTTAAAAATGAGCAATACTTACTTAAGAAAATGTTTTTCCTCTCGTGTCATCTTGTTACAACATTTACATAATAATGAAAAGTAGGAGAAATTTCAAAATTCTCAAACCTCTCCTTTAAATAATATGAAGTCTTAGGATTATTATGGCAATTGTGACTATACTTCATTCACATATTAGCGGATATAGTGTAATGAGTAGAGAATAATTCATAGTTTTCAAGTGTAGCGTGTTGATGGTGAAAGATAAATATGTTGTGACAAAATACGCAGAATGGGGCAGATAATCAAAATGACAGATTCCAACCATGATATTCTGACTCATGTTAAAATGTTTAGTCAGTCACACTTGAGTTCAGCGCTCTTGGCGTAAGATGTGATTTCACAGAAGCAAAGCACCACAAAATAGCTAATTCTGTGGTGACAGGTTTCACACTGTCCTTCTGGCATTAATTATTGCTACTATCCCAGACAGAAAATGACTTTATCACCCCAGCTGGTACTGGGCAAGAGTTGGATGTGTCACATTCTGAGGTCATAATTCGTGTGGTTATTAGCAGGCTAACACCTCTAGGCACTGAAGTGGGTGTCTTGGTTTGGAAAGACAGGTGTCTGCTAAGGAAGGCAGGAGCCTCCCTCCAAATTATTATAATTTTGAAATTAAGGGGCTTTCAGGCGAAGATATGTGAATAGGAATTGCAGTTCCTTACCAGGGAAATTAAAAAAAATTATATAATAGTTCAATAAAGCAAACAAACAGAAAAAGAAAACACTGAAGAGTCAGAACACGACCTGACACCCGGTTGGTCAGGGTCTTGGTAGCAGTCCAGTCAAGTCCTCCTGGAGGGACAGATATGGTTCTGTTGAGGCAATGATGCTGTAGACGGGTTTGGTTTTCCTCTGAAGGTCCAGTGGTGGTGAGATAGGCCTGGTCTTCCTCTGGGAAATCCAGTGGAAAAAAGGCTGCCCTGGTGTTCTGATGCTCAGATTTTTATCCAGGTAGGAATGCTGGGCTCCTCCCCCTGGGTGGAGCATCTCACAATGGGATGATGTAATTGTATCAGTCATGCAGTGAGCCTTCATGGCCCATTAACAGCAGGTATCCCCCTGGAGGGAGGGTAGGTAATGGAAGAGATAAAGAACACTGCCCCACTTGGTTTTAACAGCTGGCTCATTAACAGAATATCCCCCCTGGAGTTATGAGGGATGGGTCATGGAAGAGATAAATAATACTGCCCCTCCTGGTTTCAACAGATGGTAGTAGAATACATACCCCTGATCACATTTTGCATTGCAACCCAACACAGTAGGTAATTAGGTAATTCAGTAATTCAGCCTTTCAGAGAAAAGCACAAGATTTCCTCTTGTGGAATCACAGTGCCTTGGAAAACACTAGTATTTTTTAATAAGGTTGTATTATGACAATTTGCGCTTCAAAGTAATATCCAAACCTCCCTAGTCCAAAGCCACCATTTCTTTATAAACCTATCTCCCCTCAGTGGTGAATACAGTGACTGCCAGTTGCAATGGCATGGCCACGTTATACAGAGTGAGTAGCTCATGATTAGATGTTATGGAAAAACATAACTAGGTATGAAATTTTAGTATTGCCAAATACATTTTTAATTATATGGGTACATGATATGGTTATCCTTTAATAGGCATCCTTCAGGGTTCAACACTTCAGTAGTTTTGAATATTAAACTCATCCTTCATTCACTGTCTCAAAGTCTAAATGAAATCTTTACTTTCTTTGAGTTTCCAAACATTTTGTAAATGGCTTTTAAGTTGAAGAAAATTAAAGAAAAAAAATTAATTGAAGAAATT
This sequence comes from Hylia prasina, assembly GCA_013397195.1. Taxonomy (NCBI): domain Eukaryota; kingdom Metazoa; phylum Chordata; class Aves; order Passeriformes; family Sylviidae; genus Hylia; species Hylia prasina. Next base: position 76,503 of record VYXD01016836.1, on the reverse strand, counting down.
AAGGAAAAAAAAACCCTGATTCAACATGATGTAGTGCACCTTATCTAGTTCACGGAATCATACAATCAGTAAGGGCAGAAAAGACTGTCAAGATCACCAAATCCAGTCATCAACCTTGCACTGCTACCATATTCACCAAAAATGTATATTCTATTTGACATCTGTTGAAACTGGATGGGGAGGGGTCGGATGCCTTCTGTTAATGGGTCAGCTGTAAAAACCAGGTGGAACAATGTTCCTTATCTCTTCCACAACCTATCCTCCTGCCGGGGGATATCTTCTGGTAATGGGCCATGAAGGCTCACTGAATGACTGATGCAATTACATCATCCCATTGTGAGATGCTCCACCCAGCGGGGGGAGCCAACCATTCCTACCTGGATAAAACCTGCAATTCAGAACCACAGGACAGCCTTTTTTCCACTGGATTTCCCAGAGGAAGACTGGACCGATCTCAACACCCCTGGACCCTTCTACAGGATCATGTCTACTCCAACAGAACCACATCTGTCACTCCAGGAGGACTTATTTGGACTGCTACCCACATCCTGACCAACAAGGTGTCAGGTCGTATTCGGACTGTCAGTGTTTCTAGGATTTTTTTGTTTGTTTGCTTGGCTTTTTTTTACTACTATGTTTGTATTTTTAATTTTCCTATTAAAGAACTGTTATTCCTATTCCCATATATTTGCCTGAAAGCCCCCTCTAATTGCAAAATTATAGTAATTTGGAGGGAGGGGGTTTACCTTCTCTATTCCAAGGGAAGCTCCAGCTTTCCCTGGCAGACACCTGTCTTTCCAAACCAAGACACCTAGGCAGCCTGTTCCAATGTTTTACAGTGCTTTCCTTGAAGTTTTTCTCCCCTAATATCCAATCTAAACCTTTTCTACCACAACTTGAGTCCTCTCATTCTCTCACTTCCTACCTGGGACAAGAGACTGACTCCCACCAGTCTACAACTTCCTTCTAGGTACTTGTGGAGGGTGACAACGTCCCCTCTAAGCCTCCTTTTCTCTGGGCTAAACACCCCCAGCTCCCTCAGGCACTCTTCAGAGGACTTGTGCTCGAGATCCTTCTGCAGCTCCACTGTCTTTCTCTGGACACACCCAGCACCTCAATGTCCTTGTTACAGTGAGGGGCCCGGAACTGCACACAGCACTCAAGGTGAGGCCTCACCAGTGGGACAATCACAAGGTGACAATCATGGCCCTGCTCCTGCTGGCCACCTTCCTACTGATACAGGCCAGGATGCCATTTGCCTTCTCAGCCACCTGGGCACACTGTTGTTTTCCAGTATGAATTTCTTTGTCATATTGTGACTCAAAAATATAATTTCTTCTCTCTTGGCCCTTGGTCCCTGCAGTCTTTCTCAATTGATTTTATGAAAACTACACCTTTTTTTCTCACATATGCATTAAATGAAAGTTTATAATTAAATATTGATGTTACACAAAAAAAACCCCCAAAAACAAAAACCAGAAAGAAAATAATACTTAACTACTTTTTAAATAACAACATAATTTTAGTTTTTACAGTAATAAGTGTTTATTTTCACTTATTAGGTTGTTTTCATATTTCATCACCAGATGAGAAGTCTGAGATTATCCACCTAGAAAAGCAAAAGGACCAGAAAACCCACTATTTTACTAAGATTTTGTAAGAAACAGTTTTTTTGAAAGGGTGTTTGTTTACTGGGTTTTTTAATTATTATTTTAAAGATTAATAATATACTGAGAATTTTCAAAATTAATTTTGCAATAAAGAAAAGTAATTAAGATGATTATGTGGATCATCAAAAGTCAAATGCTTCCAATTATCATAAGATTATTACTAAGTTTTTGGAAAAAAGCATGAAAATGTCTGGACTATTCTCATTAGACTGAATTTGCTGGGTTTGGATGGGGTACAGCTAATTTTTTTCACAGTACAATCTCCATTTTTTGAATACCTGAAGTGGCAAATTCTCTGTAAATTTTGTGAAATTATGACAATGCCTGGAATTTTCTCATAGCTGTGGCTTAAATACCTTTGTTTCTTGAAATTATTACGTATTTTTACACAAATTATGTATTTTTCCATTTTCAGCAATAATCTAACTAACAACCTGTATCAGTTTATTTATTTCTGATTCATCGTGTGGTTAATAGTGAAATGTAAATTTGTATTTAAACTGGGGATTTATTTAATTTTTATCACTGAAGCTGAAAAATCTGACATCGATTTTTGGGTTGTGATCAAAGTAGTGGAATATAAACTCTTATGTTCTACAGATGCAATTATGGACTGCATAAAGATGAATCCTCAACCTATATATATGATAGAATTGTACTTGGAATATTATTTGCATCAGACAACAGAAGTTAGAATGACTTTTGAATCATTATATTTTTAAACACAATTGAACTAATACCTGATTGTAGATCAGGTATTAGTTCAATATCCTACCTGATTATATGGGGAACACTGGCTATGTTGAGTGCTGTTGACATATATTAGGTACACATTAATTTAAATTTTATATTCTTGTAACAGATACAAATGTTGTCATTTAACAACAAATGTAAGTCTTGAAATAACTTCTCTCTTCTTTCCTGTCCCAGAGGATGGAAGCCTGTGTCCCTCTCCTAGGCTGTTTGACAGTTTATCAGTGGTAACTATGAGATTTATTTCATCACACATGAAAAACTGCAGCCAGGCAAGCTCACTCAAGGTGTCTACAAAACCAGAGTCTTTATAGTTAAGTAGATGTTATAAAACACCTCTGTTCAGAGCAGGATATAATGACTACTTAAGATATGCTTTCTGATCACAGACTAGTTAGGATATACTTTCTGATACTGCTTTTTTTTCCTACTCAATAAGGTATGAATTTTTTTTCTTTTTTTTTAACAGCATGTTTGTTGTAATTTTTTTTGGTTTTTTTTTTTTTTTTTTTAAATCTAGGAAGAGAAAAGGACAAAGATGTATTTTTAATGGTCTTCAGGATAGTAAACCCATTGCTCATGGGAGCTGTCTTCTTTTTAGGAGCTGCTGACAAAATATATCCTACCTGTGCTATGAAGAGAATTTTGAGTCAGGCATACCATTCTGTATGTCTTTAGCCCTAGTTACTTGTCATGTCATACCATCCAAGCAGATTTCAGGTGAGGTTCTGATGACTAGAAATTAATGTGTGAAGCTGTTTTACAGGGACAGTACATAATCCTTGAACCTACTGGTGTGAACAAAGATATGCCTGGATATTGCAGATATCAAATAGCATCACGTCCAGGCATTATATATTGTGTTATATGCCGTAGAAGGATTCTGTGTTCAGTACTCCTCTTTTGTGCTGTTGGACTTACAAGCAACCCATACCCAGCAAAATTAGTTGCCCTTAGAAATTATGCATCCAGCAGCTCCCCCTTGATCTCCTGGACTGAGACATGTGACTCTTTCAAATGTTCCTCGGTCCACTGTTTTCTCCTTCAGCCTTTGCTGACTTGTTCAAGCAAGACAGATGTCCCCAGACAATTGACAGACACCTGAAAGTAGTGCTGTAAGCTCCTCAGGACAACCTTTAATCTGCAGAAGAAAACATAAAATATCAAGACTTTCCTTTTTAGCCTGTTTCTGGCTCTTGAAAATTGTTAAATCTCAGTTTTCAAAATAGAGCTTTTGAGGGGTTTACTCTGAATCTCCTGCTTGGGCTGTATTATTCAGTTGCTACGAGCTTGCAGTCTAGCAGGAAGGACACTACTTGGTTAGTCCTTCATGAAAAACCCTATACTCAATAACTGCTTTCCTTTCTTAGAGCTTACACATGTGCTTCCATTCTCTGGATTTAAGGAATTGCTCCATTTTGGCACATAGTTTAGGCTTCATATGCCTATTACAGTATATGGAGCTGCAAAACAGCTAGTGCTTCACTGCACAACTTAGTTTTAGATAATAAACAAATACAGTTTCCTAGAACCATGGGGAACTATTGTTCATTTCAGTTCATGGTCAGTGTACTACAGGCCAGAAAGAAAAGGATCTATAATTTTAAGTGTAAATAAATGAAGCAATAATAATAAGTTACTGTAATACCATACAGAATAAAGATGACCATGATGTATTTTGAATGAATGAGGACTGATTAACACTGCATAAATATAAGCATAAGAATCTTAGCAACGTTTAATGATTTTTTCCATTATTAACTTCTGTGGTTTTTGTGCTATTTCTCTAAGTGTATAAAATACTTCAGTGTTGGTATCATCTAAATGATCAGTTTTCCAAATTTAAATTGTTGCTATACATCACCTGCCCAGAGGAGCTCATTCCATATTGATGTCACACTTGTCCAAAAACTGGTTCAGTTGCATGATCCTTCATACATTTTCCTGGTGCATATCAGTAAGTAGTTTGTAAAAAAGTTAGTTTGTCTAATAGAAATTATTTGCTTTGTAATGTGGATTACCCTGCTGAATCTTACATAACAAGAAAAAAACACAGGAAGTTTTATTTCACAAGAGTTTAAGTTGTAAAATCAATAACAAGAAAATAATTCATTAATTACTAATTAATAACAGTAAATTTTCTTTTCCCTTTTTATATTTTTATATATATATATAAAGGAAAAATTTAAAGCAGAAAAACGAAGTATTTTGCAGGATAGAAGTTTAAAATAATTTTTTTGACATCATTTAGATGGTATGAATATTAAGATAAAATTATGATCTCAGTTAAACGGATGTGTGCTTTGCATTGACTTCAGTATAACTGAGATTTAATCTACAGAATAAATAAATGAAAGATTTTCTTTGGAAGCTGAAATATGATCTACATTTAAAGATTAGTAAAAATATATAGCGTGCATAATACAGTCCAAACCAACTATTCAGCAAATATTTACACGGCATTTTAGTCCTTGGTAGCAAAAACATGAAAGAGGGTCTCCAAAAGTATCAGATTTCTGAAGAAGCAATAATGATTGCTGCAGTTCCAATGCTAAGGAATGAACTTGCTCACAGGAAATTACAAGAAAATAATTTAGGACTTAAATTTCGGTTGGGAGATGGGGACATGCAATGGAGTTGCATAACAACGTAACAAGTTTGAAAACAACAAAAATAGAGTCCTGTCCCCAAAAAAGGAGTATAACATGGCTAAGAAACACTGTAGAAAATTTAAATTGTTGAATAAGAAAGATGGGCTTTCCTTCTGTGTGATTTCTAGGTCAAGAAAATGTAGGAGGTCTCTTTGTTTTCTTATAATGTCATTATTAGAGCTCTTTTCCTCTGCCTAAGAGGAAAATATCTTTATCAGTTCTTCTCTGTTGCAAAATATGTCTCATTCCAGCATTAGATAACAAGAGTCATTATTATTCAGGTGTTATCAAGCTCTCTACAGAAGCCAAAGTAGTTTTTCTGATGGTTTATCATGTATACTAACCTCATGTAAGATTTCTTAGTCAACCACAGTTCCCAATTAATGGAGCACAGACACAGCATTGAAGAAGTCAAGACTTTTGTTTGCACTGCATGTTCAGATCTAGTTCTCAAATCTTTAAATCCCTTTAAATGTAATTTTCTCCTCCTGTCAATGTTCTATGAACTATTATTTTATTTTCTGAGCAGCAGGGATGGACAAGCAAGGTATTATGAAGAATTTTAGAAGATAAACAATTTTTTTGTCAATATGTTGCTAGCTGTCTAGTAAGTGCCTTTGTTAATTTGGTATGTGTATAGCTCTGTTATTGTAGCCCTTTATGAAACTGAAATTTATGTGTTTGAAAATACAGATAGAAAATTCTTAAGGTCAAACTAATAGTGATTTGGATATCGCATAAATAGATTTTTAGAGGATCTGTACTTTTGCCGAGCCACCTCCTAATTTCTGAACACATCAGTGTTACTGTGCAGCTATAAATAAAATAGGCCATGGGCTGTCAGAGAATTGCAGAGAAGATTCAGGGACTGTAGGAAGCCCATCCATATTGCCTCTCAGCCTACCAGTAAAGGCTTCCAGCTGAGGAACTCTAATTGACTGGCTGAGTAGTTCTAGTCTGAAAATAAAATTGAATGTATTAGCTTAAGTTAGCAAAACTGAAGGACCTAGAAATGCTAATGTGGTCACTCCTAGCAGATGGTTTTCACTTTCCAAGTAGGTGCTAGAAGACTACCAAAAAAAGGCTCTATTTCATTGGCATACACAGATTTGGGAAAGAAAATACCATTGGTAAACCAAGATATAAATATTAGACAATCTGAAAATGGTACAGACCTACAGTTTTCAACCCATTTTGAAGGCTTAGTAATTATACAAGTAATTGTGCTTTCCTTAATTAATTTTCAGGTTTTTTTGAATTTGTTTAAATCAGCTTTCTGGAGAAATCAACTTGGTAAATTAGCAAATAGTTGAGGGGTGGGGTAGGGAATGTACCTTCAAAGAAAAATAACACAGAGTTCCAGGGTGGAAGCAACATTCATTTTTATTAGGATGTCAGCCACTAATTCTGTTTTCCATGTGTGTGAAATAGATGTCATTTCTCAAAATGAAGGAGGAAGTATTTCTTTTAAACAAATATCTTTCTATAAAGGTGCTTGCATGGCAAGATACTTGTCTTCTCTACTATAGCCAACTATATGTAAAATACTCATGTAGGTCATTCCAGTTCATCCAGCTGAAGTTCTGTGCTGGAAGGAATAATTTGAACACTTACTAAGGTAGAAGGAGAGAGGGAGAAAATGTGCACGTATCTTAAAGGACCCAAAATTTCCTCAGTGTGCATAAGAAGAGGTAATACTTCCTTCTCACTCTTTTCTCTCATGACACTACCTTTTCCAACATTTTTGTGATGCTTTATGCATGGAAAATTTGAAATGTTAGATGGGATGACACAATACAGAGTTAACAACCTTTCAGTTGTCATTACTTTTAAAAAAAATTTTGTGTTTTTATCTGAAAAGCATGTTGTTTTCTGTGTTAATTTTTATTCTGAGAGAAGATAAAAATGTATTCTAATATAATGATTATATGACAATTGAAACCCAGTAGCTACCTTTCAGGCCAAATGTGGGACAACTTCAGGAAGGAAAAAAATCATTCAAACCTGCATTGATTTCTACCACCTTTGCCCTCAATTCTAATATACTTGACTACTTACACCCTTAAAGTACCTTAGGGCTTTGTATACAATCCCCAACTGGTTTCAGAAATTAAAAGACACAAAGAAAAATAAACCAAAAAAATTTACATGCCATATTCCCTAAATGTTTCTAATTAAACACTTTGTTGAAAGAACTTGGAATAATCTCAAAAAAGCCCCTGAAGATTTTACAATTCAAATTCTGCTCATTATTACTAAAAATAAAAGTAACCAAATAAATTTCCTTTGTGTTTTTTAATCATCCCTTAGGTTGCTATTAACACCCTAGAAAAGATAAATTCAGTTTCATTTGTTGCAGCTACAAATAAAGGAAGTAGAAGTGCAAGGTACACAAAAGAATAGAAAAAACCCGCCTGAAAAAATAAAGAAAAAGTAAGTTGTTCTAACTAAACCAGCAATAGTTCCCTTCTGCAGGGTTTTGGGGGTTTTAGCTGTTTGGATTTTAAGGTTTTGTGGGATTTTTTTTTAAGTATTAGTGTTTGAAGCCAATGGAGAATTTCATTTAAGCCTCTCAATTACTCTTTGAGAACAATAATTGAACATGACATGAATGAGAGAACTAAGTTATTTATACTCCTTTGGGATAATTTTAAACCAGAAAGTGCTGCATAATATTCTGGCTTTTAGTTTGCAGAAAATGATAATGACTGCATTTTCCTGTCATGCACATGGCGTTTTGCAAGGGGGCAGAGGGAGAGTGGGATGTTGTACAGGGCTATTTCAAATCTTGGTCAGGGAGAACTGACAACAAATGGCATAAAGATAGAGCAAAAAGAGGAACACAGACAGGAAGGAAATCATGCCTCTGTGGATTACATGAATCCAGCTTTTGTGCAGCATTGAACAGATCTGATAGATTTCCCCATGGCATGCTGATCCCATCCATGCAGAGGTTCAGTCTCCTTCCTATACCTACCTTCCCATATCATCTTGGATAAAACCCAAAAGTATCTATCTTCTTTAAACAGGCTGGAATGCTATCTCTGTCTTAACATCCAGCAGTGTACAGTTCAGGATGGAACCAGGCACTTCCATACTGCAGCTGAGCTTTTCAGCCCCAGTAGAGCAGACACGTCTGGCCCAGGGTCACCAACTGCTTGAAAACAATGTCTTCTCAAAGGCTTCCTGTACAAAGGATTGAAGCACTGCTCATTTCAGAAGCTGTTGCAAACCCAGAGGTTCAGGTAATCTGTGTTGTCCATAGAGCAACTGTACATTAATTTGAAGTATACAGTTTTCAGATCATCAGTGGCAGGTATAAAAATTAAGCAAGCTAAATTATAATTTGAAGGTACAAATGAAATGCTTCTTCAGAGGAAAAGAAAACCTTCAAGATAAAACAGGAACAGAATATTTAGTAGGTACATAAATACAAAAGACAACCTATAAAGGCTCTGAAAAAATGAATGCTGTGTTAAAATGCACAAAAATCCAGCCCATTTATTCATAAAGAATTTGAATTCAAACACTGCTTTCTGATGAAAGCTTCAGCAATGTCTGAAAAAACTTCAGATAAAATTTCAATCAGCAAGGCAACAGCTTGAATTCATGCTGCAAGTTTTAGGAGATTAGCAATATTTCTATTTTCATTCTTTTTTCCTTCCCTGTACACTTATTGAAGTGTCTGTACAAAGATAAGCATTTGACTTTATATCCACATAATTTGTAGGAGTGGTCATTTTCCTATTCCCTAAATATCCTGCAATGATTTAAACAGGACTGAATAACAAAAAATATTCTTTCAAGGTTTTTGAGAAAAACGTTTTGTCTTTGTGCATTGCACCATTTTACATCAACTTATTAAGTGCTTTTCTGAAAAAAGCTTCAGGGAAACCTCTGAAGTTTTGTGGAGGAATCAGAGTTATTGTTCTGGAACCTGTGTATCCTACCATTTTTTTTTTCCCTTTCTTATCTCTATGATAGGTAAGAAAGCCAGATTTTTCACTTTGGACTTTGAAAGATTCATATAGTACTATTATTTGGCATCAACAAATGATACATTAGATATAATTTAATTTTAATTTGTTACAAGACAAATTAAATATATTAGTCAACTTCACTAACTTAACTCATCTGGGAATTATCAATATGTTACGCACAGCTGAGGTCAACACAACTTCTTAAACTACTTCTAATTACAACTATTCCACTTGTAAAGGGCATAATTTAGCACTTTAGAGATAATATTTAAGACATCATGTCCTTATTTTAAATCAATGCTAAAGAGTTAGAAAGGAAAAGTTTTCTTAACACAGTGACAGATTTTAGGAGGTTTAACTCTATTCATAACACCTTTATGTTATTCCATTTCCAAATTTAATTTTTCTGTGGTGGCACAAAATCTCTAACCTGACAGCTACCAGAAAAGTCTTTGTGTTATTTGATCTACTTTCTTGCTCAACAGAGATAAAAATACATGTGTTCAATACTCCAGTTTAACCAATTGAATCTTGCACATTTTAAGTTGCTGTGCTCTAATATATCCTTACCTGCATGCAGATATCACTAGAAACCCATGAAGAAACAAGGTCTCTTCTCTTCAGCACATTCACCTGAGATCAGACTACATAAAGCAGGTGCTCTGTTCTCTAGGGTCATCTGCTCCTTCAGTAGCATTTTCGTCATCAGACACTTCTCCAGGTGGACACTCTTGACTGGAGATTCTTTCTCTTAGGAAATTTAATGAATGTCCAGTGGGGAGAAATAATTATAAGCAAAACCCCCACACATTCATAAACAACTCCTGTATGGGTTTCAAAACATGCTAAAATTCTTATCAAGTAGCATAAAGACAGGTACAAAAAGTAATATTTTCTCTCTACCATTTCCTTGTTAGCTGTGGCAATTTGAGACACAATCTCAGAACTCTGTTTTAGAAACCTTGTGCCTGCATTTTGAATTACAATTTTTTCTAATAGTACCTGTACCCTTCAGTCCTTTTTCACTACTGCTGCCTTTTTTGTGTTTTTTTTTTTTTTTTTCTTTTTCTCTCTCTCTCTTTTTTTTTTTTTTTTCTCCCTCTAGGAATGTTCATTCCCAAACAACAGCCTGCAGGCTGATTCTTGTATCCATGAACAGTTTAATGAATAACTATTTGCTCTGATTATGTAATTTAAGAGTAATTTAAAATCCCCTCTTTGGGATTTAATGGCTTTCAAAAGCCATTTTCTGATGAATATGCATTAAACTTATTTTTGTTTTGAGCAAAATGGATAAACAAAGGCACTTCACTAATCAGCAGCATTTGTAAATTAATTCCATAAAGCATTAAATAAAGAAAAAAACAGTTGTGTAATCTTCCTGGATTTGTCTAGCAATTTAAAAATTTCCAGCAGTGGTCAAAATTATATGTAAATTACTTCTATGATATTTTAAGACGTTTTATTTTCTCATTTCTGAATATCTCCTTATCCATTTACCTGCAACTAAAGTGAACACTTAGATACCTGGCTTTTATATAGCTACTCAGATTTTAGGAATCATACTCAAGTGCTTTGAGAAGTAATTAATTTCTCCATGCTTCCATATGCTTAATGAGTAAATATTTTGTTCAATAAAGTCTATGCGAAGAATGACCCGATATATCATAGGCATTTCTGAAAACAATTGGGAAGTTTGCTTAGTTTCAAAATTCAGAATTAGAATTTGGATGTTTTTGAGTAGGAACTGTGATGTAGTAGTCAGTCAAATGTGAGAAATTTTCAGAACAGATACTTCAGGTAAAAGAAATATAAAACTAATTTTAATAGTAAAAAATAATTTTAAATAATTAAATTATAAATGTTTTTCTTTTATTTTTAACCTTCCTACTATACTTTGGGTTAGGGTTAAATATTTCTGTAGAACACTTCAAATAATATTCAACTGGTGATATTTTTCGACATACAGAACTACAATTATTCAGACAAGAAAGTCCAAAAAGGGAGATACTAATGAAAATGTAGTAGTTGAATGCAATATTGAGTTATATTAATATACTATAATAATCATTATTACATTCTAATGTAATAAAACTAACACTCATTTCTAATAATTCTTCATGCAAACATTGTGGTATCATAATGCTATCTGGGTCTGTTATAATTAAATTTTAGAAGAGGTATGCTTGAATCTTAAGAAGAAATAAAACTTTTCTCTAATGATAATATTTTTTCCAGGTTTCCTTAGCAAACATGTCATACTTTTTGAGAATTAGGGAAGCTAGGTACTGCCTGTGAGAGGAGTTCAGTGAAACTCACTCACTTTGCCACAGCCAGAGTATCCAGATGAATCAGCTGCAGCTCTGATGGGGATGCTTACCTTTAGCTCTTACTTTGAAGTCAGTGACAGAAGGGACAGAAGTCCACAGCAAAGCACAGGATCTTGCCCAAGACAGTCTGAAATTTAGTTGGATTTGGAATCAGCCAGCCTGAAAAATTAAACTCGGAAAATGGTGAAGTGGGAGATTCTTAAAACAGACATTGGAAACTGAATGGGAGATAAGGGGGATTGTCAGGAACAACCTCTGAGATGGCAGAGGTTGGAGATCCTCTTCAATATTTTTGTCAGTCTCCAAGGGCACAGCATTACTCAGTGATGCTATGCAAAGTTATTATTCAATTCTAATAAGTAACCACAGATAGTATATCTGAGATTTCAAAAAAAGCTATCAAGTGAATACATGAATTTAAGGGTAGAAGAATAAAGCACAAATTATTACTTCCTTTCCCCCCCCGTGTCCCATACAATTCAAAAGTGGTCCAGCCCATTGCTGCATCTTGGGCAGTCTGATATCGACACTCATGGTCTCTGTAAAATATCTTTCCTCTCCACTGTTCAGTCCTTTGTGGCATTTCTCTATGTGCAAGTTCTTCAAATGAAAGTCCACTTTTTAAATTTTAAATGCAATGTTTTTATATGTTGCAAATATATATATATATACACATAGATATACAGTGTGTAAGAGTGCTCAAGGGGATGGACTATTGCTAAAATTCCTCAAGATCATTCTTTATAAATACTATCAGATTATCAAATAAGTAGTGACGCTTGCTCACCTTAAAACAAGAAATGAAAATACCAGCAAGTATTCATAAGAAACAAAAGTGTACTGTCACAAGCAATCAAAAATCAAAGAAGAAACCACAAGTAGTTATTTAAATTGCTTACAGAAAGAGCTTTCTTTCCTTCACTGAGGTGATTTAGTATCTTTATCCTGACATTGCAGTAGTTTGAGTTGTGGATCTTTTGTACGTCTCATGCTCTTGGTGAAATATTTTTGTTCTAAAGGCCTGAGATCTGGATCGGTTTCATATTTCACTCTAAATCCTTCTATTTTCTCAAAAATAGGAGGTTTTCCTAATAGGAAACCACCCTCTTCATCAGAATACAAGTTGCTTCCCTTTGGTTTCTTTGCAGGAACCACCTCCTGCATCCTAGTGATTCTTAAATGGCCAGTTACATCAGGGGAATCTGAACCTCTTCTTTCTCTCTTTGGTGACTAGTTGACATCATTTAATGAAAAATGCATGCTTGGAGTGAATGCTGCCCAATCTCTTTCATACACCTAGTGCTAAGATGCATGCTATGGAGTCTGTAGACTGGATAGTTGCCCTAGATAACTAAAGAAAAAGTTAAAGAAATATTTTATTCTTTTTCTTGGTCTGAATTTACATATTTAAAGACGCCAACTCCTCAACTCATGGACAAATGTTGACAAAATGTGCGCTGTGTGCCTGGTGCAGGATTTTGTATCTTTGCAGATGGTTATTTTTAGAAATGATAAGCCCATACTGATAACAAGCTTATCAGAGACTAATCAAGTTCTTTGCCTCCATTTGAATCTTTCAATGCTGTCAATGCAGTTTCATTGGTGCAATGCTTAAAAACATGAGCTAAGCTCCAATTAACTGTATTAAATATTTTGAAACAAGATAGAGAAGTGTCATATGTGTCAAAATGTTATTTCTTAAAGTGGGGAATAATTCCTTCACTCCAAATAATTTTTTAAAACCATTCCTCTCCTAATAACCTCTATTAATTTATGTTGCTGATTTCATTTTCTGAATGAGTCTGGGAATTTGCTTTTGTTTGTTCCATTATATTGACAATAATACTTGAATATACCTTATCTTACCAAAGCAGCATGTCTTTATGTGCATATGCTCATAATTAATATTTTCATAATTAAAATTTCAGGGCAAATGTCTGTTTTCAAATCAACTCACTTATCCCTACAGAGTATTCATTTGTATGTACTACTACAGTAGTACAGTATGTACTGCTACATACTACTTTAAAGGGGTAATGCCATATTAGGTGCCCTGTTGTAAGGTGTGATAATCCAAATTTGGATCCTTCAGTGTGCACGAAATGTGATCTCTGAAAAATTATTTCAAGTGTGAAATGCATTATAGAGAAGAGACTAAAGTTCACCTATGGATACAATTCTGGGATCAATATAACAATAAAACACATGTAGCTTAGAACAAAATAGTATGTTTGAAACAGAAATATATATTTCCATTTCAGAGTTTTCTGACAACTGAATCTATTTCTGTCTTTGGTCACAGCCGAAATCCTTCTAATTTTTTTTTTTTTTTAATGATAGAAGAGGTTGTTCTGAAATTTGTCTCTGATTTTATAATATTTGGTGAAATTACATTTTATGAAATCATTTTTGATCATGTGAGAACAAAACTGCCATTTAAAATAACTGGTCTGAAAAGAAGATGAGCCTACTTGCACCTCTGATTTCTTATGCAAAAAAAAGCAGCACGCTAACAACTCATTCTGTTTCAGTACTTGTGCTTTTGATTTCATCTCCCCTCAATGAATATGAAGTAAAAATGACATAAAAATCATTCCAATTAGAATATTATGACTAGAGGGAAAAATTATCTATTAGTTTTAACAAGTCAGAGAAGAAATTCTATTTCTTTCTTGTACCCCACTATAATTTTATAGTATTTTTGAGAAGTATTGTTTTGCTCATTCAAGTGCTCATACACTAATAATATCAGCAGCAGTGACACATTTTTTAGTAACTGAATTATGCAATTACGATCATATTGTACATTTGGGATTTTTGTTGCTTGATGTTTCTTTTGGGGGGTGTTTAATGTATCACTGGTTTTTTTTCTTCCTTTCACAGTCATATATGTAAAATTATTGCTGTTTGACAGTTGCAGATCAACAGGGCTTGCTACAAAAGATGCGCCAAAATGAAGCTGGGATTAGCTGCCAGTATTAAATTTGTTGTCAGTTTATGAAGCTTCTCTTACTAGCTACTTGCTATTTTGTGTACAGATTGGCAGGTGCAGTCAGAAGAAAAGAAAAAGAAAATAAAATTTTCTGAAGCAGCCATGGGAAAGGAGGGAAAATCGGGAATTCAGCTTTTCTAAGCCAGAAATGAAATATGTTCAGTTATATTGCATTCCTGTGCATACTCTATGGACTACATGTACAAAAAAATACATGGGAACTTCATGAGTACATGAAGTAGATAATAAATGTGAGCCTACAACTTGTATTCCACCAATATTCACAGTAATAACACAGACATAAAATTCACATATCTGGGTTATGACTTTCTTACATCTACTTCTATTTCCACTAGCAGTCTGCAGGTGTTGCTGAAAGAGTAATCAATTTTATTACTGTTAAATGATGCATTTTGCAAATTTCTCTTTGTAAATCCTACTATGAACAAGATTAAAAATTATTATTTTTCATGTTTTTAAGGAAAACCTTGATTCATGTAAAACAGAGTACAAGTATTCTGACAATCAGTAGAAATTGCTGTAACTTACTTTCTGCTGAATCTTTAAATATCCTTTAATAATCTCTTGTACTGCATGCCTTCAGTTTAAAACTCTTGAGTTTTTGCCTTGAGTGAGCTACATTTCAAACTTTTCTTTGCTTACTCTTGTCTTTATGAGAAATAGGTCAAGTGTAGAAATTCGTTAATATGGGAACTGAATATGCTTTCTTCATTTTCATATTCCATCTGGATTCATTTATCCAGAATATATTACCAAGTCTTACTGGTATAAATGATCCCAGTAAGAAATATTATCAAAGAAAATAAATGCAACCTCAATTTCTTGTCTTCCTTAATGATGGTCTTCATTATGTCCTCAATGTTATAATTGTCTAGTGCTTTTCTCATTTTTATGACACCATTTCTATTTTGGAAAAAATTCCTTCAAACCATTTTCTTACCTTAACAACCTTTGGATATTTTATATTTGTAATTAAGACTTCTAAAGAGTCTACATATAGTTCAGTCAAGTGACATTGATATTGAACAGCAATGTAGAAGTATCCAAGCTACAGCTAAAGTGATTTGCTAAATGCTTATAATAGAGTGTAGCACTGGGGAATATGCCAGAACACATTGGGAAAAAATATAGCTTATGGGATTCTGTGTCCAGGCCAATAAACTCTGCACAACAGTTTCATTGCATTTTCTTCAATTTTCACTTCTGAATATAGCCATCATGGAGCCAATTGTTCTGCTGGTACAGACATGAACTAAATTATCTCATAATAAATCAAACAGCAGATTAGTTTGGAAGAACACCAACCGTGGTGGTTTTGGTTTTTTTGGGGGGGGGGGTTGGGTGGGTGGTTGGTTTGGGTTTTTTTTGGTTGTGTGTGTGGGTTTTTTTTTTTTTTGGTTTTTTTTTTGTTTGTTTGTTTGTTTTTTTATAATTTGCAGAGAGACTGCGCTTCTTGAAAAAGCTAACCATCATAAAACATATGGTCAGATTCTATTATGAAGGTCCAGAGTCCAATAATATTATGCTCACTACACTTCACTCTTCTAAGCATCTGATTGGTTTCAGTATGAACAAAAGGATAGAAAAGTGGCCTATTTCTTTTTCAAGTTTAAAGATGACACCGATCAATAATCCTTCTCATGAATTTTTAATGCAACAGGTATATTTTTTGAACTCCAGGTATATAGTTGTGCAGCAATTATTTCTAACATGAATGGCAACTACCGCCAGAAAAAAAAATTACTTCAGAAACAAGCTCCAACCTTAACTGCCAAAATTTTCATGATTAACCAAAATTTACAGTGTTGAGAGTAAAGTTGAAGTAGACTAGCAACTATTTTAAATGTTAGTACAGTAAATCTTGCTGGCTTTAAGGTAACATTTTAAACTTTAACTTTTTAAGTTACTTTTTGAAAGTCCGCAAGGTGTGGCTTCAAAAGAGTGACCTACACAGTAAAGGAAATAGAAATAATTCCCCACATTTGAACTGTATTCTGCTTCTAAGTAACTATGTAAATGAATGGTAGCAAAGGTACCTTAGTAGGCAATGAGAAGTCAAATGACAATGGTTTTTCACTATCGAGAAATTGGCTGGCAAGCCTCTCATTTTCTCTTACCTGCAGATACTGTGGGGTTTATAAAGTAATGTGTTTATGCTCAATACTGTAAGTATAAATTAGTTTCTGCTTAGACTGTTTTAGTACAGTAGCTTATGTCACAGACAAGTTTTTCTCAAGATTTTTCAGTTGATACAACTTAGCTGAATTTACGGGAAAAGCTGTATTAAAAGTATTTTGCTCCTAACGTATATAATTTCACAGAAGGCATTAAAATATAGAACTGATAATAGTGAAGCTATTTTTGATGCAAGTGTTGGTGAAAGCAGTGATGAAAAAATAATAATTTCCCATTTTTCTGACAATACAGTATTTATATAAACACATTTTATTTTGTGCCTGAGAGAATTAGAGAATAACAGATGCATGTCAACAGACTAGACATCCATGAGGATGAATACTGAGATAGGAAGGCAAAGGATGGATACCACGGAAAACATTTCATACTGAAAGTTCTGTAACTCAGAGATTTTTTATTTAAATAATCAACAAATGTACCTGAATTTCTAACTAGTTAAAAAGCCATAGCATTTCTATAGCTCACTTCCTTATTCAAATTAAAGGAAATTAATTTTAAGAGCTACTTAAAAGTTTGGTCAGGAGGAAACATGCAAAGCAATATTTGACTTTTCAATAAAATAGTGATGGAAAGGGGTTATTGGAAAAAATTCTAAAACTTTTATGTTAACTTTACCTGAATTTAGCTGTTTTAGATTTTATCAGTGAATTTAGGGAAGTACTATTATTTGTCTTTTAAGTGTCTCTAAACGAGCATAACACATAAGAATCCATACCTAAGATTTTAGTAGATACAAGCCATTCAGAGGACTTGGTAGTAAAAACTGGATAATGAAATCTAACAAAAATTGCTGAAAATTAAAATCTTCTTTATGCAGTTGATTGGATCACGTGATTGATTGCTTTTGCTTTGAATAGTAATCATATCAGAAAATACAATATCTATTTTGGTAACCTCTTGAAATATGACTAGTCCTTACTGTTAGATGTCTCTTCTAACTTCAAAAAATTTATTGTACTTTCTGAAAGTGAAAAATTTCAGAATGACTTTGTTATTTCCTTTTGAAGCATTGCAAGTATTTTCAGTTTTTCCAGTTTTATCAAAAATATTCTCAAAATAGATGCCAATACTTTATTTACCAGAACACACTTTTGGAGACAAACAGCTAAAAAATTCCAGTATTTTCAAAAGTACTTAAAAGAAGCTCTTGAATCCTTTTTCTAATAAAAAATGTTCTTCTCCTCAGCAGAAGATTTTATCACCAAATTTATTTTTTAAATTATTTTTCTTTATTATTTCTTAACTTCATTACTATTTGCAGCAACAATTTTGTACTTCATCTCTGAAGTTCCTAGTCTGGGGAAGTTATTGCTTGCCTATTCTGCCTTGTCTTAGGAACAGCTTAGTATGTTGGAGAGATACCAGGGACAGGTGTCTCTTGATGATCAGATTGTCCAGTTGACAGATGACAGAAAAGGTCTTTGCTCCGGTTGTGAAAGCAACCAAATCTTGTCACTTTAAAGCCAGGCCCTGGCTCTTTATCCCTGTTTCTCTGTAGAACCACTAGTTTTGTGATAAACCCAGGCTGATAGAACTCTGTGATTTGCACTTGCATTTCTCTTTCTGGGGCTGCGCCATCGTATAGATGTAGCTTGAACATTTCTCCATACTGGAGTTGAGAACTGTGCTCTTAAGGCTCATTTTCAAACTTTTCCAGATGTATTCTTTAGCCATTTTTAATCTATTTACATATTTAAAAACATCATAAACCCCCTGGCTCTTTCTTAATATTTCTTTTGAAGACCTTTTTTTGTGGGAGTTGTGTATTGATTTCAACACATTCTTAACAAGACTGAATAAAATTCACAGTAGCATTTAGTATGTGGCATCAATCACTTCTTGTTTACAGAACTTTTAGACATAAAATCTATAGTGTCTGAAATATATTTAAGAAAAGTACAACATAATGACAGAACAATGATTTGCTGACTTTTTAGTTTAATTTCATTTTAGGTTACTATTCAAGCTACTCTGAGGAATGTCTGATCAACAGTGAAAAAATAATTGCTCTTCAAGAAGCTTTCAAATACCAGCAGAGCACAAATTTCACAGGAATGAAGCATTACATTTAGAGAAGATTATTAATTCTGAGTAAGTTTAAAATTTGTCTTGGCTAAATTTTTTCTTCAGGCTACAATTATCTCATTTTTGTGGGTAGAAGGCTAATACAGAGAAATAAGAAAGAAATAAATTACAAAAATCTATTCATAAAGCAGCATTCCTTAAGATCTAACAGCAGAAACACTTTAACCAACACAAATGTGACCTTGTGTCTTTAATTCACAGTATTTCACCTAAGTTTTCTTTCACTACAAACCCCTTTTACCAGGAAACAATTCCCATTAATATGTGACAGCTTAGCTACAATAAGCAGCTTCCTCCCTCTCATGGTGATCTTATTCTCTTCTTTCAAGACCTTCAGTACACTGAGGGGTACTTTCCAACACCTTACTCCCAGTAGAAAGAGTAATCTACTTTGGGGATGTTCTTGGGAGATGGGGGATCCAGGAAGTATTGACTAGAAGATATTATATGCTTTAAATTCTTCCAACGTTATTGTTTGGCTCAATGTACTTGCCATGTTCTGTTCAGAACATGTGGGTTTTTAAGATCCCATCTTTCCTCAAAACATCATAAATAAAATAATGCAACTTCAACAAGAAAGAAATGTAGAAGTTGATAAAGTTCTACTAAATCGTTCTAGTTTTGGTAGTGACATAAAATTGTAAAGTAACTGTTGTCATTCAAAATACAGCTATGTGATTGCAAGATGAAAGTCCCATTTATAAATTGATTCAGGAACACAAGGGTTTGGACAAAAATATGAGCCACTTGAGGTGACACTTTTATAGTCACCCTTGGATATGATCTTTAGTCCCATGATAAATGTAAGTAACTTCAGCATCTTTGAAATGGAAGATTAATTATCCAGAATTACATCACTAACACTACTGCGTAGCAACCTGCAAAAATTACAGACACACAAACAACACAGTTTGTTCTAGGTTATCCTATGGTAACTAATAAAATCAATTTGACCATTGCACTCATTTCAGTCTCATAAATGAAACAGAAAGTAACACTTAAATGCTTTAAAGCAAACAGAGAAACAAATGGAAGACTGGAAGGGATCAAAACCTTTGCTTACTGTTCTTAGCAACTCTTACATAAACTCCTTTTCTGGTAGGCAATTTTTACATCAAACTTGTTTGGGTTTTGGTTGTTATTGTTTTAATTTCAATTTTGGTTGTTTATTTTCTTTTCTATTTATGCACTCATAAACACCACCAGTGTCAGTTTGTTAGTCACTTGTCAACACCAGTAAAAGGCACACAAAAGAACATGAGGTATGAAAATATGCTTAACTGAAATATGACAAGGACTGCAATTTACTGAATATCTTTGTCAGGTTTATTGTGATAAAAAAGATGTCTTACTAGTTAGCCTATCATGTTTAAAATGCAATCAAGAAATGCACCAACAAACACAAAACCAGCTTGTATTGTTATCTCTTTGTGTCAAATTGTTCTAATATTGCCAGAGGTGTTTTTTTTTTTTTTTCCCCTGTATTCTCTTTGAATGTTTCACAGTATTTACCAACAATTTTTAAACGATTATTCAAGCCAACTATAAACAATCCAAAATTAAGAACATTTTCCAACTGGTAGCAATATAAATATCACTACTAAAATGATTTTCATGCAACTTACACAATCCAGAATGGAATCATAAAGAACCTTCCACTGAAATCTTTCTTACATCTACATTTTTGCTTTCATTAAAAGTCTTGCTCAGCAAAACTGACTACAGTTCTTACTTCAATCTAGCCCTAATTTGTGAATGTCCAAGTTTTTCAATCCTTTGTTGAAGTCTTTGATAGTTAGACACAGTGTATTTTCTATAGTGTTGTTTCTTTCTAGATTATTTTTTTGTAACACCTCTTTATAGTTCCTCAGATTTCAAACTGTTTGTTGATTGAATGTGTGATATCTGTGGTCCTTTTTGTCTTCTAATTTATTTGTGTGGTGACATTTGTCTCAAAATCACCATATTAAATGAGTTGAAAATAATGAATCAATTAAGAAATAAACTAAATTTTATAATGGAAAAAATTTACTCAGGTTTTAATATTTATAGCAGTAGCTGGGTCTCTTGACTCTAAAATCAAACAATATATCACAGAGAAAATAAATAATCAATTGTTTCTAGTTCTCGTCAAAATACTGTGATATAGAGAATATTCTTTTCAGTGTGAATTAATATTTCAATGGTCTCTTAAAGGACTCTTCCACTTTAAAACCTTACTTATTCAAAGGGTAGATAAGAATTTTGAAATTTGTATGCAGGATATTCATGCCATGCTTTAAAGCCCATGAAAAGAATTACTCATAGCTTTTGTATCAAGTCTTATGTCCCATGAAAGAAAAAAAAACCACACTGGCTCACACTAGAAAACTGAAATGCCATTAGTCATAGATGTTGTTGTGATCAATAGAATCATCTTAAATGTCAATACTAAATATCAGTCAAATGATTTGAGAAGTTCTTGAAAATCATGTCATGAGACCAGCAATCTGACATGAAGGAAGAAGTCCAATTTTGGAAAAATGTCTGCTGTAGCAAAGGGCAATATCTGCCAGCTTCTCTATATGTAAAAATATGTCAGTCATTATAGTCGCTGTAAAAAATATAAACTAGTTCTCATCTCTTTCAGCAAAAGCTAATATCGTCCCAATGGTATCCTCTCAGGCTTGGTTTTAACAAGAATGACGTCTTGCAGATTGGGTCAAAATAGTAACCCCATACCACTTCAGAACCTGGACTTCAGCACAGTAGTATAGTGTACAACATTGACATAACTGGCAGCATTGCACTGCCTGCACACAGAAAAGATGAGAATTCTGGGTTAGTCTTGCATTTACAACTGGAAACTCACACACTTAAATCAGTAACAGTGTCTGTCCATCCTTTAAGGATCTCATAAGAAAGCCATTTCTTTCAAATACTATATTTGTCTCATTATATGTGAATTCAGAAAAGAGCAACAGTTAATTGGTGTCATCAATCAAACCTGTCTTCACATGCAATTCTCACATCTGCTTTTGTGTGATTTTCCGTTCCACACTGCACTTGTAAGAGCCCACCTGGAGTGTTGCATCCAGCTCTGGAGTCACCAGCAAAGGAAAGCCATGGACTTGCTGAAGCAAGTCCAGAGAAGGGCCAAAAAGATGATCGGGTGGTTGGAGCACATCTCCTATGAAGAAAGGCTGAGATAATGGTGTTCAGCCTGGAGAAGGCTTCAGGGAGACCTTAGTGAGGTCTTTCAGTATTTAAAGGGGTCTTATAAGACAAATGGGGACATACTGTTCAGTAGGGCCTGTTCCAATATGCAAGGGACAATGGTTTTTAAAAAATGGTAGGTTTAGACTGGACATAAAAAATTTATTATTTTACTATGATGGTGCTGATACATTAGAACAGGTTCTCCAGAAAAGTTGTGGGTTCCTCATCCCTGGAAGGGCTCATGGCCAGGTTTAAGTGGATCTTTGGATGATGTCTCTGCTCATCAAAGGGGAATGTTGTACAAGATGTTTCTTCCAACCCAATCCATTTTATAATTATGTGATAACTATGCTCAGTCTTGTGTGAGAGACTAATTCTGCTAAACACACCTCCTTTTCCTTTTCCCCCCATGTTCTTCCATTAAAACAATCCTGTATGACATGGGACATGTGAGAATTGCATATAACAGTTCTTCTCATAACTTTCCACCTAGTTTCATCTGTTACAATTTCTTCTCTTCAACTAACTGAAAAAGTGGTAGGGAGATTGAGATTTAAATTTTTCAAGCAGGACTTATTTGCCTGTTTGCAGTCTGTCAGCTAGGTGGACTTGGCAATGCAAGTTAAGTCCTGACAGCTTCTTGTGACAGGGTGAATGCACTGTCATGCGCATCACAACTCTGCAGGCAAGAGTATCTTTCAGCAGAAAACAAGGTACTCGGAAAAATGCTGTGTTCCCAGGTTTCATTTTGGCATGCACAAGTCATGTCCAGAGCACAAAATCCAAGGATGCGAAAATGCCCTATGATCCTTCAATAAAACTGTAACCATACCAAATCACTGGCATGTGTCAGCTGAATGCGTTTTGAAGAAAAGTGAACACATCTGATGGAAAAGCCTTTTTGTTATATAACAAAGCAAAACAAATATATATATGTTATTTTATATATATGTGTATATATATTATATAATAGGACAAAAAAAAGTTTGAAAAATACCTGCAAGGAGATCCCATTCTCAATGAGGAAAAAAATTACTTCAGAATTAATTTGAATGTTTCCCAAAGCCACTACTTAATAAGGAAGAGAAAGAAGTGATAGATAAAGAAGAAATTTACATTGGAGTCATTTCCTGCAGGGTAGTGAAGCAGCTCAAAACAAACTCCTCTCTTCTCTCTCCCCTAAACTATTATTGGCTTGTGTGAGGTAGGAAGTTGTTATCTTGCTTGGCACATTCTCCCACATCATGTGACTTCATTGCTGTTCACACTAAGACAAGCAACAGTGAAAGCCTCCTATCATCATGTACCTAGTGAAGATAAAACGGAATTTTGGCTGCCTCCACTTCAAATACTGAACATTAATGGTATTGCATTCTGTCATTGTCTTGAAATTTGTAAATGCGAATGTACAGACTTTATTGAACTGTTAAAAATAGCTCAGCCCTGCCACCTGGATGGAAGTGAGGGATCCAGGTGACATCATCATCCCCTAAAAAAGGATGAAGTAAAGATAAAATGTGATGTTTCTGCATGCATATGGGAGGCCAGTGAAGATCTTCACAATCCCACAAGAGGTATTTTGTTTTGTTTTTTGACATAAATAAAATACATAATAATAAAAATGTGTATACAGACTGTCCTATAAACATAATATGTGCTGTTTTTCTGTCATTTACTTGAAGTTTCAGCACATGTACAGAAGGAAGATGGACAGTGATCATCAGTGCTAATATCCAGAATGAACATAGAAATCTTACTGCTGCCCAAGTAAGTATAATAGCCAACTGCAGAACACAAAACTGTTTCTAACTTCAGAAATTCCTTGTAACCTCTGATCTTCCTCACTACCAAACAGTAGGCAGTCAACTTGAACAAGTGATGCCTTGCTGCTGCCCCAGATATTCCCCAACTCCTGTGCCCTGAAATTGTTTCAGCTTGGCAAAAAACTGACATAAACTTATCGTCTTCCATCTGTCCCCCTAGAAAGTTGACCATCCCTCTATTCTGTTACTCTTGGAGGTCAGGACAATTACAGGTTATCCCAACAATATTCTTCAAGTAGAGGAACAAAACTGGAAGACTGACCATTTACAGAGTACTGGTGTGTATGACCTCAACTTTCAAAGGAAAAAAACCCTTTTCAAAGGTAAAAAAAGATAAAAGCTTTCATACTCCGTGTGGAAGCCAAAAAAGAAGAAGATATCAATTTTCAAAATTACTTTTCAAATAATCCTCAAGTCCACTTTTTTCCACATTTCCAAAAAAAGACAAATCAATAGAACACATGAATAAACACAAAAAGTTTTGAAGGGCAAAACCACAGTAAATCAAGAAAATATGTTCTCTGTCACCCATAGTCCTGCCATTTTAGTTCTTTCCCTTTGTTTTACACTAAGTTTCTGGTAGGCCTGTTTTTTCCTATCCTAAAGATGTTTTCTTTTTAGGACCTTCACTCTCCATGTAAAGCAAGATTTCAATGAACTGACACATTAAATAAATATGACAAAAACTTTTGCTACCAGTTTTCTGTTGCAAATAAAAGTGAATTCCAACAAGCATTCAAATTTTGACTGACTGTTTTTCACAGATGCTGTTTTTACGCCCAGATTGGACTCTGTCCCTTTCATGTTTCATGACATTTCAGTCTCCCTTGTTCTTTTTCTCGCTCACAGCTCATTAATTCACTTCACATCTGTCTATCATTACAAAAAGTTTAGTGCATATGGAAGAGCTGAAAAACAAAAGAGAAATCACTAGGGAAAACAAAAATTTTCTAGTGGCTGTATTGCATGTATATGGCTCTTTTCGTAACCTAGGAAATGGCTGTAAAGTGTAATATGATTGTCACATGAATTCCCAGGACTCCAGATGCAATTGAATGTAACTGATGCAGATGCATAATGCACTAAAAATAAATTATTATCAGTTTTTCATTTTTTAAAGAGAAAGAAAACAGGAAAAATTAATTGTTGTGATACGTTTTTCAAAGCTTTGTTGTGAAATAAATTCTTGATTATCAGACTCCCTCTTCTAGAACGAAAAAAATCAATTTAATTGCTGTAAAGGCAAATATATGAAGTGATTAAGATGGCAATCTGCAGTGTTGAAAACCATAGCATAAAAAATATCATGAAAAACAACAGAAGAGTTGCAGGGATTTGCTAAGTCATCAGCTCCTGACTCCTATAAAAGGAAACTGTCACACGATCCTTACCATAAATGCATCAAGCTTCAGTTTTAAAACAAGCCATATTTTTGTCTCCACTGCTTTTAGAAAACTGTTCCAGAAGCTTACCCTTCTCTAGGATACATATCATAGCATCATAGAATCACAGAATCATAGAATTATAGAATGGTTTGGGTTGGAAGGAATCTTAAAGATCATCTAGTCCAACCCTCTTCCATAGGAAGGGACACCTTCCACTAGAACATGTTGGTCAGAGCCCTGTCCAGCCTGGCATTGAACACTTCCTTTGCTGAATTACTGTCTGCTCTGCTTACACTCATCAGTTCTGCCCCCAGCATTACCTTTTTGCTTAAGTATTAATTCTTCAGCATTTACTCCCTATAATATTAACAGACAATAGTTGTATTTCTTCCAAGGCATTAGCTTCCAAAATATTCCAATTTTCTTTTGCCAAGTAGGTTGTTTATAATGCTTGCTATCTAATAGGTCACTTCTTCTCTGTTCCCATTTTAATTTCATGCCCCATGACAGTAAGAAAAAAGTGTACTCCAGAAGTTAGTGAGAAATAGAGGACGGCTTTTCTGGTGGTTGTTGCCTTTGCTATCATGTTGTAGACTTTTACATGTCATAAAACTGAACAATTAATACACACTGGCCACAGTTGTTTATAAGTAGACTTCAGTTTTGAATGCCTCTATTCATATATGCATACATTTCACTTATAGACACACATTTTCCAGATAATTGGATTCATTTTATAATAAACCAGATGGCAGAGCTTCTAAAAATCCATTGGCTTTTCGTCTGCTGTCTTGTTTTCCAACTTATTTCTGTCATAAATTGCGAGAAAACAATTATCTTGATTTATATGAGACTGTATATACTCACGTGACTGTTGAGGGAAATTAACTGCTGTTAGAGCACTGAATACAATCACTACTAATAAAAACTGCTTTGCTCCAGAGAAATCTTAGCAAGTACAGTGCCTGATATTTACAAAAGAAGGAAGGAAATTATAAATATGTTGTTGGGATACTTCACTTAAATAGTTTGTAAATGAAGAGTTATTACTTAGAGGATGGGTCCTCTGAGGTCAGTAATTCAGATACAGTGAAAAAAACCCCAAACACAATAACAAAAGCTCTTGGCATATATAAACTCTTCTGCCTTTTTGTGAGTGTGTATAGGCATTCATTGAATCACTGAATGCAGATGACATTTAAACACAGCAAACTGCAATTGTAAACCGTGCATGTTGAAAGGATATTGATGGCAGATGTGTACCAGGCAATGAGCTTTTGGACTGCTCTCTCTTGAAACAACAGACACAGCATGGCTGTGAGTTGAGTGCTGAAGGGGAACAAAGTGTCAAAACACTTTCGAATCACAGGTGTTATACTTTATGTTCATTCATTAAGGAAGGAAGATAAAATCAATGCTGTCTGGAGGTAAAAAGAAATTGGATGACTCATTAAACATCCCCATATTTGGCTGAGTAAGGGTAGTTTTTGTACTTATTTTCTA
This sequence comes from Hylia prasina, assembly GCA_013397195.1. Taxonomy (NCBI): domain Eukaryota; kingdom Metazoa; phylum Chordata; class Aves; order Passeriformes; family Sylviidae; genus Hylia; species Hylia prasina. The sequence continues at coordinate 49,916 of VYXD01016836.1, read as the reverse complement.
ATCCTTGAGAATACCATTAGCCCATGTTGCAGGTAAAAAAACCCTAATGTTATGTTTTGTTTTTTTCATGAAAACCTATATGAATTCATTTTGTCACCTTGTATTTCCAGGTGCTATTTTAATACCCAGTGAATAAACAAATTCCAGTGAAAATGGGAAAGAGAAACAAATTGACAGCACAAAGGCTTTTTGCTTTATACATCAGTTCAATAGTTATGAAAAAAAAAAGATAGAAAGATCAATAACCTGGAACAAATCAGTGACAGTCAAATCAGTTCACCTGCTGGAACAAAACTGCTGGCCCTAAGTGCAAGTGCCCAAAACTACCCGGAGTTCTGAGCTGTCACACATAGCCAGCCACTAAGCACAGAAAAATTCTAATAATTCCATGCTATCTTTTGCTTTACCAGGACTTCTTTCTGCTCACAGCTCTTGTGGAAATCCCATGTTCTCCCCACACTGTGTAGTAAGTGCTTGATGTACATTGACTGGTACAACAGCCTCTGTTTTTGTCCTTAAAGAGAGAGGAAACCCATGATGGTGGGGGGAAAAAAACCCTGACCAACCAGTGGGAATAGTCCTTCCAAGCTCCAGAAGTGAGCATGGTGTCTGATGCAGAGAATGTCTAGTCAACAGTTGTGAAGAGGGAAAGCACTTAGGGTTACTATGTGGATTGGAAATCTTTCCCATATTTCATTTGACTTGAGCTAAATTCACTTTTGACCCTTAATATGTCAAACTTTGAATGTAAAACTTGTTTTATCCTAAGCACCACAGGATTGTATTTTTTTCTTTTTTTTTTTTTTTTAGAATGAACCAAGAAAAAGCACTGAGATTTCTATTCCTTTGAGACAGAAATTCTTGGGTAAAGAACATGCGAACATTTGTCTTCATGAAGAAATAGATGCTCTAAAATCCAAGATTCTCAAAATATTTATTATGTATTCATAGGGTTTTCATAGCTATATTTGATAATATTTCTCTGAGGTCCTCTTCTGAGTAGTATTGAAACTTCGAAATTACTTTGTTACCTCACTGTCATTTCTTTGTCAAGTAGGTCAGGAGTAAATAAGAAAATGACATACCACAAGATGAAGACTCAAGTTACTTTATTAAAAGTGTTTATCAAAGCAGACTGGTAATATTAATCTTTCTAAACTGTATGTCACCTTTTTTCTTCCCTTTTTTTTTTAAGAGAAGAAATAGATTTTGCTGCCTATTATCAAACTAATTTTACTTTAATTTCCTGTCATCATGTTATTTTTTATTTTGCTACACAAAAATGTGCCAATCTGATGGACAGTTCTCCATTTAACTGAATGAATCAGCATCTAAGCACCTGTTTTTGTCGAGTGTTGCTTCTATGAGCTCTTACATATTCAAATGTTTTGAACTAGGATTAATTATTTTAGTCCACCCATTTTTTCTTCCTCTTTTGTTCTTTGAAAAAATAACTGAGCGTTTTTCTAAACTCTAAAAAAGAACAAGACAAAGCTTAATATTAAAAAGTCTGTGCTATTAGAACAAGTCCTTTGTCTTGAAGGCATAATGACTTGTAGCATGCAGAGTCTTTCTGGTAAGAAAGAAATAACAATAAAAAAGAGCAGCCTTTCAGATGCTAAATTAGCTGCTCAAGAGAGCTCATGTTGTTTCAGGAAAAAACAGAAATGCACACAAGTTTTGCAATCTTCAACAGATTGGAAACAGCTACATTGTAAAGCTGTTCTTTGAGACAAAAATGGTAGGCAACTTCAGAAAGCGGCTTATGCCATCTTAAGCAGGTGGAAATTAGGATCCTAACAGGATGGCAGGAAACTTTATTAAAAGGATCTCTTGGTAGAAATTGAAGATGAAACTCTATTTTCTTTGAATACCATGACTTGTTCAACCAGCCTGATATATGTCCTGTCTCATGTCACGCCAGTCACATAGTATGGAGTACATACTTGGACTAAGCAAAAAAGAATTGATCCAGCTTTCCTCATAGTTCAGGGGAAGTATAATTTAGTCTTCTACAAGCTTTCACCCCGCCCTTGTTACCATTTGCAGGGACAAAGCTTTTTGGTTCTGTGCTGGCTTTGGCTGGGGTAGAGTTAACTTTCTTCCCAATGGCTGGCACAGGGCTGAGTTTCGGAGTTGTGCTGAACACAGGTTTGATAAACACAGAGATGTTATTGCTGAGCAGGGCTTGCACAGAGCCAAGGCCTTTTCTGCTTTTTGTACTGCCATGTGGACAAGGAAGTTGAAGGTGCATGGGAGACTGGGAGGAGACCCAGCCAGGACAGGCAACCTGTGGGAAATACTAAAGGTAAGAAGACTTCCAGAAGGCTGTGAAAGCAGGCCCCAGAAACAGAAAGAGCAGAAGAACTTGGAATTAGCTGCAGCTGCAAAGCTTGAAAGTAAGAAAAGTTAAATAGTACAGCAAGCAAGGACATGAAACAATAGTTTGAGTTCTATGTTTGGCTAGAATAGACCTTTAGACTGCAGAAAAATATGCCTAGCAAGATAGTAGAAGGTTTTAAGCTCAATAATAGAGTATTGTGTATTGTTAATAGAAAGCATACAAACAGGCATTGTTTGAAGCAGGTGTACCTGTGCTTTTAGTGATTGGCTACAACAATTGTCTGTAAGCTTTAGCAATATGCTATTGGCTAGAAAATTTCTAAAATGCCCTGTAACAAAGAAATCTTTAATGCTGCTGACAAGACGTGAGCTGTTTCAATTGTCCCAAATCTTGTTATGAGGCTGAGGATGCAATAAAGGCTTCAGGAACATCCCCCTGTGGGCCGGTCTTGTTTGTGCAAAATGCCAACACAGCAACCCAAACTGACCAAGGGATTTTCCAAAACATATGACATCATACTGTGCTCTGTATATGAAGTGGGACAGAGAAGAACAGAGGGGACCATTTGGAGTGATGGTGTTTGTCATGCCAAGCCACTGTTACATGAAATGGGGCCCTCCTCTCTTGGAGATGGCTGGACACTGGCCCATGTGAAACAGTGAATCAATTCCTTGTTTTGCTTTTCTTTTGTGCATGGCTTCTGTTTTCCCTATCCTTATCTCAGCCTACGAGTTCTCTGCCTTTTACTCTTCCAGTTGGCTCTCCGATCCTGCTGGTGGGGAAGTGAACAATTAGCTGCATTGGGCCTGGTGGCTGCCTGGGGTTAAACCACCAGAGGTTCCTACATCAGACCCCAGCTCTTAGTTACACACATCAGAACCAGGATGGAGCAGATCAGTGTAACATCCCAAGATTTTTTCAGTGGCTTTCCTTACTTTATATAGACACAATACAGAATCATTCCCATTTGCACCACATCTGTCCTGAAACCAGGGACTTCTCAGTGATTACTAAAATTTTAAAATAGTTTTAAATCATCTAAGAGAAAATGGGTGTTACTGCAAAGACTCAGTCAAGAGTGCTGCAGAAATTTATGCTACCTGAATACCTGGGATTTTGTTTTCATGAAATTGAAGGCACTGTTTATTCCTTATAAGAGTGACACTAGAGGAGGAAGAAAACAAAAAGTAGACTTTTCTATTTTTCTCCAGGTGGTAAATAATTTGATTAATAACCATGATAATAGCCCTTTTTAGCCATGATGTCAGATTTTTTCAGTTCACCTTATCTCAGTTTGCCCTATTGTTATTGAAGCTGTGCTTGTGCTATACAGTCAATATCTTAAAAAATCTTTCCACATTTCACAGTGATGTAGCTTAAGGCAAAGTCTAAAATATATCAGCTACCCATATGTAACATCAGGTGTGGCTTTGAAAGAGTGACCTACACAGGAAACGAAATAAAAATAATTCCCCACATTTGAATTATATTCTGCTTCTGAGTATGAATGGTAGCAAAGGTACCTTAGCAATCAATGTGAGGTGAAATGGCAGCAGTTTTTCCCTCTTGAGAAAACTCATTTGAATATAATTTTCTTAGGTTGAAATATTATGTTTATTGTTTCAATGAAGTGAAGACAAAAAGTGTGATTTTACTTTGTGAGAAAAAAAGAGAACATATTTTAGAAAGGCTTTTGAGAATCAGCAGCAGGACACAGGTGGTAACCAGTCCCAAGAGAGTTCAGAGTATCATTGTTGTGCAATCCAAGTAAAAATAGACATAGAGAGGGTGTCTGGGGACAGAATACAGGGGCTTTCAGCAGAAAAGTCAGTTTTGCTGTGCATCTCTGCACACACTGGCTACTCATTAAAAATAGAAAGAAACTCCCTTTCCATGCACTGTCCCATACTCTACAGTGTTATACGTTCTTTCAACAAATAATAATATTCCTCTGTTATCTTACAATCTATTAGCTAAATTTAGACCTGTTTTGTAATTTTGGAGAATGAATCATTTTATCCTTAAGACATAAGTATTTTAAATTGCACATTTTCTGCTTTCTGGTAATTTTAAGGAAAAAATTTTATTCCAAAATTGTTTTTTTTTTCCATCATAAAAGCTAGAATTTAGAAGAAAGAACTTATAAATAAAACATCTACCTATTTTTAGTCTAAATTTTGACTGTACTTTTCCATTCCCATGCCATATACCAAATATTTAAGCTGAACTATGGTAGTATACCTCATAACCCATAGTCTCCCATGTAGCCAAAAAATTACTTGGGATAGCAAAAAAACCCCTCCAGTAATTTAATAATTACTTTCTTACTTCCTGACAAAAGTGTCTGAATTGAAAATTTTTTTCGAATTGTCTCAGTTATCAATCATTCCAATGGCATATATCATGCTGTATCTTGAATTTCTTAGTTGGAAATTTTGTTGCATAAATTCTGTCAACATTTTTAATAGGAATATGTTACAGAAATCGGGTTTTGGTGTAAGTTAATTATTAGTGTTTATAATTTTATGTTTATGAAGGAATTCAAATATATATATTTCAGTGTTTTCTTTCTTAACAAAATGCCTTTTGAAAGACAAGATACTCTCTTCTGATAACAGGTTGAGTTTTATTTTAATCTTTATGAAGATTTGAATGCTTAAGAGAAACAAGTATTATAAGAGTTCTTTAGACTCCAGACAAAGGATAAATCCATTGTTCAGTTCAGGCTCCCTTACATCTCTTCAAATGACAGTTGGCCCAGAATACACATGAAATCAAAAAACTTCAGTTTTATCTTTTGCAACTTACTAAGTTCTTTAAGTTTTTTGTATTTGTAAAGGCTTCAGCTGAGGTTCTGTACTTGTCCTGAATAATACTAAGCAATGCTGATGCTGCCACACTAAAGGGAAAAGGAATACACATTTTGGAAATCAAACATTGCAAGAATACATTGCAACTATAACTGATTATATAAATAATCTGGAATAGTTTCACACAGAGACTAGAGTCTTTGTATGAACAAATAAACATGCCTCTAGCACAATGATTACTGTGCATACATGCAAAATATGTAGATAAGATCTGTAGCCAGACAGCAAATGTGTAGTAGAACGTGTGAATGCATACTGAACAAAAAGGAGGTTGTGGCCCACAATCTGAATTCAAGCTGCTAACTGGACAGATGTGCTGGCAATTTTTTTAGCCAGCTGTTTACCAGCTGTATGTTTTGCTGCCCCTCAGACTATGTGAATAAATCCCCACAACTGGACCTTCTGATCCCAAGATGGGAGCAGATAGGAAGTTCAGCAAACTTTAACACTTAGGAGGGCTGAAGGGGTGACCCTGCCAGGAAAAGCCAAGATTTCATTGGCATGATTTGGAGTGCAGTTCTTGGGATTGTTTGTTTTACCGATTTTTTTTTTTCTCTTATAGTTAATTAAGAACTTGGAGTATTCCATTAATGAGCTGAATTGTGTCAAGATCAGTGGCTCTCCAGAGGAATGCTAACCAAAGGATCTCCTAGGGGTTAGAGCAAGGCTCGCTAAGTGGAAAAAGAATTATAAGCTGCAGTTTTCAGTAAAAATTAAGAAAATGAAAAGAAATAAATTTCATGTTGCAGATGCTTATATTAGGGGGTGAAAAAGGCAAGATGGATTAAGGACAATAAACTAAGTCTAATGAATAGCACTCTCAGATGAAGCATTTTTAGCAAGTGGAAAGACCAGAAAACATACAGAAAGAAGACCAAAACATTTGTCATTTAGCCACTTTTTAATTTTTTAAATCCCAAAAACCAAATAGAAATAAAAGAGCATCAATGTGCCTTGAAGAGACAATACCATTTTAAAGACCCAGATGACAGCAAGGATACTCAATTCCTATTCCTATTTAGTCATAATTGGCTGTACACTTGGAAAACCATCACAAGAGTGTAGACAGAGTATAACATCTTATTAAATAAAGATGACACAGTTAGAAAGAGCAAGGCGTGCCATATGGCCATAGGTCAGCAATAGACTCTTTAAAACAAAGGTAATGTTAGAATCACAAGTCATCAAGACTGATTTGGTCATCCTTTAGTGAAGAGAAAGACAAAAGAAACCCTGAAAAAAAAACTTTTTAGTTTTGAGATACTCATAAAATGAAGAAAACTGTAGTCCTGTGAGAGCAGTTAAAAGTTGAACAATGTAATATTAAAGGAATAGGTAGGATTGCATATTATGACTATAAAATTTTGATTACCACATGCAAAAAGTGCTGCTTTGAGGTTAAAAAAGAGAAAGACCAGAAATTCAGCAGAATTTGCTGAAGTTGAAAGCTGTTCCTTCATCACTAAAAGTCTTTAAGGCTATTTTAATGGAAAACAACCTTTTCAGAAAATCAAAATAGGCATTTATGCTGAATGCTCCGGGCTTAATGACAATACAATTTCAAATATTAGAGTCTAAGGAAATTCAATGAAATTTGCATGGGTAGGGAATAAAAAAGTCAGCATACATGCGATTGCTCCCCAGGAATGGGTTAGATGTAAATACAACTGTGTTTTCTTAAATAATTGCTTACTTAAAATGTTACATTGAGGGAAGGGCTTGAGGTAGCCAGCCATGAAAAAACCTAACTTGATATGAAATAACAAAAAAGGTACCCATGTTGCAGGAGAAAAGGAATGGAGCTATCTTTTTCTACTACTTGCAACCCACATTTGAATTGGCTAAATCATTCATGAAATTGCACCCTAAAGGAAGAAATTGGAATGAAAATTTTGGAAGGAACATGTACTGCTAATTTGTTTTAAATAACGGATTTGTTCTGAAGTGTACGTAGGTGATCTTTCTCTAACACCTCTCCTCACTCTTGTTAAGAAATTGGATGTGAAGGGTGTCAGATAAGCAATTAAGCCCTCTCCACTTTGTCACGGTGTTGAAGAAATTAAAAGTTTTTAAAAAGCAAGTGAAACTGAAGTTAAATCATCTCAATGTAGCAGCTTTTAAACTGAAACAGAAAGAAATGACTGTTATCAGTTTTGCCTCTTTATATCAAGAACAAAGCAATAAAATGACTGCTTCACAAGATAAAAAAGATCCCAATAATGTAAAAAAGGTTTAGGGACTGTATATTTAGTATATATATTACTGTAAGCCCTCTACCTGAGACAAGAGTACATGCAAAAATACATTTACTAAATTCATGACAAGGAAGCAGAGTTATTGTCAGCACAGAGTACAAACCTAACAGCTGAATCCACACCAAAATTATCTTATGTGTTTATATATATACACTATGTATACATGGATATGGATATAAATATATCTCCATAGTACATGTTTTTGTGGGCAGTAGGGTGTATTCCCATAAGAGCTTCATAGAACCTTCATTTTGACTTAACAATGTCATCCAGCAATGACATAGCTCACAAGAGTTTTAAAAGAATGATGACACAGAAGGCAAGAATGACATTCCCTAGCAAGTCAATACTAGCAACAAAAGACAGTTGTTGCATGTTGAATAACAGGAAAAATGGTGATCTTCCTTTCAAGGATCCTATCATTTTCCCATTTTTTATGCCACATGCTGCTTTTTGTGCTCAGCCTAGATTGCCATGTGCTCACCTCTGTACACATATAGTAGTTTCCAAAATACCCAGTGAGGGCTACTGCACGGGAGAATTTGTCACTTGAGAGACAGATGGCATCTATATGAAGCATCCAGCTGAGACACTTCTGCCAAAATCAAGCAACATATATAAATTAAATATTTTAATAAACTCATTGGAGCACTTTGCTAAAATTTTAAAATATGAATAAAAATGGTGAGACCCATTACGAATTACTTACAAGACTAAGACGCTTAGCTACAGATTTATAAACTGATGTGCTATTCAAAATATCTAGTTTCAGTATGCATTTGCCACATAATTTGTACAATTAGTGTGACTAAAATATATGACAAATGTTAAGGTATTCGGCTTCTCAAGACTAAGCATGACAGAGCAATAAAAAAAAGGAATTAACTCTAGAATTTTTGGAACTATATTGCAGGGAAAATTGTGGACTGTTTCCTATCTTTCTTGAAAATGTAAATCAAAAAAACTAAAAGAGGACTTTCAGATTAACAGAAAACCCAAAAAACTCCACCCTAACTCTTCCCCCCACCACTGGAAAAAAAAAAAAAAAAAAAAAAGCAGGGACTTAAAAATGCTTGCAGAATCCAGTTGGTCAACTAAACCATACCAGTTTGCTTATCAGTATGATGATGTTCTGCTGCTTGTTAGAGTCCTGAACAGAGGATATCAAATTGTCACTTATATCTAGTCAAATTCCCTGACTGGAAGATTCTTGGGTAACAGAAGGCAGACTTTTGAAGAAAAGCCAACAAAATGAATGGACTTGTTTTAATAAAGGACCCAAAGTATAGGATTTCCCCTTGGATTTTTGCTGAGAGCTCCAAACATTAAAAAAATTTAAAGGAATAGAATGAACAAATGAAAAAACAAAGTGTTTATATAATCTTCAAAATTTAAAAAATAAAAATATTAGTTGTAAAATCCAGCACTAAGAAGTTAGAAAATTCAAAAATCATATGCAATTTATAAGCATGCCACACACTTAATTTATATGTGTGCTATTGCTAAATAAATAAATACCTTGTGATTTGTAAGGAGGACAGAAAACAATACTGTACCAAAATTATATGGGCAACAATGACTCACAAAAAAGTTAAATCTCCACAATGCAGCAACCTGACCCTATTGCTTAGTGGCTGGAATATTCTATGGACACTTCTTGCACACAGTGAAGCCAGGTTAAGTGAATAGCACCTGCTCTCTGTCAGTAAGGAATGTTTCTTTCTGAAGCAGAAGAAATTAGATGGCCTTGGTTGACAAGTCAAAAAAGAAAAGTTCCCCGCTCCCACCTTCTTTCTCCAGAAAATCTCTGTATTGATTATGTGATACATCAGTGTTTGGAATAAGTTTATACAGCCATGGTGTTGGACACAGTGTAAGGCCCAGGGATGAAATTCACCCTTTGTTCTTGATATAAAGAGGTGAAACTCTTGATACACTAGGCTATTCATGGCTCATGGAAAATATTCCCTTCTTCTGTCATCCCTTAATTACTTCCCTGTATGTTTCACCATTGACTGAACCATTGCATTTACCTCAAAATATTTATGCTCCTTTTTTTTTAGCTGCTGACACATTCCGACCACAAACAAACAAACAAACAAAAGTAATTTTTTAATCATCTTTGTTTTGTTAAAATTTGAACAGAACCTCTTGCAATAAAATTAGGTACCCCTCTGGCCTAAGGGTGATCCTCAGTATCATATCTGTGACCTGCTGCAAAACAGATGGCTTGGAAAGCTTATACCACAAATAAATCTTTCATAAATGTCTTCAGTTTAAGAAAATATTCCTATTTGAGAAAGAAAATATCCTATATTCAATGCAGTATGTTATGAAATATTTCTCTGTGTTCTGTATTTCTAGTTTAGAAAAAGCCTTGAGGTAGACATTTTTGCACAGAGCATGATCAGCACCTTGAATAAGTGCTTTATGCTGTTAAAAATATGCTAAGCCTAGCAAAAAAAAAAAAAATCCACTATTTAAGCCAAGCAATGTAGCTGTAACAGTCTGATGCAGACAAGTTTCTTCAAGATAAAACTGTAGATAAATGGTTTCAGAGACAGAGAAAAGCAACCTTTTATGATTGCTATTTATTTGCACAGTTTCAAAATGAAGGGTCAGATGTTAAGTAGTTTTAAGGAATATATTTACACACATACCTGACATTGTATAAAGCCTCTAAAAGTTCACCTGATATCCAAAATCTAAAGGATGTTCTGCCAACAAGAAAAAAAAAATCCCTAAACAAGGAATAATGCCAGTTTCATCTAGTGTTCTTCTGATGACCTGATTTTCAACAAACTAATTTTCTTTTTTTGTGTGCAGTGGTTTCCTTTCCCAATTGTCCTGGGGAAGAAGGAAGATTAGTCAACATAAGAAATGTATCTTTGTCATATCTCACTTTTGTGTACTCTAAAGCAGCTATAAAGTGAACTTCATTGAAAATGTGCTATTCTAACCATTTTTTTTCATTAAATCAAGAGAAAAGAATTGGAGTTGTCATTTGAATCTGATGGAAAAGATAGAAGAGATGAAATGACAACCTTCTGATGGCATAATATGATTCACTTAATCATTATTCTTTAAAAATTAATACCTCTATAATTTCTCTCCTTACAGAATACTCATAAGATTAGAAAATATTATTCCCCACCTGAAGGCTGGAATATTAAGACACAAAATTGGTTTACCCAGGATTCCATAGTCTTAGATCAGTGTCTTAGCTGCTTAGCCATCCTTTTTGCTCAGGCCCAACACGTCTTCTGTAGAAACCTTAAAACCAGAAGTAGCTAAACAGAATTTAACTATCAGACACAACAGAAATGATACAAATTTGGCTCACCCCTTGTCAACAAAAGCTCTAGGAAAAGAATATAAAGAACTATCTTATACTATCTTATAACATAGTTACAACCTGTCATAAGCAACATTAATGCCTGCTAAAGAGGTCTAAATATTCAAGAGTCATTGCCAGGAGGCAAAATAAAGAGTAATATGCTGGAGTGCAGAAGAATTAAAATTTAATTCTAGTTCATCATGAGTGGGTGAAAGGCCTGCTAAAGTGTGGCTAAGCCACTTTTAACAGGAATCCCAAATGATAAGGGCATGTTTGTGAAGACTTTTTAGGAGTTTTTTCCATAATTATTTGATTTTTTAAATTATTCTGAGGGCTGAAAAACTTTTATAAGGAAAGACAACAGCTGCACTCATCTGAAACATAAATTAAATCTCTATTAGAAATATCAGATTTTAAACCAAGAAATTAGAAAAATAGAAGAAAAGACAATGTCCACCTTTAAATCTTTAAATCTCTGACCTTCCCTTTGAAAAAAAACAGTAGATAAGTCAGCACTGATAACTGCTGTTCACTGCTCATGAGCTGGAGTTTCAAAAAAGAATCATCCAAAGCAAAAACTGAGTTAATGAATGATCAAATCAAGACACAGAAAAAACTGCAGCTCAATAAGGTTAGGGGAAAGAAAAGCATTCTTTATTCTGAGCAGAGGAAGTAAATGGCAGCAAAGTTCACTTAACATACAGTTCTCTGTTTTCCTTGTTCAGGTGACATTGCTATGAGAAATTAAGCATGTAGTAACTGCAGAAATCATTGTTAAGAACAAAAGGCAACCTAGGGTGACTTTATGATGCTTGTATTCCCAGTCGTCTGTCCTGTTTATGCTGGCTTTTGAGTTCTGTGCCTCTAAAACTAGATCTGAGAGTGAAGGAGGGAGAAGAAGCACGCAGTTTGTTTGCACTTTCTCTCCTGCATTCTCCCTCTTATGAACCGTGATGCCGAGCTTGGACAGCAAGAGAAAGATAAAGCTCTCAGCGCTCTTGGAGTTCTCTGCTTGTGCAGAGGGAGACAGGCAGAGAAGTTCCCCCGACTGTGGCTTTTCTTTTTCCTGGAACTGATCAGCCCCGCTTTGGACCAAAAACACAGAAAAACACCAGAGCTCACACCTGCGGCCCACTGGGGCCCAGGATGGCATTTTCTAGAACAGGAGGGACTGATAAGAGACTGAGTGAGCTGAACTACGTCTCATGACAAGGACTCTCTGAATTTGCCATCTCTTCAGAACAGCAAGAGGTTCCATTGTTTAATATTATACACTTTCTCATGTTTGTGAATACTTTGCTTGTTAAATAAACATTTGTTTTCCACTTTTCTCCAAGGACATTAGTCTCTCAAAACGGCTGGGGAAGAAGCCACTGAAATCTGCTTTTTAAAGGCGACCACTTCAGAAGTTTCCTCCTAAAATTTGCCCTAAACCAGGACAACAAGGTACATATTTCCTTGACATCAAAGCTTCCTATAAGATCTTTCTTTTTGCATTGTTGTTCACCACAAAGGTCAGTAGTCTGTGCAGTCTTCATTGTTACGGTTGTTGTTCATGTCAGGTAATGCCCATGTACCTGGATGACACCTCAAGCACTGTGACAAGAATAAAGCTGCAGGCAGAAAGTGACTGCCTTCAGGCTTGACCTCAAGCCTTGTTGTTGTTGTTGTTGTTGATAAGCTAGATGGTTGACTGGTTGGTTATTCTTTTATTATTATTATTATGGGCTATATTTGGGCTTGTTTTTTAGGGGGGGAAAATGACATAGTGCATATATTCAGGCTGTGCTATTGCATAAGAGCACAAATTTAGCACATTCAAAGTCTAACACACTGTCATCAGTCAGAAGTTAAGGTACTTGTATATGTGGCAATATAGTCAATAGCAAAAAAAATTCTATAAAACAGACTCTTTTTTAATATTACATTATCCTGTGATCATATCAAGAAAACTTCTTTAGGATGTATGTATCTTGATTTCTGAGTGTCATTTCCCAAGTGTTATCACTGAGATTATTCTATACTACCTATATCTTTCCTTCCTGTCTAACTCGAGAAGATTGCAGATTGCAGAATCACTAAGCAATATGTTCTGTAAAATGAACTTTAAACTTTGATGTGTTATATGCTGAAAAGATAAGTTTATTTGAAGACAAGTTTCAACACAAATTTCAGATGAAACACAATACTGTTATCTCTGATACTATTTTATAAATTATTTAAAAAGTTAATTTCTGTTGAAAACTCTTCAGTAAACCATTGTTTATTAATTGCCTCTGTTCATTCTCTCTTTAATAATAAAAGAAGCACCATTAATGAATGTGTTTGCTCTGCCTTAGGTATTATATCTGCCTCTAGAGCATGCAAAAAGCTTTACACAACTAAGCCAGGAGTCTTAATGGTCCTTTACAATGCATTGTCATTAAGATATGGTCTAGCATACATTTCTCTTGAATGTACATGCTTTCAGGAATTCCAGAATAAAATTATTTCCTGTCAAACAATCATGTAAATATCTTTGTATGCTATATGCATCATCTGTTTTATGTGAAATGGACCAAAATTATAGTACACTATACTAAGAAGTACATGATGTGCACTGGAGCTTCTTTGATTAACCTTATTATTTAAATCAGCCACTCTAGTATAAAGTACATGACTTTGATTCAGAGAAGTGCAATTATTGTATTGCTCTACTGGCAAATTTGTTGCTAGAATAGAGATTTTTGGTCTGACTGAATTCAAGTAATAAAAGAGGATGAATCATACAGAATAGACATAAATCTAAAATAATTTATAACCAGAATCATGTTCTAGCTGATAGATAGTAATCCAGTAAAACACACAAACCAGCATATACTTGTTCTTTATATTCCGTAGTGTTCTTTCTGATGGTATGTACTTGAAATCATAGAATCATAGAATATCAAGCTGGAGGGGACCTCAAGGATCATCTGGTCCAAATTTTTTCTTCAAAAGCAGCATCTACACAAGATGGCTCAGCAGCCTGTCCAGATCAATCTTAAAAGTGACCAGTATGGGAATCCACCATTTCCCTGGGGAGATTATTCCAATGGCTGATTGTTTGCATTGTGAAATGTTTCCCTTTGTGTCTACTTGGAATCTCTACAGGAATCACTTGTACCCATAGTTATTTGCATTTTCCATGTGACTCTTTGTAAAAAGGAAGTCCTTTATCTTCTTTATAGCCTCCACTTAAATACAGGAACATGGTAATAAGGTCTCCTCTAAATCTTTTTTCCCACGGCTGAATAAAAACATAGTTCTTTTTCCTTGTATGTCTGGCTCCCCAGTCCTTTGATAGTCTTTGTGACCGTTTTCTGGACCCTGTCCAGCCTGTCTGCATCCTTTTTGTATCATCAGAGCTAAAACCAAACACAGTATTCCAGGTGGGGCCTAAAAAGTGGGTAGGGTGCCTCTCTGCTGGTAACATTCTTGTTGATGCAACCAAGCATCCTGTTGGCTTTGAGCAGCCCAATGATCACTCATGTTGAGCTTGTTGTCCACTAGGACCCCCAGGTCCCTTTCTAAAGACCAGGTAAATATTTGACCATGCTACATTCCTGGATTATATTTTCCCATAGGCAAGACCTTACACTTGTCCTTTTTGAATTTCATGACGTTCTTGTTAACACTCTTCCTGTACCCCTGTCCTGCATTATTCCACTATTCATGTCTTCCTGCTGGGTCGCTGTCCCTTCTGACATGTCTACTTCCCCAGTCAGTGTAATATCATTGACAAACTTTATCAGGGTACAGTTAATCCCATTATTCAGACCACCTATCAAGATCTTAAACAGCGTTTTGCCCCACACAGATCCCTGTGGGACCCCACTTCTGGTAGGTTCCAGTTTGAAAAGGAGCTGTTGACCACCACCCTCTTGGTGCACCCTGTCAGCCAGATCCCCACCCACCACATGGACTGCATGTCTGGATCATACTTCTTCACTCTCTCCAGAAGGAAGCTGTGGGTAAATATGTCAAAAGCCTTGCAGAAATCCAGGTAGACAATGTCCAACTCACCCCATATCAAGTGAACAGGTTACATTGTCATAGAAGGCAATCAGATTTGTCAAATATATTTTCCCTTGATGAATTCATGCTTTTTCCCCCCAGTCCTGTGGTTCATTTGACTTGTGTGTCACCCAGGAGGATTAATTTCATAACTTTCCCAGATACTGAAGTAAGACTGATGGGCCTATTATTTCTTGGATCCTCCTTTAAGCCAAAGAAAAAAAAATATTGATGTTCTTCTCAAATAATTAAAATCTGTCTCTTTAGTCAAGTTTTAGAGGACATTATTTCCTGCTCCCCATTTCAGACTTAACCACTTTGGACTAAGTTGGATTACCTGTAATTAGGAAGACTCTAAAAGCAATAACACATGTAATTTTATCTTGGCCAATTTTATTACTGAACACTGTGAAATATTGACATAGGACATGCTTTACTAAAATTTAGTATCTAACAGTGTTTATTTTTAGGGAGTATGTCTGAGTTTTAGAGACATCTTGCATTATACCAATTAGTCAAAGATCTTTCTCATCACACAGTGTATGCCTCCAAAACTGACAATGGGTTCTGTTAAAACAATGTTATTGTCATAACTAAATTGAAAAGGGTGCTGTAAGAAAAAGAACTTCAAGACAAAAGACAGGTTTTAGCTGCCTTGATACACCTTTGGATAAATGAACAGTTGTTCCAGGAAAAAGTTACCTCCAAATGGAACTGGAATTTATATCAGGATTAAGAGTAGATTTACCTCGATTTAAAGATCCTATTGTATGAACATATATATATATCCTACTCTCCACTTTCCCCTTAAAGATTTTAGTTATTGGGGGAAAAGTATTTTTGCATAAGCATGGTCTTTTTTTTCCCTTTATCTAAATATGTTCAAAAATTAAGGGTTGCAGAGCATTATAAGATACATACAGAGATCATAAAACATGGTAATCACTTTGAAGGGAAAACACTTTGGAAATTTCTAGCTAGGAATTAAAATACAATATCAATTATGCTATTAATATTCAATTCTTGCTCCAAAAAGTCCATTATCACAGTACATCATAATCGAAAAAAATGAAAGTATAAAAGCAAGAACACAATTAAACTATTATCGCAGAATTTTTATATTGAAACAGAATAAAATTCCTTAAACACTCTAAATATATCCTTTTTATGATTTTATGGTTATGGAAGAGTAATGCAAAGAGCCAGTGGTACAAAATTTCCATATGCACAAAAGGTGTAAGATATTTGCCTCTTTATGTGATATGTAAAAAGATCATTTGGCATCTTAAAATTAGACATTGAACCGATCCATTCACCTAAACAAACTTTCATGTCAGCATCACTGTGTTCTTTCAGGTATTTTGTCATACTAAATTATATATGTGTATGGGCAATATATAATATAACTGTGTAAATAAAAATAGAAACATAATTTCTCTTCCTTTTTGTTTGTAAGAGATTTTTCTTTAACTCATCTCACAAGATTCTTTGATTTTACCAACTAATGATTGGGGAAATCAAGGACATTTTAATTCATTTTTGTATATCTCAAATATAAATCTTTAACCACCAAACAGAGTCTAACAGGGTCCAACACTTGGGAGTATCAAAGTGTTCATTAGGTCTGCAAATGAATAGAAGTTATTACTTCTTCCTTTCTCTGTGTAGCAGATTACTCTGGTCATGGAGGTCTGAGGAAATCCGTAACAGACTTTGAAGGTAAAATATGTTGTTAGCCTCAGAAGGTTTGTTCTGTCTGATTTGGAGTCTCTGCTAGTAAGCTTCTTTGCCACCTACATTAACAATTGCAGCACAGAAGCAAAGGTCATGTTTTAAATAGCACAATAAAAAGTTCAGACCCTTCTCCCTCCTATGCAAATGTCTTGACATTCACTTTATATTAGATGGAATGTACTTTCCCCTTTTTATTATGACCAAGAGTTACCTTTTCATGCAATCAGCTGTAAAAAGGCATGGTTTTGGACATTTATGTTCATTGTACACTGAAATTTTTGAAGGTTTCATTCAAACTAATTTGCTTTACTTTTCTTTACATTTTTTTCCAAACAGGAAATTTCTCTTTGTGTGGTTAATATAACACTAATACTTAGAAGAATCTGCTGTGCTAAAATCCCCAATGGAATTTCCAAATAATATGTATCAAATATGAACAGCTTTAATACTAAAGTATGAATCATATTTTCAATGCAATTTGGGTTCTTAGCCTCAGAATCAAAACTGTCTAAAAACACTCTACAACTAGTCCCATAAAGTATATGGATGCTTTAAAATCTCTAAGGCAACAATCAAGGTGACGTAAAAGTCAACAAAAATAATCTCTACAAGGCACAAAAAGGAGAGAGGGGAGGGGAGAGGGATGAATTGGTTATACTGTTCTTTAGTGACTCTAAAACAAATTCTCAGTCTAGGAACCAGGATTTATTATTATTATTATTCCTTGTGATCCATCTATCTCCATAAACAAGTACTTCGAACATGCAAAGTAAATGACCTCTATGAACAAATATATGATCGCAGGGCAATTTAAAATCCACCTTGCTTCTCCATGCTTACACAAGCCTAATCAACTGAGATACTAACAGATAAAAATGCTCATTACTTTTTTTACCCTTCCTCTTTTATTTTTTTCTTTTTTCCTTTTTCCTTTTATTTTTTCTTCCTTTTTTTTTCCATTTTCCTTTTTATTATTTTTATTTTTGTCTTCCCCAGAATCTATTTATAAATTTTGTTAAACACATTCACGACAGAAGACAAATCATATTTAAGAAATATTTTTTGTGGTGTGCTTCTCAACTGCTTACACTTTCCTGTCTTGTATATATATATTGTGTGACTGAAATGCATGTATTTCCAGGACATAAACTGAGGCTGAGATATAGCTGTAGAACAGAAGAGGTAAAGGAGAATGGCATATTGATTTTATCATTAAAATACCCCACATGTTTTGATAGTCTGTAGACTGTTCAAAATAATTTCATCCTTGCAAAGCAGTTACTACAAAAATTCTGCTGGTCTCTTTGAAGTGTTGATTACATCTGCAAACAAGCATTAGTTTCAGTAGCGTTCATCAATCATTTGGCAGAACTCTTAATTTGTCTTTCAGTTTCTTCTAGACACAGTCTCCCTGCAATATAGTGACATATCACAATATGATCTGGATCATGGTCTGGATTAGGGTTTAAAAAATCCTCAACGTATAAATATTTCTTTTGGTGGCTCAGATCATCGGCTTGATTTATACATTAGTCCTGTAGAGAAGCAGTTTTTCACAGTTACAGCCTCCTAAGCCAAATAAACTGGAAGAAAGGTGTTCTAAAAGGCCTAATCTGTTACTGAGCAATTCTTTCACTAACCAAAATAAATTTCTTTTCAGCACCTCAGGAAGTCTTGAAACTGAGTAGTCCTAGAGGAAAGTGGAGAATAAACACAAGAACGGAAGAATAAATTAATCAAAATTCTGCTCTGGAATTAACTTGAAAAAAATGTATGATGACAACTAGATTGAGGTCTCTTTAGAAGGCTTAGAAGTCAAGAAGACTTCTAGAAATACTTCCTTAATAATCTGTAACTGAATAGATAGACAGTCAGCAGTAAGACTTATTTCTCACAACAGGTTCTAAAGCCCTGGCTGTACAAACCCATTGCAATAATTTATTCATTTCAGTGAGGGAGCTGCATCATGCTTCAACTCCCCCCAGCTTCTATCTGTTGTCAGTGGTGAAGGAGTCATAGGGTAATTGAGATTATGTTTTATGGCTGAATTAATTTATCTGTACTGAATATTTACTTCTGGTTCCTAACTCACAACTATTTTAAGAGACAATTGGCTGCTAGAATAAGTCATGACTGCTGTTTTTAATAGCCCTTAGCTATCTTTGTTAATAAGAATTATGTGGTATTTCAAAAAACAGATAAACAGAGTGCTCCAAGTGTTCCATATGTATATGAAGTAGATCAGGAGTATTTTTTTTACAAAGCTGTAGACTTATTAATTTTATCAAAATATGTGACTGAACAGCGGAAATCTTGCAACGCACCTGCCTCATGGATAGCAGACCGCCTAGTGATGAAATCTGGATCAATACAGTGACCAAACTACTGCAAGTTCAAAATAGCCTTGAAAAAGGTACATTTGTACTGATCTGTGGGAGAACAGAAAGAGTTCTTGTCCTGAAAAAGAAATTGAGAATCTACTGAGTGTTTCGATGGAGGGTTCAGTACACACATTGAACTTCATAATAAACGCTATAGTCAGGGTACAAAATGACAAGATTTTTGTCATGGTATATTAATATTTCTTATTAAGGAAACCTTGCTTTTGAGTTTCACAGCTCCAGAAAAAAAAATCATCAGAATAAACTATTTTGTTCAGAAACTGTGGAAAGTGTCAACTTATAATGAAAAGCTTTTTATAGTGCCTAGTATTCAGAATAATAACTGAACAGGATGTATTCTTTTTCAGATGCATCTATTGAACAGTTTGAATAAGTGAAATTTATACAGAGTAAGCGTCTTTGTCGGCTGAATCTAAACCTTTGAAGATAAACTGAGAATAAATGAGCATGTATGAAACTGAATAATATGAAGCTGATGAGAAAGAAGACTTCATTTAAAGTGTGTTTCTTATAATCCCTCATTTGACCAACACAGTCTTTGAATTAAGAACTTTACAGAGACCACTTATGATTCTCTTCAATGTCAGATAATGTGCTTGACATCTGAATTAACAGCTCTAGGTAGTTTCTCTGTTCCTTATGTATTCTAGTTGCTACAGGTGAGTTAAACAGAATGTACAAAAAGAATTGTGTATAAAAATATTTGCTGGTTAAGTGCTACATGTTAAAGTTAGCAATATGTTTCCTCAAAGTGAAGACTCAATCATACTCAAAGAAACTAATATTCTAAGCTAGCTTTTTGTGTGTATTGTGCTCCCTGGGATCACTCTAAATTAACAGATATGAAAAAGTTTCTCCCTGGTTGCTGTACTTTAGGGCAAATATGTAGTAGATAATATGTTAGGAAGGAGTTAATTTTCATTGAACAAAATAGTAAGATCATGTTTTAAACTTTGATTTTCTAGTATAATTAAATTAAAATGCTTACTTAATTTATCAGATTTCCTTGAATTATTTCATTAACCAAACCTAGGCTCTAGGCTCATGACTGCATTGAGACCTTCTTTCAACACAATATCTTTTCCTTTTATAATTACTTTTAGATTTTGATGAAAACAACCTATTTCCACCAGTAATTTAAGCTTCAGGATGCCCTAGAATATTTTCAGATGGTAAATAAATATTACTTTTACAAAATATGATAGTGACAGCTCCTAGTTTTTTTTTCTTCTTCTTCTTCTGGTGATGATTTAAAGAGCCTAAATCTCAAGAGGCAGAAGGATGCTGATAAACTGTGGGAGCAGAGAAGGGGAAAATCCTCCTATCACCATGGCAGC
This sequence comes from Hylia prasina, assembly GCA_013397195.1. Lineage (NCBI taxonomy): Eukaryota > Metazoa > Chordata > Aves > Passeriformes > Sylviidae > Hylia > Hylia prasina. The sequence goes on along the minus strand of VYXD01016836.1, from coordinate 29,602 downwards.
AAGTGGTCTTTGTCAATGCTTGTGCATATGCTTTGCATAAGAAGAGAGTATAGTCATTTAGACTGCAGGACTGAGACCTTGTTTTGAAAACGCACTGGGACCACAAAATACCCACTGTTCTTTGAAGTCTGAAAATGCAATTAAAAAAGACCAATGATGACAGCAAGGTGTTAGTTTGCTTACACTGAAGGCCTTGAACTTCAAATATTTCAGCCAAGGGTGAAATAGCATCTGCATTATTAACCTGGAATCCCCAAGAAATTTTATAATGGCAGATCTCCCATAAAAATCATCCTTTTTGAAGATCACAAAAATGCAGAGCACTTGAGGGAAGAACACAGATATAGCAGTATTTTCCCATCACATTTCTGAAATTTTTATCTCACCGTTCTACAGATATTTATCAATTTCTAATACTTGATGTATACAGGAACTCAGCCCAAAATCTACCACCTGCATTTCAGAAAATATTGTCTACTTAGGGGAACACAACTACAAAATAAAATCAAGGAGTCTGGAAAGATAAAGCCCATTTGTATGTCCAGTTATGGCCAGTCCATTAATGCAATTACTTACATGAATACAGAATCAGATAAACCAGAGTGTGCTAAAGGCAGAAGTTATAGTGACACTGAATGAGTTTTATGTGAAGGTAAAATACCACAATAAAATCTCCTCTTACAGACCTCAGCTGCCAACTGAGATTGTAAAAATAAAATCTGATTGTGGGTGTGGTGGATGGGTGCATAGATTCCACGTTTTTGTTAGAACAGAACCCAAGGAACCCTTTCCTCTCTTAGTCGTCATTTCACTCAGCCACACAAGAGAAGCAGTATTCATCTTGGATCTAAAAATAAGTCCTCCAGTTTCAGTGCTTAGATATCTTCCTCTGAATCTGTTTCAGCCTTAAACATTTTTAAAGGCTGGGTGATGACATCTGAATAAAATAGTTTCTTTCAGATGGAATTATGTCAAGCTTCCATAAATAGAATGTTATTTTTTTCCATTTCTCTCTGGATGTATCTTGCCCACCTTAAAACAATTGCCTTTTTCACAGCCATGTGCTTTTACAGGCAACAGTTACTCCATAAGCAGTTAATCAAGCAAGTCTAATTCCTATTCATCTGCTTACATGCAGTGAGCTCCAAGCCTACATCTTAAAGTCTTGTGTTTAAAAATCATCCTTTTTATTTCACATTGATTACTGATCGCTCCCTTATATACTAATAAATCTTATAAAAATTAGATATTTTAGATCTAGAATAACACCAGAGTGTGTCAAAGTCTAATTTTGACAGGTGTGGTTGCTTTTGATCTAATTTCTGATTTTGGAACATACTTACACTTCCCAGTTCCTCAGGTCAGCATCAGACCGTCTCTCAGCTCTTCCTCACTCAGATAAAAAATTCTGTGTGGTTCTGAAAGTAAGTTAAGCTTCTAGACTGTAACACGGACAAAATACAGTCTTCAATGGTTTCCAGTTTTCACTAATCTTAGGCCTCTGAGATTAACCATATTACAAATGTAATTGCTTTCTTATTCTCAGGAAAACAGGAAACTGCAGATTTATTGGTCAAAAATCTGAGATAAAAACATGGTGTTTTTTATGTGTACACCCCATGGGTTCAGACTAAAACCTGGATTTTCAAGCTTCATCAATTTTTTAAAAAGTGGGAAAGAGGTGCCTGTAAGACAACAATTATTTGCCAGAGGGAGATATTGTCACTTGGGCAATTTGAACTAAGAACACTCAGTGAGAGGTACTTCTGCCATCTTTTGTTAGCAGACAAATCTACTAACTAAAAAACTTAGGGCTTGTGCTTTGTAAAAAGAGCTAAGGAGGCATATTTGGTGAAGATCATGTTTTGTACGTCCACATATGCTGACTGTAATGAAGGAAATTTAGCAGAATTGACTCATAATGTTATCATGTCATACATGAAGAAAAAGTTAAAGAAAATATGCAAATATTTGAAAAAAAAATATTAAAAATTTACTGAAACAAATATGAACATCTAAATTGCATGTTTTTTCCTCCCAAGTAACTGCTTTCATGAAAATCAAACTAAATTCCTGTTGATTGATGTTAAATCATCACTTTTTCAAAAATTTTTAGAGAACTGCTTATTTAAATGGCTGTAGCTAACAATATCCTCAATGTTCAGGCATTTAAAACATTACGTAAAAAATGGGTTTCTTTTCCATAATATTGATTCTGAAAACCCCCCATGGAGCTTGCTTTCAACTTCTTAGCAGATTTTCCAACCTGAGAATAAAAGGGAAATACAAAATACAAAATATTTCCCACAAGGAAAACACTTTCCTCTCCCAACCATAAAGATTCCCAAGAGATGACGATCTTGAATATATTTGAAAGCTCTGCTTTTCAAAGGGATTATTACCCACAAAGGTTTTTTTATTAAAACCCACTTGTGGGAAAGCTGTTCATCAACTTCACTCTTCTAAGTCCCTTGGGCATTTCACATCATATCAAAAGCTACAAGCTAAAACCTGAAGGCAAAAAATGACAAAAAACACAAGAAAAAATACAGCAAGCATTTGTGGTGATTATTCTCTTCCTTCTAATCCTATCTTCTGCTTATTCTTCCCTTTTTTCTCTTTAACAAAAGCACTTTAAAATGGACTTTGCCAAAATTATTTGTACTTTATGTTTCAAAGGTCTTTTTACAAGTCTTGTTTTCTTTTTACTTCCTTTCTGCCTGAAAGAGATTAAATCCATTTATAGATGTATCATCAGTTTTTATTTGCAACTTCTTATTCTGCAGTTTCATCTGTTTGTTGTGTTGTAGCCCTGAGTTATTTATATATCTTCTCATTTTAATAGGCTTTGTTATTATGTAAAGACTCTTTAAAAATATTTAATTTTGATTGCAGAGACATTCTGTCTTCCATCGATTTTTTAGAATTCTCAGATCACCTCGTGTAAGCAGAGTTTCTGTTTATTTCCTTGCCAGCATCATTTCTTTTAAATCTTCCCATCACTCTATGCCAATATTCAGCCTGCATGTCTGAAACTTTACAAGCTGGTGATGGCCTAACATGCCAGACAAGATCCATCCAAATCCAATTCTCTGCTTGAGGTCTGGGCATTAAGAGATCTCCAGTATGACTTACCCTTTTGTCTCTAGGATTTGTTAAATATGAGATTTTCAAGACCTGATTCAGTGGCACAGGCTGAATTTCCCATCCTATTTCAGGAAACTTTGCTTTTTTGTATTCCAAAACAGATCTGGTTTTGATGTGTTTTCATTTCTATTTCCACATAAAGCCACAAGAGGTGCAATTCCCAGACATTGTTCAGGCTAACTTCCCACGTTTCTGAGTGTGCTGTCCCCTTGTGTTTTGAACATGGATCACAGAAATCTTAGGTAAAAAAACCGTGCTCTGCACTCGTCAGATGAGCTTATTTATCTAAGCCTAATGAGGACAGAGAGGACTGAACTTCAGCACTGCCTCTCACCATGATCTGCTTGTTTAAACATTCAAGGTTGTCTCTAACAATCAGCCTCAAACTCTCTTCTTAGGCCATCTCACATGGTGAGAGTTTGCCTTCCAGTGCAGTCATTATCAGAGTACAAATTTGCAGGATACCTTTTTTCTTCCATAGGACAGAAAAGGCTTTGGGAGGCTTCCCTAATATGAGACTTCAAACCTTTTTGAAGCTTGCTGAGCTCTGCCACATAATGGTCTTTTTATTATTCCCAACAGTAGCTTTGCTCTTTTGACACAGAAACCACTAAGTGACCTTCTCAGAAAAAAAGTTCTCCTATGTTAGGAGATCTGCCAGCTGTACCTGCACTAATGGAACTTGTTATTATGACTCAAAACTGATCAGTGCCCACCTACCCAAGAAAAAGTTACAGTATCCAAGCCTGGAAAATACACACCTTATCTTAGCACAAACCCTTTCTTTTCATTTACAGATGTTGTTTCTCAAACCACGTATGCTCTCACTTTATAGACTATTTGCCTGAATGCTGTCCATCAGCTATCTGCTCTTCTTACCAGCTGATGAGCAAACACAGGAGCAAAATAGCCACAACTTACCTATGAATCTTGTCAGTGATGAGCAATGAGCACAGGATTAAATGAATGGCGGTTGGCTGCGGCAGTTTTTGCAATGGTTCAGTTGCAAGGAAAATATAGCAATTCTTGAACTGTGCACAGTCTGTTTTACTGTGGGGAGAGTTCAAAGGAATTGTCAGCTACAGAGAACTTTTGCTCTTCTCCTGCTTTTTGTTCTGCACTCTGGTCACCACTTTTTGGACTGTGTTTTGAACTATTCCCAGTGCATCATAGCTTTGGGAAGCCTTCATAGCTTTTACCCTCTCTGTCTCCCAAAACCATCATGAGCCAAGCATTAAGAAAAGAGTAAGTAAGAGGACAGTATTGCTCCAGTTATTGACTTTGATTTAAATTAAATTATCTTTTTCTTGAGTGATACAGTGTATCATTATGGTTAGATTTAAGTCTAGAGTAAGTCACTTTCAGCTAAATCAAAGTAGCGTAAGAACAAGTATAGATGTAAGCAGTGGTGCAATTCAGTCTATTGAATAAGCTAAGGTAAGGTAATGTGTATTTTTGTCTGTAGAATTTTCTTTGGTAACTTAGTTTCAAAAAATCCATTTCAAAATCTGCATTTTCAAAGGCAGAAGTAAAAATCGTGACATCCTCAGTTATCTGATTAAAAGTAGACCATTAAGCTATAAACTGGAGATTTTTCTAATGTGCACATGACAACAAAGCAGCCTCCTTCTTCATAGCTAACCAATGATTTATCACCAAGACCCTGGCACAAAGATTAACATCACTTACGAGCTACATTCCCAAAAATATCAGTAAAGTATGGAATAAGGTCTGCATTCAGATTTTATATTTTGCTGTGAAGGTAGACAGGAAAGGAAGTAAAAAGATCACTCAAACACTGAATTACCCTGAAATATTGAAAGGTAATTGCATCCAGAAGCCTTGTGCTACTTTTCATATTCAGATACACATATATGTAGGCACACCAGGACACTGTTTTTATACAAAATGTAATTTAATACCATCTACAGAAAAGTTGTGAACATGAGAGGTATAATCCAGTCAGAGGCAGATGGAGATCAGACTGCGATTTGGACATATGAGGTCAATGTTCAATTGTCAGATTCCATGATCCCAGGTAAGACTTTTCAACAGAGCTCCTTGGAACTGTCAGGCGTAGCAGCAGAGCCATGAAAAGCAGTTTACCTCTTTGTAAACCTTGGTCATGGCCAAAATAGGAGAGGGGCGTCCTAGGGCAGAGTGCACGGCTACAGTGTTCCTATTCCCTCGCAGGCATAACTACAGAAAGGGAAAATGGGAATTCACACAAAAAGACGGAAATATCAAGAATCGAGACCATTGAGGTTTTTTTGTTTTTTGGTTTTTTTTTTAATCAGTTTGAGTGCAAGTCATGCATTTAAGCTCTATGAAATATTAGATAGTTTTGTGATAGAGATGACTAATCAGAAGAGAATAATCAGGATATTTTCTGTAATAATCTGCCTACCATCAACTGAAAATGACTAAACAAAAAGATCACAATATTTTCTTGATTCTGAGCCAAGTATAAAATACAGATGAAGTTATATACCTTATCTGAAAAGTATTTCTCAAAATGGTGGAAAAGTTTCAAAAACCCCCAGGTCTAAACACCCTGTCTGCAAAAAAAACCCTGTGATCTTATGAGAATTTTTAGAATGTGGAAAAAAATGCAAATAAATTTATCTAATAATTTGTGACCAAGAGAGCCTTTTTTATCAGAAGAGATTATGAGAGCTCAAAGGCATAAGGATTTAGCCCAGTAAAACAAAGACTGTGAGGATTGATATAATTGTTTTCTATAAATACATTAGTAAGGGCAAATTGCAGAGAGAGAGAAAAAACCTATTCAAGACAAAGAACAATGCCGTCAGAAGAGCAGAAACATATTCACTGGTCATGAATACATTAAGCTGAACTATCAGAGAAGAGGGGGTCTGGAAAGCTTTCCCTTGGGAACTCTAGGGGCCAAAAGGAAACTCATTTATATGAAGCTTGTAAAGTTTATGAAAAATATTATGATGTAAAATGCTTCAAATGTTGAATATTGGGATAAATGATCCCTGAAATTCCTTTCAGTCTTTATTTCTATGTATATTAAACATAGTAATAGTTTGGGATTAAAAAACTAAAAGTAATGTGACAATTTGGCAGCCCACTGTAGACACTGATTCTGAGCAAGAAGAAAAAGCAAAAGGAAAAGCTTTTATTTTTGTCAAAGTGAATTATGCAAAATAAAAAGTCTGAACTGCATAAAGATTTTTTCCATCAAAGCAACATTCAAATGGTAATTTCTTAAATTGTGTTATTTTTTAAAATGTATCCTATCTGTGTAGAAAATATGAATCAAAAATTTGAATCCTCACTCACCTTGTGATTTTCAGTTGTTAATTTTGTGGGGCAATCATTCAAGTGCTGTGTCATGAAAATAAGCAGCACATTGACTCAAAATACAGATAGTGGAGAAATGTAGGTGATCTTAAAGAAAGGACAAAGTTGCATGCTCCAGTTCAGGGTCCGTATTTCTGATTAAGGTATGGTACATGAGCTGTGGTCAGAATGGCTGATATATTTTTCCTAGAAGCCTTAATTCATATAATAAGAGGTTTAAAAACTATTATCTTCTTTGTCACACATAAACATTTCATAGTGATTTCCTCCACAGGCTACCAGAAACCAAATAGTTATGTTCATACTACTCCAGAAAAGCTGTGCTTCTAAGAGTCTGAATCTTTCTTATAGACATAACCCATGCAAAATAGATATGGACCTAGCTCACTGTTACCTGAAATGTCACAAAATACCAGATGAATCCCTGAAACTGTGTGTATGCTCTTAGATACTCTAGCATCCTGGCATCACATGCTCACTTGTATCACAGGCTACTATAGAGTGTTGAAGATGCACATATAGATATCAATTTATTTGACATGGTAATCATGTCAGCTTTTCTAAGTTGAAGGGGCAAGGCACAGCCACTTCTGGAGAGTGAAGGTGCTGGAGAAAATCTGTTGCTGCTGGGGAGAGGAACACACATGCCATATCGTTGAAAGAGAGAAACTATACAGCTCACCTAGAGCTTCTTACTTGACTAAGATTCTGAATCATATTAGATTTTTTTTAATGGATGCACAGATGAAAAAAGAAAGGCTTTAGAAAACAATGAGTATAGCACAGCATTTTCCCAAGGGCAGTAAAACTCTTCTTCACTTCAGATGAAAGCTTTATTGTTGTCTTTGTTATAGCTGTGTCTGACATGAATCATGCTGAAAACAGGGACCATTTCCTCTCCCGAGAGAACCATTACCCTTACTTGAGACAAATCTTGTTCTGCACGACTCCAACCTGAACACAAGATAAGGAAGCTGCAACACACTTAAATAACTCTTTCATATAAGGTCACAAAGAGAAACTCTTAAGGTAGTTAGAGTCTTTAAAATCTCTTAACTAAATTCTCTGCTGTATCTTTAACCTAGAAGTCTGAATTAAATTAATTTCAAGTAAGATGAGGCTACAGCAATTTCAATTTGTTTGAAGAGCTCAGGAATTACTAAAAATTTCTTTAGCATGTGCATATAAATATCGCTGGAATGGACTCTCATAACCAACAAAATCATAATTGATAGCAAAAATTAAACTCAGGCAAACCACAAATGTTTCTGATATGGGATTATTTGGTATTACTATGCTCAAAAATTCAGAGAAAAATAGCGATTGAAATGCATCATTACCAATTAAAAAAAAAAAATCCCAAACTGAAAATATTGTTAAAGAGCAAAGAAAGAGAAATATTCAGCAAGACTATGAAGAAATCCAGAGTTGTTTTTCTGGTTACTATTTTCATTCTTTCAGATAATACTTAGAATGCTGCTATGATTGGTATTAAATCTCACTAAAATTTGTGGGAAACATAACACAACTTCAAGAAGTCTAAGAAGCCCCTTTCTCATTTGCCATCACTAGTGAAATACCAGGAAAGAAAATATAGAAGAATCAAAGACCTTTAAGATCATTGGGTCTAAACGTTAAACAAGCACCACCGTGTTCACCGCTAAACTGTGTCCCCGTATCACAACTACACATTTCTTGAATACATCTAGGGATGGTGATTACAATTTTTTGTTTTCTTTTGTTTAATTTATGAACATTGAAACACTTAAAGCATGATATCTCGATATTACATTAAGCTTAGTTTTGGCAGCTCATGCACAGTCTTGTTGCTGTTTCATTATCACTTTCTGTTATTACTCTGTTATTCAGTACTTTTCAGGGGGCAGTAGATGTAGAGTTTGAGACATGACAAGCCAACATTTCAATTTATGTTAAAAATCAAAAGAAGTAAAATTACTTCCTCAAATGTCATGCGTGTTACTGGCTTTTTAATTTCCCTGGTGCTTTAGTCATAGTAATAGTAAGTTAATGAGGGAATGAACACAGTACAAACACCCCTTTAAAGATGCTTATTTGAATGCTAAAAAATTTACAAATAACAAAGTAGCACTAAAATGAAATTTAGCATTTTTGTGTGTGTGCGATGACAGTTTGAAGATGTTTGCATATCTGTTGTGAATGGGTGTGCTAGCAGGCCTGCCTGATAGAGCTGGATCATGCACAGGACAGTTACCACAGAGCAGATGTCACCCAGCAAATTTACAGCCATATTCATATGGTGGCAGTCATTCATACTGTACTTGTGTGAATTTCTAATAGCTTTGTCTAGGAGCACAATTCTCCTATAACATTTTTTTCGCCATAGAAGTTGAAAATCTAGAAGTAGTCATATACAAATAAGCTTTGACAGAGCAAATGATAAAAAGTGTTAATATTGTCTTTCTATGCATGGATTTGCATCAAATTTTTAGACTGATCTTAATTTTTAAAAAATAAAATTAATATCCATTCATCTTTACTGTACCTGGAGTTATGAAACATAAAGCACACTTTAAAATAAAGTATTTAATTAGTCGTCGTAGAAAAGCAATTGTGTAGTAAATATAGAAGTAAAGCTGTAATTCAAACCAACTCCAAATTAAAACAAAATATCTTCATCTCCTCCTCAGAAAAACTCTAATTGGAAATACAAATGAACATAGCACAGATAAAAGTATAAAAAATTCTTGATACAGAAGCTTTAAGAGATTCTTGCCATGATGTCTTCTCAGACTGAGTCCCAGAAATTTGCATTACAGGGAGATTAGAGAGAGTTGATTATTAGTGTAGGATACAATACAATGGGTATCTTCTGTATTTGGGTTCAATGTCTGAACAGCATGTGACTGTTTGCCTTATTGAAAGAAAAGAATGATCCTTCTGACAGTAATCCTCACCATGACTTTGAAAAGCTTATTTACTAATCCAAATTAATTTAGTTTCCTGACTGACAGCTATTTCAAAAGATAAAACAAAATTTATCTGATCACAGCTTGTCGTGGCAAAACATATGGATTGTAAGACGTCATGCAATTATTTACTAGAGTTAAGTACACTGGCACTGAGGAGATACAACCTCTGAGCTTTGTGTTGCCCCTTCCTTAATCCCTTCACTGATTTGCCTTATCAATAGCTGACTTTTTCAAAGCTGCCTTCAAAGATCAACTCTCCTAAGTGATTATTAAAGTTATCTGACATGACTGCTGTCTTCACCACCTCCTTCCGTCCTTGTATACCTGAACAGTTTCCCACAGCCTTTAGTGTACCTTAACCTTCTGGGGAGGCAAAGCATGTTGGAGCCTTCTAGAAACTAGTGCAGTAAAATGATAGAGCAATATTAAAAGGGTTTTTTTAAGAAAGCCCAGTATTTTGGAGGCCTTTTGGGAATATCTATAGGGATAAGCATGAGAAGATGTGCATCAATTATACACAGCATCATGACTAAGCTGTAGTTCCAGTACAGAAGATTCCTAGTGCAAACATCAGCAGGATGAATGAAGAAATCCATCCTTTATGGATTCTGAAACGCTCAGTGTTGTGTTGCTTTGGTTTTCTGTGTTGTACACTTCTAAGCTAATGAAGATACCTTCATGTCACCAAGGCTCACATCAGTTAGATTTGCACTTTATCTCCTCCAGATATATTATGAAGCTTGCACTCATGAAGAGTGCTAGAAGTAAGCCATGCTATTCACAAAATGTCAATAGGATTGTGAAGGGTCTAGAAAACACGAGGAATGGCTGAAGGAGCTGGGGTTGTTTAACCTGGAGAAAAAGGGGCCTCCACTGCTCTCTACAACTTCCTGAGAGGAGGTTGTAGTGAGGTGGTGATCACTCTCTTCTGCCATGCTTGCAGCGAGGTGACCAGAGGAAATGGCCTTGAGATGAGACAAAGGAGATTCAGATTATATATTAGAAAAAAATTTTCATTGTTGCAGTGGTCAGGCACTGGAATAAGTTGCCCAGGGAGGTGATGGAGTTACTATCCCTGGAGCTTCTCAAGAGGCATCTGGATTGGGTGCTGGATGATGTAATTTAGTGGTTTAGGGGCTACAGTGACTGTGCTGGATGGGTGGTTGGTTTGGGTAATCTTGTAGGTCTCTTCCAACCTTGATGATCCCATGATTCTAAAATTAGTCATAATTAAGAACAATAACACAAATGAGTACAATTATGCCTTTGTATACAGAGGATTCCTTTTACAATGTCAAACATTTGTCACAGCTTCTGCTTTCAAAGCTTTAAATGATACTCACATTATTGGCCTCAATTAACAGCAGCAGCAACAAAAACACTAACTAGAGGAATAGGTTGGGAATATGAGCTCCTATTTCAAAAGAACAGACTCTCTCCTTCTCGTTCTCATTGTTGTCAGCTTTTTCATCCCACATCACTCCAAGATGTACCTCTGTGTCAGCATTAAAAATAAATTGCAGCAGCAGCAGGCCAACCTTGGTGCTTTTAAAATTAAAAGCACATAAATTATTTTCTCTAAAAAAATAGAAAAAAAGATGCCTACTACCTGTGACCTTGTGACCAAGTTTGTTTATTTCTGAAATTTTATTGCTGAGTTTTAAAACTTTACAGAGTTTGTAATGGAAAGGGTAGTAGATTTTTTAACTTACTTATAATGAAGAGGTTATATGACAGTGAACCTTTGTAAAAGCAGTACTTCTCAAGGTTGCTGAAAGCTGAGAAAGAAACCAGATTTCATTTATTTCTCAAAGAATTATTATATATCTGAGAGTACTGAATATTCATTATATGCATTTCTTAATATGAATTCCTGCTATAATTCTTAAAGTCTCTCCTTTGCGAATAAGTGTCATTATCATTCTCAAATTCAGTGATAAATACAGAAGAAAAACTCATGGGATATAAGTAGGCATTCTCCTAAAGAGTAATACAAGAACCAGAGTAGCCAATGCTCATTTTATCTTTTTATCTGCAGGGGAAAACAAACAAACAAACAAACAAAACAACAACAAAAAAAACCACCCAAAAACCAACCAACCAACCAACCAACCAAACAAAACTTTGGATTTTGGTCTGTATAGACATGGTAGGAAAATATTTGGAATACCTGTATTTTAATTATAATATAGTTCTCAATCTACAGCATAATAATGCTATAATTTGTAGGTGATCTACTTACAGGATAGTGAATCACTTTTCAACTGAAATAAGAAAACAGCAAAGCTTGGAGAGAACACAACTTCATTTGTTCTTTATTTCACAACTGAATTCAAATTCCTGTTCCCACAACATGAAACACCTGGGGAATATGAATCCTTCTAATTCAGACACAATGTTTTCCCACCAAATACAGAAGACACCATGCTGTGGGAAAGTTGTAGAGGTGACTGTTTTTATCATCTCTTGTTAATGAGTGAACATCCTTGTTAGTGTTCTCTCCAGGTTACAGGAACACTTTGCAGTTTCCCTTGACTGCCACAAGAATGGCTATAGGAATGTACAAACTTGCTCAAACATCCAGAAGAAAGAATTAATTTAAGCTTTGTTTGTTTTCTCATTTCACCTTTCTAACATTTTCTACTTGCTATTTTTATTTTAATAAGAAAAAATGATTTCATTATTTTTTTAAACTAAGTTCTATTGCCTTATTATTTTTTTTTCTTGTATTTGATGGCTCATTATCTTGGCTGCAAATTCTTTTCCCAAAATATACCACAAAGTTGCAAATTCACATTTTATATATATATTTATAGCTTGGCCATTACGGTAGCAATGAGAACACAGTGGTGGCAGGACAGAACACTTGGAATTCCTGCATGGAAAATGATCACAGCTTTGTCTCTATATAGAAAAGTGTTATCCAGTATAAAATTGAAAAAACACTTTAAGTCCTTCTTCTGAGCCTGCGCCATTTCAGCCTAAGTGCTGAGATTCAGCAGCCAGGTCCCATGGGAAGGAGACATCAAAGTTTAGTATCATGAATATTCAATGTTAACAGCAGAGTGGTGGTGGGACTGGAACTTAATTTGGAAGTCACAGACTCTTTCTGCTGCCCTACTTAGCAGACACATCTACAGCTGATGTGTCCAGGTGAAGACTGCTATTTGTTTATTTTCAAAATATTTTGGGTACAGCACTTCAGGTCAAGGGCCATTATGCCACATTGCCCAATACATGTATGCTGTCTCTGAGGTGAGGACCCAGTGCCCCCCGGGCGCACTTTACAGCCTCAGGACATGCAACTGCATAGGCATACAGAGTTTTCACAGCTACCACAGAGGACAGACCAGGGCTCTTGCTGTAGATGTTGCTCCTCAAAAGGATGACAACAATGCATGAGTCCTTTTGCATGAGCCCTTTCTCATTCAGCAATGCATGAGAAACTTTTCCCTCTGAGCTTTAGGGCAGAAGCAGTTCACTGAACACTGCTTGCTTAGGGCTCCACTGGAAATTGTGGGTTTGAAGAATGATTCTATGCTGCCAGAGTGAATCCAATCATATCAGTACAGGTAAAAAAGGCAGGTGGGGGGGAAAGAGAGAAAAAAACTAAGTATTTTCAGGTGTTTAAAGTTTTTTTTCTTTAAATTTCTAGCAAATCAAGAGGCACCTGATATAAATTGTCCAAAATCCTTGTAAGAATCATTCTAGTGTACGAAAAAGTATTATAAATGTATATACATTTGTCTATATGTGTGTTTTTGTAAGTGTAAGTCAGTGGTGCATGTAGAAATGACTTGTTTTCTTATTGCTCTCCTGTTATTTTTATATTAGCAGTGCCTTTGTGAAAATCACGGTTTCCCTGAAGTGCAATATCTTCCTGTCGTTGATTGAAACAAATTGTACAGCCACATATGACATTACGTTTTTTGCTAAGCTGTACTGACTATTTTGACAGAAAACACAGAGCATGAAAATACCCAGCTGTTGGTAGGTAGTGGATGTAGGGAGCTTGCTCCAGAGAATTAACTCACACATGTCAAAATCTTTTTTTAATAATGTTTGGATAAGAGTTTTGATGCAAATCCAAACAACGGTGGCTGTCCCAGTTTTGTTTTGTATGTTAGATCAACAGCAGATCATGGTAAGCAGCAGATGAGCTGAATTAGTCATATATTCCTCTCTGAGCCAGAGCACACATTTGCAGGTAAACTGAGCTGATTATCAATCACCACAACACTTTTGGGTGCTCCAAAGTCTGCTGAACTCCTTATTATGGTTTTCTTTTCCGTGAGAGTAGAATATAGAAACATTTTGTTTCCTCTCAGGACATCTTTGTTAGTGAAATTCTTATATATGCATATATATAAAGAATAATTTAAAGCATTTTTCCCTAACAACAGTTGCTTGAACAGATACATAAGATAAGCAGGTATTTTGAAATTGAAGTATGTACACATAGAAAAACTTATATTTTTATTAATCACTTTCTTTTTCACTATTTCTTCTCCTTCCTTGTGCATTCACAACTCAGTTACCACTTCAGAAGGAAAAAAGTGAAATTTTGGACTTGGAAGCCAGTAGGTGACTGTAGAAAATGCAGGTGGAGCCCTGGTCCAAGAGGAGCCACATCATCTGGTGTGACTGGGTGAGCACCTGTGCACTTTGGGCAAGCACCCTCCTCTTAGAGGAGCCATTTAAAAATCTGTGCTGAGGAAGTGTGGTGGTAAGTGGAAACTGTAAATGAGAATATTCTGCAGAAGATAGTGTTGTTATTTCATTAGAAGGAATGGTGCAAAATCCAGGGCATTAGACTCATGACTTGGAGTCCTTACATCTGTAACAGAGAGAAGAGAAGAGAATTTTCATTTCACCTTTTCTTTTTTAAAAATGGTTTTATTTCAGCCTTTTTCACAGTGGAACAGAATATATACCAAATGATGTACATTAAAAACACACCTCTATTAAAAGCTAATGGGTCCTTGCCTTGGTGATGGTACCAGAGCTAGCTCTAACTGAATATACTTACTTCATTTATTTCCAAACTATTAAATCCAAATTGCCTTTAATGCTTTTGATTTATCAGGCTCATGTTAGACTTATGTTTGGCAATACTGCCCATTTTTTTCATTTTTTTTCCTTAATACTGAAGGATGCCTTCCATCATATGCCATATATACTAATCTGGTTTTATGCACTCCAGTTGCTAGCGGACAATAAGAATTTTATATTCCCATGAAAAAAAGAATTGTGCCTCTGGTCTAATAAGAACATATCTTAAAGTCAATGTTCCCGATTCTTTACAGCTCATGTGACAACTTTATCTACTTACTAATAGTATAGGTACCTGGGAAATTACTCTCAGACTGGAACATTTCATAATGTATTTTCACCTTCACGAAACTGGTTTAGAGCTGGAGACAGAGGCCACTGAAGCCTGAGGGAAAAGCACCTTATGCCATTTTTCTGCAAAAAATATGTATTTGAATTTTAACCAAGACATTAGAAAGATCATATTGTTACCTGTTTGCCCACTGATTTTTTTTCCCCGCACCCCAATGGTACAATATTTTTCTATTCAGACAACTGCAGTATTGTGGTGCTAATTACTATGGGTTTTCAGCTTAAAGAAATAAATTCCACAACTCTAAACCTCCAGATTTCAAATTTGTCATTGTTTGAGATATGCAACATCAGACCTGGGCTTGACTTAGCTTCTGTCTTACATTAAACCCAGGAGCTGCAGTACTCTTTGTAATTTCTACTGAAAAAGACCAAACTAAACCAAACCAAACCAAAACCCCATCAGTGACTAAATATCCACTACAGACCAAATCCAAAAATATTTGCTCAGGGTGCCATTTTTGGGGAAAGGAGTAAGATATGATTCGAGGAGGATACCTGAGTGTTTTGTTTTGTGCTTTTAATTTTCCTTTTATGTTAGTTTATTTATTTTAAGAAAATATATATATATTTTCCATTTCAGCTTGGGAGAGTATCAATCAGTTTATATTTTTAATGCAAAAATATAAAAAATTGCTGCCAGCCATTGAACCTTAAACAGTGAAGAGAACAGGACTTTTAATAGAAGATTGTGACAAAAGTAGTATTCTTAAACACTGACATCTCGTGGCACGCTCTAGAAATAGCAAAATTCTCCAGAGAGGTGATGTGTTTTTCTAAGTGAAGGTCAAACAGAGCAAATGATACATAAAACTCAAAATACATAAACATTTTCACTCTACTTTAAAAAGCAAAAGTGATAGATCTATTTTCTAGCTATATCATTATCAAAAAAACCAACATAGAATTAGTTTCACAAAATACTAGGGTAAATGCTACATTAAACAGCACCAAGATAATTAGTTGAGAGCATTTTGCAATTACTTAGAAATCTTTTTTCCATTAACGCTATTAATAAATTGGGCAGCCTTTTAGGTAACCACAATGGGATATGTAATGCCAATAAAGCACTTCAGTAACAGGTCACATAATTAAAGGGCAAATAATCATCCTGGAAACCACGATGATGATTTTGAAGTGGTTTCATTACTGGGGTATATCACAAGGTGATTGCCATTAAGTTAAAACTATAGTGTATTTGTGAACTAGGGGAAAATAATTGCCATGCTGCCTACAAGGGAGGTGGTGTTCCATTCTAACCTCTTCAGAACCAGTCCTAGAGAAAAGTCCACCATGTCTAGCTACTCCAACGAATCAAGTAAATGACCTTTTCTAATAGTAATAGCAAAATCTCTTTTTTCCTTTAGTTTATTTTTTAATTGGTGTCACTGGAATACCTCTTAAAATTATTTGATCTCAGTTTTCAAAATAGAGTAAGTACAATTGACAGTGACCAAAAAACTTGAAACAATTTAATTACAGTCACTTACAATCAGCTTTTATTTGATTTTACAATGTGACTACCTGCACTCTATTCTCTGGCAGTCACCTTTGGAAAGTGCTGTTAGAAGACCACAAAGCTTTCTTTCTGGAGAATTCATCCACCCTGTAGCCATTTAATTGTTATGTTCATACGACATTCCTCTCTGTTCTCTGTTTCAACAATTTTGTCTTTGCCAACAGCTGCCTAGGACAACATTTCCTGTTCACCTAAGTTCATTCTAAATGTGATTTAGCCTTGTCATCTGAAAGAAATTAGCCTGGTTCAGGCATCAGAAACATAAAAGATATACATTGTGCTAGAAATAAGAGTTAAGCATCACTCACCACACATAACCTAAAATCAATATTAGTGGAAGAACATAAAGGCAGGCTGTAGGGTAGAACAAACAGGTTCCATTAGCATTTTCCATTCTAGTCCAAATTCTAAACCTGGCATTGGTAACATTATTCTTGTCAACAGCAAGCAACCTGGTTTTTCTGTTCTGGAATCTTCTCTTGCATTTGATGGAGAAATGAAAGGTCATCAGTATGAGCAAGCAGCTAAAGGCAAAAATCTGAAGTAAAACCAGCTAGGATCTTCTGAGTCCTGATGAGAAGCAGGGAATGCTTGAAGTGGAACCAATGTTACCAACACTGGAGAAACCTAATTTTCTCCAGCACTTCCATTATAAGCATGAAGGCCTCCAAATTTGTCACTGTCACCAGAAAATATGGAAACTGTGGTTATCAACATCACTTTCTTTTTTCTGTCTATGGTTGGCAGGAAGTTTGGGAATTCTGCTGTTATGGAAGAAATTTCTCTCTTTGATTCTTACTTTCAAGACATCTAAAATGTATCTTGGAATACCACAGAAGCTATAAATGTTGAAAACCAAGTCAATTATACAAAAAACCAACTTCCTGTAAAAGGCTTTTTTTTTTTTTTTTTTTTTTTAATATCACTGTGGATATATCATCTCTGGGCTGTTACTCCCTGTGAGTAACAGGTGTTGTTCAAATTTGTTGAAAAAGAATAATAAATAAAACCTTATCCAAAAGTGAAAGTTTGAAGTTCCCACAAAGGAGAGAAAACATTAAGAACTCTGTATGAGTACGATAAAAGCACTATAATATGTCTGAAAATCAAATAAAATATATGGAAATATGCTAGAATTCTGGAAACAAATAAAAATACTTAAAAATGTGAATACAATGAAAGAAAACAAAACTAGAAGATAATTGCAAACTGGACCACATGAAGAATGAAAAAGATTAGGGAAAAAACCCAACTTTCAACAAATTACAAGTGTTTAACCCTATAAATTACAATTACAATTAAATTACGAGTGTTCAACAAAAAGCGCAAGTGTTGAAAGAGGGAAGAAATTTGTTGCTTTGTTGGAACATCTTCATACCTCCAAATTTTTCTTTGTGTCCTGCAAATTTTCTAGATGTCTTGACAGGTAAAGTGCATATTGTTTAGGGTACTTTTTGATTTGGATTTTTAAAATACTGAATATGCTTCTACTTCTGTCACTCACAGTGAATTCTCAACAGTTCAAGCTGGGAAAAGAGAAGTGGCATAATAAAAATCTGAAAATAAATTCACTTATCTCAGTTTTTTGCCTCTACTTCTCTTCTGTGTATCTTTACACAGGGAAAATAAATGTATGTACTGTTGAGAAAGAGACATACTGCTCTGTGACAGTGCATGGTATGCTGAGATCGCTGTTGGAATAAACACACCAAGGGAAGAAAAATATATTGGCACTTCAAAGTAGCAAGTCCAGTATTACAATGTTCCTCTCTTCACAAAGTGGTTTTCAGTTGTAACCCTATCTTTTCCTCTCATCCATGCTGAAGAGATGAAGTAATTGTGGCTGTTTGGAAGACAAATAATTAAAATAAGGCAATGAAAACTGATATCAAACCAAACACACAGGTATCAAAGACTTAGTTTTACTCTGGGAAAAGGATCAGAAAAAATCTCCATAGGTGAAAGTATTTAATTCTTTCTACAGTTGCTCCTCCTGAGCAATGCTAACCACTGAAGTTAAGTAGCAACCTACAGGCAAACTCCCTCACTCACTGCCAGGTAAACTCGGGATGTGATAATTCTAAAGAGTTTTTTGTGTCACTTTTCATGTGAGGTGAATTGGGAGGGTCCAACTTCTCATCCTAGGAGCCCAGCATGACTGGCTTAGACAATCCACATCCACACTGTGGCCTATTTAAAGTTAAGCTCCCACATGCACTGATATCAGTAGAAACTTTATGCATAAATGGCACTATGAGACGGCCCTCGTAAGCTTCAAAGATTCAGAAGTGGGCTCTGATTGTACAAGTTGCTGACACTGGTCCTCAGGGTATCTAGACACTTATCTCCTGCTGAAGGGAATTAAACAGAAGGCATCAGAGGGTGATGCTGAAACTCCTGCAGGCTTCATTTACATAAATGATGAGGCTCAAGTCGGTGGTAGCTTTCGTCTTCAGCAAGTCCTTTTCTCAGAACTTTAACTTCTAAATTAATTTTAAAACTCATTCTTCCTCCATAGTTAAACATGAAATCTCTTCACAAATGATTTTCAACATGATTTGTCTTCTGGCAGAAGACAATCACTTAGTACACACTTTTTATGACTTAAGAAATTCCTTTAGATTCTGCTTTTTTAAAAGTAATTTGCTACTAATTATGTCCTAAAAAAAAATAAAACAGCACACTTCCAATATCAAGCACTAAGAAATTAGTACAAACTGGAGGAAGTGTAATGGAAGACCACCATTAAAAATTAAAATAGGTATACATGTCTGCACAGCTGCATGGTTTTCAGTAAGCTGAGCTACATGTTTCTGCATTTACTTCCCCAACACATTTATCCCTGGCAATAGCAGGAGTGTGTATGTGTGTGTTACATCCTCCCCTCAGTTTCATTTTGTAGTACTTGGAAGTTAATTACTAATCCTGTTCTCTCCCTTCCTCCTCCTCCTCACCACAAATTCCCTTCATAAGACATGGTGCAATTACAGCATGATAGAAAGCTCACGCCCCTCCAGTCCTGCACAGCTGTCTTCCACCTTGGTTAGTCTTTTCAAATAAGGCATCCCTGGAAGGGAGGTATTATCTCCTTAATGACTTTGGACTTTGGGCATGAGATGTATGAAGGAGATTTCTCTTCTTTTAAAGTCTTTGTGAGACCCTTCATTCAAAGAATTTATATGGATATCTATTTAAAAGACTATAGTTATGGATTTGATGAAAATAATCCTTACTAAAGGAGCTGTTGAATACCAGAAATATGCTTAATCATGAAGCTGCTTAAAATGCAGAGGATTGGGTAAGTACATAATTAAGGAGCTATCGTTCCCAACACAGTAGGGAAAAAATTGCTCTGAATTCCATTAAATAATCAAGGATTGATTAAATATTTCTAATATAATGCTTGGCCTAGGAGGAGTATTGTTACAGAATTTTATAAGTCATTCATATATTTGCGCCATATGATTTGGTTCTAGTAAGAACTGTGGGTTTGACTGGGAACCACAAACATTTTATAATTTAAAATCTTTAATATTATTCCCAACAGCTGTGATGAATGTTAGCTTGTGTCTGCTGCAGGTTCCAAATATATCTGCAACCCTTGATACTGAGAAAAAAATTTACAAGAAAATAATTAATATCCTTGGGTTTGAACAGGTAATTTCAAGGTAAAATGGGAAATCAGATAGGATATTTAACATTGGATAAACTTATTTGAATAATGCAACAGTTCAGAGATAACTCTAATTTCAGAAAGAACTGGTAAAAAAGAGAAGGTGCTTGTAATATACACTTGAAAGATGGAGAAAACAGAAAGTTAAGCTCTTTCTTTCAAAAAGGAACTTGAAAGACTAAAGGACGGTATTTTTCTGTACTATAAATCTAATCCTTTTTTTTACCTGGTTGTATTTCCTGGCATAATAATGATGAGCATTTCAAACAAAATTTTATTGCTGATGCTTTAAAAACTTGTACCATCTGACCTGTTCTGAACACATACTGAAAGATTTGCAGTCATTGACTTTTATCTTATACAAGTTATCTGATTCAAATTAATTAATAGCATAAATTATCTAGTTGAAAATAAGCACAAACCAACCATCTCCATAACTATATAAAGCACAAATTTAAGAACTACATAAAGTAAAAAGAAAAATTCCCTGGGGATAATTCTAGACGGTTTGGATGTTACTATATTTTTTATTCTCTGAAGGAGAATGGAAACAAAAAGGGTCTTTTGTCATTGTTTTTGGAAGAAAAATACCATCAACCTCAAGTGGCAATAGATGATTTCACTTTGACCCCAAGTTCTAGAATCAGTTGACCCTGACCCTGGGAGCAGAGCACACCAGCAAGGAATCAAAGGGTGTCTGATGAGCAGGGTTGTTTGCCTGTGCCAGCTAACAAGGTTACTCTTGCTGTTGTCCCTCTGCCCTCCACACGTTTGACCTGTTTGCTCATCAGCTTTTAAACTAGCACATTTACAAGCAAAGAATTTTGCAGCTTACCTAAACAACAGATTGTTACCTTACAGCATTACATTGCAATTGATGCTTCTATACCTGTGCATGGAGGACAGGGCAGAAGGGCTGTAGTGGTCTCATTATATGTATTCCCTCTTGGCTATTAGATTTTACAGTGGACCTTTCATGTCACTATCATATTCAGAAAAAGGAGGGTCTAAACTGAATAAAATAAATAGCCAGGCAGAGGAAAAAGCCCTTCCTGATCATTAGGTTTGACTAGCTGAAGGTCTAAACCATGAGATTTTACTTTAATCATTATATTAATAGATTTCCAAGCACTACAAAAATAAGAGCAATACCAATTATCTTATTTTAAAGTAAGGGGATAGCTAGAGTAATTCACAGAAGGTGATTTTTGGATTTCTTTTCTTTTCTTTTGTCAGCTTTTGATTTTTCTCCATCCTTTGGTGTATCTAGAGTGTTTAGAGAGAATATATCAAATAGAAGTAGTTCAATAGTGTTCGGCTAACACTGTGAATCAAGAGCAACAAAAAGAAGTCCCCTAGAATGTCTAGGCCCCTGAATGATAAGAGAAGATATAGAATTCATTATAGAAGCCAAGTTTACCTTTGATTCTCAGAAAATTTGGATTGTTTTTAGAGATGGTAATGGAGAAACCTCCTGCAACAGCTATTCCAAACTGCTCTAGTATTTATTACCCTCATTAATAGGGTACTTTGACCTTGTTGCAGATTTTAATTGCCTAATTTCAGTTTATATGCCTTGGATTAAGAATCCAGTTTCTCCTAGTCTGGGATATAATTCTGTCGGGTAAGTAACTAGAAGTTAACATTCACTCTCTTTGTTAATGAGCAAAACCAACTGCGCTGCATAAACCTTGATTATAAGACTTATTTGCCAGTGCTTCCATCATTTTTGAATGTGAAACTTCCATGAAATGGGGCCTTTAACATTGCTCTGGTGGCAGCTTTACCCATGCTGTACTCAGCGGGAAGATTATTTCACAACTTCTGCTTGTGTTAAGACGCTTGATGTTTTATTACGGCCATTTAATCAGGCAATTAAATTCTTCCTAGTATTCCATTATTCAGAGAGTCTGCTTCACCAGTATATGCATCATCTACAGCCTCAGGAAGCACAGAAACTCATTGTATAATCTATTGAGCTGGGAAAGAAGAGGCAGTCCTTAAGAAAAGGGACTAGCCCATTTTACAGCTCAATTAACAACTTTAATAAAATGGTCAGCAAGCTATTCCAAAATTTATCCAGTTTCCTATCTTAGCATTATTAATTGTGATTTAATGGGACATCTTGTTCAGTATCTCAGACAAATCCACTCATTTCACCCCCTGTTTGTTTTATGAAGAAAACTTGCAACTTTGGATTTATTTGACACTCAGTTTAATTTCTTTTACCTGCCTTTTCAAAAACCACAGCTGAATTATGACACAGAACAACCTTTTAAAATAGGTATATGTATTTTCAAGTATCTTTCTTTTTAAATGTATATTTTTCTTCATTTCAGTTTGACAATTTTTTCCATGGTGTATTTGTGAAAGGAAGAAAGATGATTTACTGAGTGAGAAAAGAGAGGAAGTAAATTTGTTGAAAGTAAAAACAAGTAAAAGACAATTATATCAAGTATCCTTTCAACATCACCAATTGATACGTCAATAGGAAAGAAGCAGTTTCACAGAGCAAAGAGAGAACCTGTACAGATGGTTCATAGTGGGAAAACCAACAATGTAACTCCTAGAACTTATGCTTTCTCTGCTGAAATACTTCAAGGGGTTGCTTGTAGGCTCTGCAGGAAAGAAGTCTCCTTTTCACAGCAGTAGTATTTAAATAGATAACTGTTTAGACAAAACAAAGGTCCTTTATCATTATTATGCTGATAGTTCCAAGTGAAGATGAGTGTTATTTCTATAAAACTAATGAATTGACCACATAATCCCTTGGAACAAAATATAGCAAACAAATTTCACTAGTCTGCATTGCTTCAGCTTCCATCTGTGACCATCTTGTGTCACTGAATTATGTCTCTGTAGCCAAATGACAAAATGGCTTTCACATCAACTCCATTGTTCTGGTGCCCCTTTCCAGAAAAGCATCCTCTTACTTTACCTGCATTTCTAGGTTATGAGTTTATGGTCTCTCTTTCTTGCTTTATAGGCTAATATTAGTCACATTCTGTCTCTAATAGCCACCCTGGAGGTGCCTCTTGTCTCCTCTGTCAACAGCTGAAGGCCCAACCATCTGCCTTAGGTTTAGCCACTTTCTCCCTTTCATCCAGATGGGTCAGAAAATGTCTCTTGAATGCCTAAAGCATCGTGTCTGAGCTCTTGAAATTGCTTTTATTCTTCTGTAACACTGTTTTGAACATCACCAAGCTGTTCTTTCTGTTTCTTGTGCCTTCTTTCCAATATGAACTGTCTTCCTGAGCATTGGCTCTGTTTCCCTAGTCCACCTTTGTTTTTTCCAGTCTGTGTCTCTTCACCTTTTGTTCTTTCTCCAGTCCTGAGCAGATCAATTTTTTTCTATTAAAATGCATCAAAATAATGTTATAAAAACCCCACAAATATGAAGATTAAGTGTCCAATTTCAGATGTTGCAAGTTCCTCTCATCTAGGACTCCTTTTATTGCTCAGCTACATTAACTACCAACAAAGAAATAAACTCTAAACTTATATTGTAGTCACACTCACCACACTTGCGCAGCCTGAATACAGACATATTGTTCCTGTTTTCCTTGTGTAACAAATTCAAACTTATTTCCTTCACTTTCAAATCACTGTTAGAAGTTCTATTCTCCGCATTAAAACTCTTGAATTATACAGTAGTACAAGGTTAGGAGCCTGATTCCCCACTTCAAAAATACCTATTATCCGTCACAGTATCCACTGAGTATTGAATTAATGCCTTTCACAAACAATTTCCTGAGGCTTGGTTTCCATTTTCTTTTAAATATTTTTTCAAGAATCATTTTGTGAAAGATTTCCAAACACACTTATATGAGTGGTGTTTCTGAACTGTACTAAATATGACTATAGATATAACATATTTGGATACCTGTGTATACACATATGCAGGTATTATGTTCATGTGTACATGCATACCTGAATACATATTTAAGTATATATATGGCTTATGTCTATGGAAGATGTCTTCCCATACTTTTTCATAGTTCTGCTTTCCATGGAGTCAGGAAAAAAAAAAAAGTGTAATAAAATCATTACTCATGTTTAACATCAGTCTGAAATTTCCCCTGAACCCTCTGTTCCTTGTCTTTTCAGTCCTCTGTACATCAGAACACAGATTGTGTAGTACTACACACCTTGACACTGCCCAACACTGGGGCAGTGACCTCTGTGGGTTACAACAACATAAATAAAAGTAATGTCAGTAGCAACTGCAAAAAAATAATTCCAGAATTTCTGATCCAAGCAACATGAAATGCTGTTGACAAAGAAAAGGTTATGTACTTTGAGGTTTTCAAAAGAAATACAATAGTTTAGGCCTACTGTGAAGATAATTGTGATTTGATTTTCATCAAGGGAAAGCACTTAAATCTACCTTCAACCAAAATGAGACTTCAGAATCAAACTATGATTTTACTTTCACAGATGTAGACATGAAAATATTTGCGGTGAATACTCTTCCTTACAGACATATCTACTACATTTGGCATTTTGCAGTACATACTAATTCAGTGACAAAATACACCCACACACTAATTCTTAGTATAATAATGAATTGTCTTAATTGCCTTTTTTGTGCTCCAAAACATAGCAGATCTAGTGCTGACAGTTTCTCCTGATAAAGGTGATTAAAGAGAACTAAAACCCTGATAACAAGTCTCTTTGAAATACTCGTCTTCCAAAATATTTTTAACATATGAATCAACGACAAGCTATTAGCACAGAAGGTCTTGTCACACAAAAATTATGTTTGGACACGCAAGAGAGGGAATAGTCTGCCTGACCCTCAGCTGTCCTTTTAAGCAAATCCACCATGAGAGAACATCCAACAGTTAAGCATGCCAAGATAACAGTCAGGAAAAAGAGCTAAAATTGTTATGACCAGATGGTACTATAGGAACAAATACATAGATATTTTGTTCTGTAGCCGAGCGATTCCATTGGTGTTAGATCCCTGCCAGGGTAAGCAGAGGCACAAGGTATTGACACCATATCAGACAATATAGCTATTTGTCACTTTGTGGACCTCTTGAAAACAGACTGATATCTATGAAATTTACAGCAGATTATGGAATGAGCATATTTCCAACTATAATTAGGATTGTAACTTAAAAACTTGAGGATTAAAATAGCGGCTACTGGCTAACAAAACAAGTGGAGGCTCTTTTATAGATCTTAAAAACACCTGTGAGAGCAAAAGATCAGTATTAACGTCAATAAAGCAATTATTTGCTAAAAAATATTATTGTGTAAAAAATATTTCTATATAATCTGTGCTCAGCATGTAAATTGGAAGAAAGATTATCTGCAATGAATGGATGAGTCTCTAGTCGACTTGTTAACAGTTCAAAATTAAACCTTCAAGTTTATGGAAACACAACAAATCTTTTTGACTCTTAGAAGGAGAAATAATTGCTAAACAATGTATATTTTCTTACTGAAAAATTCTTTTTAACAAGACACACGATCATGTGTAATCAATGGCATAATTTTTTTCCTGCTTTCCAAAAAAAAAAAAAATATCTTTCTTACAAGGGTACCACATCTTATTTCCAACCTAGTTTTTCTGATTATGTAGAATAGCAAAAGTACATTTCTGCCTTATACAATCTCTTTCATACTACTAGAATGGCAGGCACCATCTGACACTAAATATGTATTGCCCCAAGCCATTGCTTATCATAGAGTTTTAAAATTAAATTGAAAATATTAGTTTCAGATTTTTCAAAAGAAGAAGGGATGAGGAGTGATATTATTGCCAATGTATTTATTAAGCAAAAATCATCTTTAAAGGCCTGCACATCCAACTGGTTCAAAGAAAATGGTAAAGAAGAATTCTTGCAATTCTTGTTGAAAAAAAATTAAAGTTGAAAAAATACTACTGTCATGCATATTTCATTACTTTCAAGAGGAAAATGTAATAGTAGGGTTCTGTTATTATGCCTGATTGCTTTCCTAGGAAGAAAGGTGTTGATTGTTCTACTTTTCACATGAAATAAAAAACATTTTGAGAAGAATTGTTCACAAATTAATCGAAGGTCAGTTTCTTTGCAAATGAGTCCCCATATTTTCATCATGACAAAGTTATTTTAAAACAAAATTTATTCAAAACTATATTAACTCCTTACTGTGCATTTTAATGAAGATATGCTTGAGTAGAATGGCAAGAAATTTATACTTGTTTCTCTCAAAACTTGTAAAAAAATAGTGAAAAAAAAGAAGAAAATTAACAAGTATTTCAAAATTTTCATAAAACACTGAAGATAAAACTAGTAAATTCATCTTCTCCATTATGGATCCTTTCTTTAAAAAAAAAAATCAGAAATAGATGGAATAATGTCAAGTTTTACTTTATTTGCCATAGAATTTTTCATGATGCATTTCTTCATTGTCTCCTGGTTAAATAATATGAGGAGCAAGGTACTGTAACTATCACAGAAATGTGCTGACTTATTTTTTTACTGAATTTATTTGAAAACGTCTGTTTAACCTTCAAAAATAGTTAAAAATAATTTTACCACTCTCTTAAAACTTACATGCTATAAATGCATGTAAGTTAAATGTATTTTCCTAATCTCAAATTTTAAATGGAGGCCCTGGTTTTCAGTTGACATGCAAGATGACCAGCACATTAGTCAGAAAACACTGTGTAGCTGGGTGTGCATCTAGTTAAATGAAATGTAGTATTTTAAATGGTTTTTACGAAGAAATTGAATAATTTCTTAACCAGTCATCTGATGAAGATGAATTTTTAGCTTATTATTATGAACAAACACTAATGTTCTGTCTTTAGCATCTATAGTTTGGTTTTTTTTCTCTAAGCATATTTATACTATAGACTGCTAAATGCAGAAAAGTGTAGTTATGTATGTTGTGCAATGTTTCCACTACTGTACATAATAGAGAATTTTTGTAAAAATATTCATAGGCTTTAAGTATAAAATCCTGCAGAATTCATTCAAGCTGTGTCAAAGATTTATTAAAAAAAACCAAAAATATCAATAAACTTGGTCAGATTTTATGCAAATATTTAAAAAATTGTCAGAAATCAACATCTCAGCAGAGAGACTAAATACAGTGTTACTCAAAACTTAGGCACAAAGATTGTTTATGAGTTTAACTTAATCAGTCCAAAACTGAGCAGAGCTGTTTGATGAGACATCAGCAGCAGGAATTTGTTTTGTACAATTACAAGCAGAGAAGGAGAAACAAGACAGAGGGAGATCTCCACATGCAAGTTTATAGATGTAGATGCATGGAAGAAAAACTGTGTTTAAGAAGGGTCATCATGCTGTCATATCTCGTCATACAAGATATTTCCCTTTCTAGGCAGAAGGACTAATCTGTCATGTTTCTTTGCTGTTCAGTGTGGCTGTCTCTGAAACAGGCAAACGTACCATTAAAGCACCTGAGGTGTGCACCTGTATTTGAGGTGTCATTCTGGAAGCCCAGTTAATAACCATGAATGAAAGATGGCTGAAAGTCCTTTTCTCAAGTAAAAGTGCAGTGGGAAAGGTGTCTTGGTGCACTTTTCTGCATTGGTAACCCAGTCATATCATGTGCAAGGTCTCATACAAACAAACAAACAAACAAACAAACAAACAACCCACAAAAGAGACATAATAAGACTTGTTCTTGGAAATGGCTTTACACTGTGAGAAAAAAAAAATAGCCCGGTTTTTATAAAGTGATACAAACTTACTGTAAATCCATTGACTGAGGTCAGGAAATGTGAAGCCAGGAATGAAAAATCTCAAGACATTGTCCCAAAAGTAAAGCTTTGTCAGGCAATTCTCAGAATTATTTTTGAGAACTTTGTCATATGAGGTACCTAACTTCAGAGTATTCTTACCTTATTCAGTACCCTCAGCTGACAAACACACCCTCATATTATTAACCTGTCATAGCTATTTGAAAAACATTTTTTTTTAATTTTTTGGCAGTAACAATAAACATTTAATATAAGATATTGTTTGTTGAAAATAAGCTGAAAAAATGCTTCTATCTAATGGAAAAAGCGGTGAACTGACAAGCCTCAGAATAGCCTTGAAATATATTTCATAGCTGCTAGCAAAATATTTGTAGTGCTTTGTATCAGTTTTTGATTCCCCAAAGGAAGGCTTTAGGAGATGTCCTTTGAATACAAGGCAATTCAATAATAATTTAGCTCCACAGATTTGGTTTGCCAGCATTCTTTGTAGAATTTCTGACTCTGATGGGAAAACAAGGAACAGGTACTAACATACACCAGATATTATAGCTGCCCCTTTACATTTCTCATAAGTGGGCACAGGAATATGAGAGTAAAGATGAACATGATCCAATCCTCTAGGATTCAATAAGCCAAGGAATAAAAATAGTGTGGGTTTTATCAGTAATGGGAGTAAACTGCAGTGAAACATTTTGCAAAGATTACAGAGGTTATGTTGAGATTTTCAAACATCACATTTAAAGAGGACTGAGGCCTCTTCCCCTAACGTTTTCCTCCACCTCCGAATCAAACACTACAGAGATTTGACTGACCAATATATTACATAAACAATACAGCACTTAAAATGACTTGTTCTTTTTTAATACAAGGTGGTTTTCATAAAACCTTTTAATTTTACTAAATAAAATTCAAGTGTCCAGCTAAGAGATAATATATGAAAAAAAATCTGCCTAATATTTCCATAGATACCAGTTAAGGGTTAAATACTTCTTGAGATAAATATAATTGTCATGACCAAAATCAGTTGGAAGAATACTGCAGGAGTGTCCATATATTCGGGTCCTCTTTCAGTATAATTGTTTTTCAAGGAAGATAAAAGATATGTAAAATACTGAAAGGTTATCTGGTCATTTGTGAAAACAAACAAAACCGACTCAGATAAATAAGGTGCACAGTGAGAGGGATAAAAGCTTAGGGCATTAAGATTCTAGTGATCACAGAAGTCAAAACACAGTAGAGCTTCAAATCAACGAGTTATAAGTTTTTTGATAAAAATAAAAAGATCACATGAGAAAAATGTAAAAATACATAAACAAAACTTAAAAAAATTTT
>VYXD01016832.1:289674-315396 GCA_013397195.1 Hylia prasina | reverse complement strand
CGTCTGTCTGTCTGTCTGTCCCTATCAATTACGGCTCGGCCGGGTTCGGAGGCTCCGCTCGGGCCGTTGGAAAAATGATGGCAGAACTGTGAATGTCCACAGATTTGGCGATTTGAGGGGGACTGGTGATTTTGAGGTCCTGGTTGTAAACACACCTGCCGGTTTTTATGAAGACTGGCCTGCATTGAGCTTGGGATGCAGGTCGTCCCAGCCGGTCCCGCCCTGCAGACCCCCCGTGCCCCCCTCGCTCTCTGGGGTCCCGCTGGCTTGGCCTGTGCTCAGAGCACGGATTCACCTCCTGTCGGGCCGGGCTGGCCTCGGCTTCTCTGTTAGCAACAGCGTCTGCCTCACACGTGCGCCTTTGAGCTCAATTAAACGTGCCCTGGAGCTGCTTGGGGTTTAGAAAGCTTTGTAGGAGATAGTTTGTTCTTTCTGACAGTGATTCGTGATATAAACCAGTAGAAGCTCTGTCATAATCAAGTTAGTTTAGATTTACTCTCTAGTAATAGAGAGCAATGGTTTACTGCCTAAACGAAACCAAACTTCCTTAAACTTGATCCCTTGCCACTGGTCATTTTTTTTCAAATTTCAATTCTTACAAAATAGCAGTTGTGAATTTGATGATTTAGCTGGCCAAGAGTGGAAACCATATTTCTGTGCAGGCAGCTGGGGTGGGGGGGATTCCTTTTGACCTCCTGTCATCCTTTAATGCTTCAGTTAGAGTTGCTGGAACAAAAGCTGAAGCTGACGTTTTAGGGGTTAATGTTCGTCCTATTAAGTCATTAGCAAAACTGTTATTGACCATTTTAGTTCGGTCAAGATCTCATCCTTAGAGTCTGTCCACACGTGGTTGGTTACTCTAGAAAATGAATCCAATTAACCTTTCCAGTGGGTTGGTTAAAGTGAATTAAATCCCTGTGTAGATGCTCATATTCACAATTTAAGTAGGCTGGATTTGATTTGCCCTTATTAATTTTTGAATTGAACTAACTGGACTGTGCTAAGGTGGCTTACATGCTGAATGAAGGTACATTTAGAGCGTTACAGTGTAACTCAACTAGTCCATAGGAAATTTGCACCTATGGTATAGTGCGGATTAAGCTTCAAGAGTGTCCTGTTACTATGATCTGTTGTTACTTGATAGCAATGGGATTAAAGTAGTGACCCAGAGCAACGTGCAAAGTACATGAGGTTTGAGCCATGTTCTGCAAAGCCTCAGGCATGTGTCACGCTTTTAGACTAATGGCATCACTTGTTTTTATTTTGGAAAGTGTTGAGACTGAGCTATGATTTGGATTAGGTCTTTTCATGCTCTGTGTCAATGCCAGCTAAGGAAAGAAATGCATTGCCTGCCATACCGAGGGAAATATTTATTGTTCCTGATAGAGAAATCACTGTTGATCCTTCTGGAAAAAGCATTCCCTTTCTTTGTCTGGGGTAAAGGTCGGCTTAGTCATTCATTAACAATGAAGAACAGCATTTTGGTTTGAGTACTTTGTTCTTCAGCAGCTCTGCTTTGGGAGAGGAGGTGTTGTGTCCAGATTCTCCCTGTCTGCAGGTAGCCAGGACTGCTGAGAGACAGTGTCATCCTCCTCTTCTGGAGTGATCTCAAAAGCTCTTCTAAAAGTGGGATCATTTCAGTGCAGCGATGGCAGTGAAAATCTGGTAACTGTAGCTAGGTGCTGCAGGAAGTCTTGCTTCTTGTGTTTCCTTTCTTCTTTTATCTCTAAAAGCGTTTATATCAGCTGAAGGCCTGATGTGGCTGGCATTTTGCTGGTGAAAACCACTTCAGCTGGTCCAGTTTATTTTGTGGGCAGGGGTTTAGTGGTGTAAAATACACCCTCAAAACACATTTTTCCTAACACAAACTACACCTTGCTGCTGCAGCCTGGTGCTACAGACCCATTTTTCCATGAGTAATAGAGTGGGTCTGACCCCTGTGGTCAGTAACCCTCTTGTAAGTTACTAGCTGAAGGTTTTGGTGTTAGTTGCAGTCTGTGGCCTGTGCTTCTCTGTCTGCATTTCTGTTCATCTCCCAAGTGTCTGTGACATACTTGCTTTTCACAAAGCAGCCTTTGCTGTTTGTTCTTTTGACCTGCCTCAGGAGATTGCTCAGCTTTGTGTGTGTAGATCTTTTTTACTAGAAGTCTCATTTATGAGCCTTTTGGTGATAATCCTAGAAACATTATTCTGATTAACTACTTATAAAGCAAATAAAACTGTCTTGGGTTCTGCTTGATCTCTAATTGCCTCTCATCTTTTGTGACCTGATGCATTACTAGGAGCTGTGTTTGGGAAGGGCTCCACCCTCTTTTGGCTGCCTGCTGTGAGTGAGCCCTTGCACTTGAGAGGCGTTTCTGGCTGCGTGCAGGCAGGCTGAGCTGCACGGGACGTGTTTTGGAGCTGTGCAAACCATACCCCTCTCTGGAGGATGTGTCTGTGGTCCTGTCTGCTGTTGCCTTTCCAAAGGTCTGAGGCAGCATCTTTATGAAGGGAATACCTGTCTGCTCAGGTTGAGGCTCAGTCCCTCATCTGCTGCAGTCTCCAAGGGCTATCAGCTGTTGGCAGCAGCAGAAAAAACCCGAGGTTTGGGCATTCTCCCAGGGGCTCCTCATCTTGCTGCCAGTTTGAATCCTCTATGAGGAGTGATAAAAGGGAGAGGTGGCATGGGGGCACTATAAACCCTGCCCCAGCAGTATGCAGCTCTGGAGAACTGTGGAAATTTGCAGTGGGTAAAGTGTTTTTATTGAATTTTATTTTTACTAGTACTGTAAACAAATGCAAGGGTGGAATGTCTGGGCTGATGATTAGAACTGACCCTGCCACTGCTCTCTGAAGTTCCAGCCTTGACAAGGGCTGATTGTGGCACCTGTGCTTGGAGAGACACAACAATGCTCACACTGTGCTTTCTATTTTTTGTTAAGCACCTGATTTGACATTTGGGAGCTCCTGAGCTGTACATTCAAATGCTGCTGGTTGTAACCTGCTGCCTGAGAGGCTGGTATCCTAAACGTGGTCAGAAAAAATACAGCTCTGACTGCGACCTTGGAGAAACAGGAAGAGTTTGAATATTTTCTGTCTTGGCAAAGCATTCTCTGGGCCAGGCAGTCTGGCTGGCTCTCTTTTGCCTTAGCATAAATTGAATAAAAGTTTGCTGTTAGCAGCAGTCTTCCTCTTCCTCCCAGCTACAGCCCTTTCTGCTGACCTCTGCAGCTTAACATGACCTGTGCTGAGACTCCTGCAATAAAAACCTCCTGGCCACTGACCCTCCAAGTGACTGGGGAGGGGCATGAGCTCTGAGGTGTAACGTGTCAGGCTCCTACAGAACAGGCTGAGGTTATTGGCTTATAATGAGGCCTGTGGTGCCTGTGTGCTCAGCAACATGACAGTGGACAGGAGAAATTTGATGTCTGTCAGAGGTGGAAGAGGATTGAGGAAGTGTGAATGGCTGGCGTGGTGTCTGATGAGGAAAGATTCTGCTTAGGGGTTTTTCAGGGGAATGGTTTTGAGGGATGAACTGTCAGCTGTATTCATCTGAAGGAAGCATTGGCCTTTAACTGGATTAGTATAATCAGGGCAACAATTTTGAGAGCAGCTGAGGGTCAACTGGGTCATTGTGAAGCCACCTGCTCCATGCCCTTCAGGTCCAGCTGGGATTTTTCCTTGCAGCATCATGATTTTCTGCTTTGTGACTTTCTTGTTTAAGGGCTCTGAGAAATTCAGGCAAGATGGATGGCTTGAGGGCAGCAGGGAGGTAGAGAGTGATGGGACATAGACACAGGTCACTGGTTCACATCCAGCTCTTCTGGGTAATTGGAGATCTGTTTTACCAGCATGCATGAATTCAGTAGCTGAGGCTGTGGCACTCGTTTCACTCCTGGTTAAAGCTGGGTGAAAGTTTCATTATGCATTCAGTGGTTCCGGGTCTGCAGTGCTTGGCAGAGATGGGCAGGATTAGCATATTTCATGCTCTTGGCTGTGAAAGGTAACTGAGCAAGCAGGTCTGCCTCCTCCCATCCCTAAATCCTTAACACTTGTCCTCTGTGAGCTGCTGTGGAGGTTGTACTGAGGCAGAAAGATTGCTTGAAAAGCAGTCTTTGGCAGAAAGTCACTCCAAGACTCCTGTTGATGCTTTTTGCAGAGGTATTTCCTTGGCTTCTGACAGGTTTTTGGATGGGGTAAGAGGGGACACAGCCTATTTTTGCACTGATTCCTGGGGAGGCAGGGATAGCAGCAGGGGGGTTTTCTCCCGTTACATCATCCATCACCCATTGCTGGTCTCCGAGTAATGCTCCCAGCTGAGCTGTGTGTTAATGGTCACCACGGGCCTCTGGTTAATCTTGCATTTCCTGTGGCCATGGGAAATGTCAGAGGATGCTAGGCAGGAGTTGGAGATGGCTGCTTCGAGGAGCAGAAAAGGCCAGTTCTGCTCTCTGTGGTGCAAGAAAAACCCCACTTGGAAAAACAATGGGATATGGCTTGGGGCTGTGTGAAACTTCTGTTTTGCTGGAATAGGCTTTCTTTTTCTTGCTCAGAGTCATCCAGTGTAGTGCTGCTGCTCCTGTGTAGTGCTGGTTTGAAGGCTGGAGGACTGAGGAAGGAGGTTGGTCTGTTGGTGAAACTGCCTTAAAACTTGAGAAGCTTTAGGTCCCTTTTCTGTCGAGACACTCGCTGCTGGCTTGACCTTCAGCTGTTGTCCAAGAAGGTGATAACAACAGCTGCTGTTCTGCTGCTGCTTGGCTGCATTGCAGGGAGCAAAGGGCATGTTTGCTGGACATTTCCAATGGGAAAACTGCTGTCTCCCTGGAGGCTGATGTGTGTCAGTGATGCTCTCTGTTCGCCTTACAGCACTGGCTTTTCCACAGAACATGTATAGGACTTTGTGAAGGTCCCTTGACACTTCATTTATACTTCCTTTTTAAGAAGTAGAGATTGGAGCCTTTCTCCCAGCTGAGCTGTGTGTTATTGAAAAGTTACCACACAGCTCACTGAGGGAGTGTTGTGTGGCCTTGACACTGTATGGCTGCTGGGAGAGACTTTTAGCAGGGCTGGAAAGAGAACAGGAGAGTGCAGCATCAGGCTGTCTGTGTAAGGGGTGCAAGGCAGTGATGTTGTGAACCTTGCCTTGAGCAAAGGGGATCAGTTAGGCCTTGGTGCTCATAAAATCTACCCTGTAACCCCAGGCACCCTGTGACTTAAGCTTGCCAGAAGTGTTACTCTTCTCTTCCTAGGGAAAAAGCCTGCTCAGAGCCTAGCACAGCCCATCTACACCTGCCCAATTATTTTGTGTCAGGCTCCCAAAGCTCAGCTGATGATTATTTTAATTGCACACCAACTCATGATGTCACCAACAAAATGCTCTCAGCCAAAATAAAATAGTGAGATCTTTTTCTCTTCAGCCTGGGTTGGTAGAGGTTTGGTTTGTGTGCTCTTGGTAGCTCTGCCTGCATTAGGTGCTCTTCAGGACAGAAAGTCAAAGTGGGTTTGTAAGTGAGTCACTTTTCTTCACTTCTCTTTTCAAAAGGTGTGACTAGCCATGTGCAGTAAAACTGAGTTCCTGTGTGCATGTCTGTTCATCCTTTCCTGATCCCTTTTGCTGAACCAGAACTTGGTAGCTAGAGGAGTGAACTCTAAGGGGAAATGTTCCGTGGGCTCAGCATGTGGTGCTCAGTAAGTGATGACAAAGGGGAAAAGGATGTGAGTGAGGAAATATTTGAAAACACTGAGACACAGACATTCCATAAGGACACTGACAGGAGTGACATGAGAAGTAATGGGGCAAAAGGGAGGAAGGAAGTTTATGCAAACAGGAATATTTCCTGGCAGTGAGAAGGCAGGGGTTTTAATTTCTTTCTGCATTATACGTGTAGCATTGGCTCTTTTCATCCAGGCAGGACAAGAGACTGGAGCATGCTCTGGCTGGAAATGCTCCTTGCAGGGAGGGACTGTTGCCATTGACTTGGCACATGGGTTGGGGAAATGCTGGTCTGGCTCAGGGCAGCCTCCCCAGGTGTGGACGGAAAGCTTCTCCACCTCTGTACAGCACAATGGCTTTGAACTGCAAAAGCAGCTTATTATATCTATCTGTTCTGGATACAGTAAGCATTGCTTGTAGCATCCTGGTGCAAAGAAAGGGCCTCTCCCTCTGCTCTGGTGTTGGTTTTATTATTGGGGTGCTGGCTGGTGGGATGGGAAGGATTTATGTCCTAAATTCACCAGCAGTTCCTGGAGCCTTTGGCAGTGCTGCTGAGGTGAGGTGGTGGAGCACAGCACGGAGAAGGCCTGGGAATTTTCCAAGCCCAGGGTGTTGGCTGTTTTCATGGCAGGCAGAGAGCTCTGCCGTTGGCAGGGCTGTGCTCTCCTGCTGGCCATCTGGTTGGCGCCAGGTTTCCGAAGGAAGTTGATACTGGGAGAGGCTGGGCTCTCCTGACCTTAATTGCAGTGCTGGAAGGACTGAGTCCTTGGCTAGGGCTGCACAGCCCTGCCTGGATTCCGCACATCCCCGATGCAAGGTGGAAAAAGCAGGTTTGTCTCCAGCTCAGTGCTCAGTTACCTGCTATTCCAGGCAGCTGGCAGTGCCCACAGCATCAACTCTGCCTGTGTAACAGGTGAACTTAACCTGGTCCTGATTTAGCTGTTCTTTTTTTTACTTTTTCTCTTTTTAAGAAGCTGTGTGCAATATCACCTGAAGGTGATACAATTCCCAAAGCAAAAAATGTTACCTTTACTGACCTGGAGCTCATTCAGTGCTCTTGCAGAGGAGAAAAGCTTGCTCCTTCCTCCTGCTTTGCAATGCATGTGAAGTGTGGGCTCAGATGCCACAAGGCAGTTTGCTTCAGAATGATGCAGGGAGCTCTGCCTCCCTGTCCATCTGGCCTCAGAAACCAGGGACTTACTCTTACCCTTGTATGCCAGTGTTTTAAATCTGTAGTTGCGCTTACGGCAGTGTGCCAGCACAAGGCTGTGACAGGAAAGGGGACATGTATTGTTAGTGCTGCAGCTTTACTGATTTGTGACTTGTAGATGGATGTGGAATTTTGACTGATCTGCAGCCAGCTTTGGTACTTTGTGTTCCCCCGAGCTGACTAATAAACCTGGACAACTTAAACACAGGAAGCAAGGGAGGAGAGTAACCATGAGGAGGGGGCAGAGCAGAGGAAAAGGGTTTTGAAACAAACCAACAACCTTGGTTAGTTAGGTAAAGGATAGTTGTTCTTGCAGAGCAGCTTTGCAGTGCTGGCAGCAGCTGAACGGGTGGCAGACAGGAGTCTTTGCTTGCATCCTAGCAGCCACCTTTCTAGGGAAAAGGAAGCTGATGGAAATCTGTGCAAGAATTGGAGCTGACTGCAGGATTAGTTCAGATACCTTCAGCTTCGAATGCAGCAGCTGGCAGGCTTTCCATCAAGGCTGGGAGGCTGCCCAGAGGCCCATGCTGGTGGAGCTTTGCTTCTCTTGGTCTCTGATCTGGAGGAATAAAACCTGGCTGGTTTGAAGGTGCGCTGACACTGTGGTGTGTCCTTTCAGCTGCAGCTCTGGTTTAGCTACAAGGCATGGAGCAGTCTCTGGGTTGGCTCTAGTCATCCAAAGGCTGAAGAGAAAGTGTCATCTCTGGGAACTCTTTATTCTGCTTGTTTTTTCCAGAGGTTCTTGTTTCTCTATACAGCTGCAGGTCACTGTCATGTAAAACCACACTGTGGGGGCTTAGAGAGGAACTTGAACCTTTTTTTGGCGCTTGATGGCTTCTGTGTGGGTGTGAGGTTTCCAGCAGTCAGCCTTTTGTAAGCAGTCATCAAACTGAGTCAGGGCATGAAGTTGTACCAGAGGGGCATTCAAACCTCCCTTTTTGCATCCTGTCTCCCTTGTATTTTGCTACATTATCTTTCAGGATTAAGCTGGAGGAGAACCCTGTGAGAGCTGACACTTTGCATTATCTCTGCTGCCTCTTTGGAGCTGCTGTCTGAGGTTATTCACCACAGCCTGAGGGCTGAGAAATGCTGGTGAAATTTCTGCAATCCAGGGTGCCATGGCTC
The DNA here is from genome assembly GCA_013397195.1 of Hylia prasina. Lineage (NCBI taxonomy): Eukaryota > Metazoa > Chordata > Aves > Passeriformes > Sylviidae > Hylia > Hylia prasina. Next base: position 307,366 of record VYXD01016832.1, on the reverse strand, counting down.
CTGAAAGCTACCCTGAACCACAAAGTGGGCCTGCCATCTCTCTGCAGAGAAACTGCCAAACTGAACAAGGGGTTTAGCTGTGCATTCGTCAGAGAACAGAGGTTTTGCCCATCTGGGAAACTCAGTGTGTCCTTCTGAAAGTTTTGTGTGGTATAAAATCGGCAAAAATGCTGAAATAAAAGCTGTATTAAACAGATAAAACAACAGAATGCAGTGATTGCCATTGGAGATGGGTGTGGGGTGAGGGAGTATATGTACAATGCAGATCTCTTGAGATGCAGGCTCCATGCCCCAGCAGTTTTCTGAGTGGGTGGCTGTTTTGAGTTGCACTTAATAAGAGACTGTTTTTCTATTCCCCCTCCCTTACACCAGTTTAAATGAGTGGTGTTTGGCTTAAAGTTAAAGGTGCCATGACATTCTGTCTGCAAAAGAAACCAGAAAACCTTGCAGAAAAGGGGTGTCCTAGGATCCGTGGGGCACAGCTGAAGGTGTATGTTAGAGCTCAAGTGATGCTCATGGGGCCTGTACTGGCCAGGGATTTTCATCTCTCCTGGTGAAGGCAACTCCTGCCCTGCTCTGCAGTGATGTGTATGGTTGTTTGCCTTTGGGCTAAGTGAGGGTAAAGCACAGCTGTTGGAGCCACATGTTGTTTGTTTTGCTGTGGTCCATAGTTGGGAGGTAGTGGTTAAAACTGACTTCTAGGAAAACTTCTCCCTGCCTTTGTTGGTTGCTCCTTTTGCACATGTGGTATTAGCTGAGTCAACTGAAGCTGTGTCAAATGCTGGAGAGGATGAACTACACAAACAGCTTTTGTTCTCATTGATGATTGAGATTATCTTCTTCCATACAGACTCAGTTACATCTCAGATGTTGTAAGGGAGGTGTTTGGCTGCCTGAGGTCTTTTTAACTGTGGTGTCAAACCAGCCAAGCTATCCCTGACAAGTATACCTACCCTGAAGTTTCTCTAGTTGCCTACCTGGGTGTTACTGGTGGGTCCACAGTGCAATGGCTCACGTTGGATCTTTTGGGTGTAGGCAGTCCTGAACAGGCAGATGGACGTTGGGGCAATCAAGTAATTTCTGTGGAGATGAGTGTTCTGAGCCTGGCAGGTAATGAATGACTTGCAGACATTAACACATATCATATTATCTGTCTGCTGTCTGCTTTAAAGCATTAGTATATTCTGTGTGTTGAGCCCCTGCAATAGAAAGCACCTGCTGTAACAGCAGTGTTGGCTATAGGACTTGGCAGTATTGGACAGCTCTTGTGACTCAGGGTACTCTGTGTCTGGGGGCCCAACTGGACATGGCTGAAAAGGGTGAATTTTCAAAGCATGGGTGTCATTACTTCTTAAGGCCTCAATGCCATTTTTAGGTACATCTGAAAGCCTTGGCACAGAGTGGCTGGAAAGCTGCCCAGTGGGAAAGGATCTAGGGGTGCTGGTCAGCAGCTAAATGTGAGCCAGTGTGTGCCCAGGTGGCCAAGAGGGCCAGTGCCATCCTGGCCTGGGTCAGCAATAGTGTGGCCAGTGACAGTCACTCTGTACTGGGCACTGGTGAGGCCACACCTCAAATCCTGTGCTCAGTTCTGGGCCCCTCACTGCAGCACAGGCACTGAGGTGCTGAGTGAGTCCAGAGAAAGGCAGAGAAGCTGGGAGGGGTCTGGAGCACAAGTCCTTGAGGAGCTGGGGGTGCTTAGCCTGGAGAAGAGGAGGCTCAAGGGAGACCTTATTGCTCTCTACGAGTCCCTGGCAGGAGGCTGCAGCCAGGTGGCCATTGGCCTCTTCTTCCAAGTACCAAGTGATGGGACAAGAGGAATTGGTACAAGTTCTGTCAGGGGAAGCTTATATTGGATGTTAAAAAAACCCATCTTCAGCACAACGGTGGTCAGTGGTTGAAACAGGAAAGTATTTGGGTCACCATTCTAGGAGATATTAAAAAGATGTGTACATGTGGCACTAAGGGCTGTGCTTTAGTGGTGAGCTTGGCAGTGCCAGGTGAGTGGTTGTACTTGATGACTTCATGTTTTATCCAATCTAAGTTATTCTAGGATTTTGTGACTGAAATGCTCCAACTCAGCATTTTCTTCTGGAAGTCAAAGGGATGGTCTTTAATATTCTTGACCTATGGGTTGTGTTTTAAGCTTTGGGAATGAGAAGACGTGCTCTTATTTAGAAACACTGCAGATGAAACCAGATAGGGTGGAATTATCCAGTGATGAAAAACATGGCAGCCTCCTGTAGAAAAGCAGAATGATAAATCTTACCAAATTTTGTGTCTGGGACTTGCTCAGGGTGCACTTTTGAGATACCTTGTGCTATTTTTCCAGTATCTTGAGTATCTCCAGCTTCCTGTTTACACTGCAAGCACTTCACCTTCTGCTTTGAGGTGCTCAGCAGATACTCCCTCAGCTTTCTGACTGGTCTGTGGTACAGTGTGCAGGCTTCTTTACAGAAGTGAGATTGCCAAACTAGTAGCCTTGGAGAAGGTACTTTGTGAATGTTGATTTCTGTCCCAAGGCAGGTTAAAAAATACAATGAAGTTCTGAGGGTTTAATTCCAAAATGCATAGAGTCTTCATTTTGAAAGCATTGTTAGGCTGGTGAGAGCTTAATGTTGGAGAGTGGTGCAGACAGAGCACAAAAGTCTCGTGGCCTTGACCTCAAGGCATTTGGCTTAGAGCAGAGAGGATAACCTCCTCCCCAAATCCCAAGATGTTCTTAGCTTCCAGGCCAAGACTGCTAATAAAAAGCCATGGTGGTTTGGTGATTTATTTATTTTTAATTGTTATTATTTTGCATGTTTACACTTTCGAGAATTAGGCTGCGACTCCTCAGTTGGGTTCCCCATGGAGTCACCAGTCTCCTTGTGCTGCCTCACAGCTCCCAGCTATGTGTGATGCTCTGGTGCTGTGGCTGAGAAGCAGAAATCGTTCCCTTTCTCAGGCTGCCCAGACCTGCCCTCTGTCTGGGATCCACCTTCTCCCTGCACGATTTTCTGATTTCTTTGGTGTGATGGGGCCTGGTGAGCAAGGCCCTAGGAATGTCATCTGTGTAACTGCAGCAGCCAGACATGTCCCAGCCAGCCTGTCAGCACCCACGTGTGGTACCAGGAGCTCGGGTGTCTCCTGGTGTGATGGAAGAGGCAGGGCAGAAATGGGAATTGCTGAGGCTGGGCCTTGTATCTCACAGAGCAGCTTGGCTGGGGCTGGGAAGGAAAGATCCCAGTTGCCTGTTTTATCTGGAAGCTGCCCTCAGGGCAGCCCCTCATCTCCAGCTGAGGTGCTGCTTGGTCAGGTTGGCTTTGTTTCAAGGATATAACTTGCAGATTTTGGAGATTTACCTGGCTTGGAGTGGCCTGACCAGTCCCTGCTGGTAAGAGTTTCTAGGAGGTCCCAACTTGCTTTCTAATCTGCAGGAATTTACATAAACTCAGGCATCCTCCTGAGACTGCTGGCTTGTGCAAGGCTGCATTTGCTGCTTGCCATTAATTTATCAGCTCTGTAGGCCCTAAAAATGATTTTTAGCTGATGATACTGCTTTTTCATGTTACTTTTGTCTTCCCTCTCCCTCCTGTCCTTCAGATTAGGATTCAAGAGCTGCAGATGCTCTAAGTATGACTCAGCCCTAGTTTATTTTGTGAATTACCCAGCACACAATGCTGACCATAGTGGAAGGGGGTGGGGAGCAAGAGATGGTTTTTAAGACCCAGAAGGAAATGCTTGGAACATGCATCTGCGGTCCCATGTCATTGAACTGGCCTGTATCCTGGACACTTTATGTGGGCCACGTGATCCAAGGGGGCCCTTGGGACCTGCAGTGGATGTCAAAACATGATCTAAGGCTTCAGGCAGGAGTGAGGGGGTGTTTTGCTGTGAACCTTGCTTGAAAAGCCAGTGGGGGTGACCTCTTGCTGAGACAGTGTGTTACACACCACCCATTCTCGGGTGTTTCCTACCTCTTTGTCACACACCTGAGTATCACTAACACCATCTAAGGCTGCCTTTGCTCCTCTGTTGTGGTTATCTCAATCTGTTTGAAGCAGTTTGGCGTGTTAGAAATGCTGAGCTGTGGAGCTGAGGTAATACTGGAGAAAGTTAGTGAGGTGGGTGGTAGAATATAAAATGGAAGAGGTTATTTCATGAAATTTTGCTGAGCTGTTGTACCAAGGGATTTTCTGGCTGCAGGGCTGCAGCCATTCTTCCAAGAGATTCAGATGCACCTATGCACAAAAAGGCATATTTCCAGTGAGAACTACCAGAGGAGAAGACCTGTGCTTGGTGTTTGCAGAGGGGCTCTCAAGGATTCCTCAAGTGAGCTCCCTCTTCCTTGCATAGATTTTGGATCCTACCACTGTTAAGGGTGATGCTTCTGCCCTCATCCTCCCCAGCTGGCACCTCTGCTGGCAATAGCAGCCACTGGGATTCCTGGGCAGGCATTTCCTTTATTGACAGCTGTGCCAGAGTGTATTCCTGGTCTGCTCCCTGCTGTGCCAAGGCAGTTTGGCTTAATCAGAGTATGGTAAACCTGTTGTGAATATTTCATGCTTTGCTGGACTTGCCAATTGTAGCTGCTCTGATTGCACCCCTGCTGCTTGTTTGACTGCCTGGTGGCTCCCAGGGTGGGAAGTCAAGTTAATTTGCAACAGTGAAGGTAATATTAATCTCACCTTTCATTTTTTAGACATACAGTTAGGGAGCAAGGAAATGGATTTCTTTCCCCTTAAAATATGAAGCCTCTCAGAGAGGAGAAATTGAGTCAGTTGTCATTTGGGCCATCATTGTGCTATTTCTCAGCAGAAACCCAGTGCATGTAATACCTAGTAATGATTGTGCAGTACCCTGCTGAGACTGGGCAGGGAATGAGAACTAGTGCTGATGAAACTTCATTTCAGACCATGTCCACATCTCCAATTATTTCATAGTTGACTCGTTGTTGGATGTGACTCTTCGAGGATTGGTTTCCTTGGCCTCACTTGCAGCTGCTGTCATGCTTGGCTCGGTGCCATGGGTACTGGGTCTAGTTGTGAGGGAATGCTCTGCACTGCCATCAGCCCCACATCTGCTAGGGAGGTGCAGGTGTCCCCATCCTTTGCCACCTGGCTGCCTGACAGTGCTTCGTTGTGTTTGTAATGGGATGTTCTGATCTCCCTTAGCACGTTGTTCTCAGGCTGGTGGGACTTGAGGATGATGTGCTCAGATGAGCTGCGGGCAGCCAGCCCAGCCACGTTTCTGACAGTGACGAAAGGTCTTGTGCTGCCTGCCCTGCCAGCAGCCACAGCAGCACAGAGAGAGCTGTGTGCTCGAGCTGTCTGTTTGGGTTTGTAACAGGAGTGTGTCTGCAGCCAAATGGCTTCTTCAGCAATGCTCATATAATTCCAAATGTGTGAACAAACCCAAGGCTTGCTGCTGCCACACCAGTTTCCTCCGTGCTGTGTCCTCTGTGAGATGGGAGCACCAGGGAACCCAGACACTGAGGAGCTTCCAGTGTGCATATCACTGGTAACTGTCCAGCTTCCCTCTCTCTGCACTGGACCTTGGTGGGTTAATACTCCTGCTTTAAGACCCAGCCCCTTTATTCATGTGTAAGCCCTGCAACTTGGTGGCTCATCCCAGGGCAGCGTCCCCACTTGCTTTGTCAGTGTTGCAGGGGTGTGGGACAGGTGGTGGCAGGGCACAGCCTCAGGTCTGGGTGCTATGTGGCCATGTTAGGGATGGCAGTGCCCCTAGGTGGCTTTGGGTCAGGAGCTGGAAGTTGCACCAGGGAGGGTGGTACTCTGGCCTATATGTGCTTCTTGGCCCAGGCACTGAGCTTCTAAACAACCTAAACAGGGGCCTTTGTCCCAGCTTTACATCTGTGACTTTCAGCTGTAGCCTGTAAGAACTGAGAATTTGAGGAGTTTGTTTTGCTTGTTTGTTTGGAGAGCCATGGACAGTTTCCAGCACTTTCTTCTCTGGGGGAGCAGCTAGAAGAAGCAGTCCTGTCTATGCCACACAAGTCTGTATGAACTTTGCCTTTTTATTTTGAGCCCATGCTTTCTTTAGGAAGTCTTTAGTGGCCTGTCAATCCGAAAGAGTTAAACAGTCATTGCTGTATTGTAGGAATACAGCTCAGTGATGGAGATAGGACTTTTCTGGGGGTGGTGCAAGACTGTCAAAAGACAAGGAGCAGCATCTTTCTATGGCCCTCCCACTTTCTTGCCCATGTGCCAGGCAGGTTTCTGTAACGTGCATTTTTCCAAACAAAGAAGCATGTCTGGGTGTGGGTAGAATGGAATAAAATAAAAACAAAAACAAAACTTGAGTCCTCCTATGCTCATGTGCCTCTCTGGGGAGGAGGGAGCAAAGGTCTGCCAGCACCATCAGCACCATGACTGACTGACAACACAGAGCTCTTGAATCCCACAGGGATGAGGGCAGTGAGCGAGCCTGGCAGGGTCAGTTTGGGAAGGGCTGTGATGCACCTCTATAAGCATTTCTTGTAGCAATGATCCTTATGCAAAAAAAAGTGTAGCTCTAAATGTTTATCCTTGCTCCTGTGCTGCCTGCCTTGTCTTGCTGGTACAGCTGTTCAGGCAGCTGTGCTGTGGACTTGCTCAGAATACTACTGCAGTTAAAAATAACACTTTCCTCCCATCCTCCCATTTTCTCTTTTCTGTTTATTTGTGTTTGTGGGTTTTTTTTTGTTGTTGTTTGTTGTTTTTTTTTTTGTTGTTGTTTGTTTTTTTTGTTTTTTTTTTTTTAAATAGTCAAGAGCAAGTGCTGCTTCTTAAATACATGGCAGCAATAACAGCCCTAGATTTGGGTCGACTGGCTCTGTGCTGAGGGGTCTTTGCTTAGCTCTGAACTCATGGTAAGGCTCAAACCTCTGAGCTGGATGTGTCCTTCCAGCAGGCCGCATGATGCTTCTTGTGAGCAGAAGGTGGTTGTTCCACAATCGTTCTAGGGAGCTGAAGTGGTATTAGGGATCACAGAATTAGTCTCTAGGGCAAGATTCTCTTGCCCTGTCCTGTAAAAAGCATGTGTTGGTGACCACCAGGCACTCTGGGTTTGTCACCTGTGAATAGCACTGCTGCCTGTGACTCAGCTGTGGCTTTTCCAGATCTGTGGCGCAAGGCAACATTTCTTTGTTTATACAGAAATGGCCACTGGAAGCATTTCAATGCTATTGAGTTTCATATCATCTTTCCTTTTCTAAAAGAAGTTGCAATGAAAAAAAGCAACAACAAAACCTTAATTACAGCATCCAGATTTGTTCATGCTTAAAGTGAGCCACTGTGGGATCGTGTAACTGTAACCTTTGTCCTCATCTCCACCCTGCTGCGTGTCACTGTCCTTCCCTGAAGTGTTGCTCCAGCTGTTAGGAGCTTTTGTCATCTTAAAACACCCTTCAATGCACACTGAACCAAAAATTGCATTGAATATGGTAAAGCATTGTCTGATCTCTTGGTACAGACAACTAGAAACTCTTCCAGATATTTTGTGAGGATACCTGGGTGTGGAGTAATGTTTGATGCTTCTCTAGTAGAGCATGTACATCTATGAGAAAAGGGAAGGCTCGTGGGATTGTGTCTTGGGAAAATGCCGCCACTGTCTCATTTCCTTTGTGGTGATGGAAATGTTTTATCTTTTCTGACTCTGTGTCCTTTCGCAAACAGAATCCTCATAAATTCCCCTTGTACAATGTTGATGCATTCTGGGCTTTTTGGGATTATTTTCAGTTTATCTTTTAGGCTGTGCCTGTGCTCTGCTAAAGAGAAATCTTGGTCTTCCCAGAGGTTTTGCCAGTGGCGTGCAGCAGGAGGGGTTTGTACTTGCCTCTGTGGCTTCAGAAGCACCTTGTAGTTCTCTGCTTTGTGATGTGTTTCAGGTGGGAGATATTCCTGTCTGTGGGTGCTGTTGAGCTGCTTAGCTTGTCACATTGAGCAAAAAATAAATGACAGACCACTCTACTGTAAATTTTTTGGTGCCACTGTCTTAGACTCCCCTTGAAGCAGGCAGAAACCCGAGGTCTGGCAGATGTGTGAAAAGGGGCTCCATCCTGCTGTCTGGGGGGACAGGTCACTGTCTGTCTTTGGTTCACACAGAAGCTGATGTGAACCTGCCACCAAAAGGCTGAGCTTGATGCTGTGTGTCTGTCCCTGTCCCAGTATGGATGTGGCTTGTGTTTTGTTGCCCTGCTGCCTATCATAACAAGTTAAAAATACTCTGGTGTTTTTCTACAGTGTAGGTAGAGCATTCCTTTGAAAGTTCAAGTGGGAAAGTGATAGGCATTGGCAAAAATCTGCTGCTTTCAAACTGGTGCTAAAGGGAGTTCATCTGTTTCCCATTTCCCTTGTCTCAAGGTCATTTTCAGCATCTTTTGAAGAAGCTGTACTTATCCCTGCCCATAATGCTGTGTTTGATCCCATATCTGGGTTCTAGGTGCAAATCCAGCATCTGCACTTCAAACATTCAGTGACACTCACAAGAAACAACTGAAAATGATGCCTGAGCTGGTAGAAATGCCTTGCAGTGAGAGCCATGAAGCTCAGTGTGCTCAGCTCTGGAGAGGTGCCAGTGTGCACGTACCCTTTGTGCCATGAAAATACTATTCTCAGACTCTTTAACCTGGCACAGAAAATCACAGTAAACACAAATGCTTGCCCTTGTTTTTAGCTGAATGCAGTCAGTGTGGGCATTGATATAAATATATAATATATATTCTGTTTGAATGGAATGCAGAGTTTTGTACATAAGGTCTGATCCAATGGTAGCATGGACAGTTCTGTTCTTGAAGTGGAGGTCGAGGGGAGAGTGGAAAAGGCATTTTATGCCAACAAGGACAAAGAAATAAATGCACACAAAAACAGACATGATGACAGGAGGGGGGAAAAACACAAGTCCTGACCTTGGCTGGTAGAAAGTGTGTCAGAAGTTCATATGTCTCTATGCTTCCCTGACTCCCATAGCTCATTTGATGCTTTTGTGTTTGGGTTTGTTTTTTCTGGTGCTAATTCTCTTTACTTTGTTTCCCTGTTCAGTATGTCGAGACTTCGCTATTCTGGAAGATCATACCTTGGCTCATAATTTGCAGGAACAAGAGAGTAAGTAGCAATGATCTTCAGAGCAAACTGAAGCAAGCTTGTCCCAACAGATATCTGGCTTTATTTGATTTTGCTAAGAAAAATGCTTCCTGCTTTTATTTAATTTTTTTCCTTTTAATGGGATATAGTTTATTATTGCTGTCTTCACTATCCTGTAACCCTGCACTTCTCTCTGCTCCAGCTCACATTGTACTCCAGAGACAGTTGTATTTCATATTTCAATTTTGTGCTCTCCTTTAGAGTTGAGTTTGTTTATGCCATTCATGATAAAATTGTGTGTAGGAGTGCACTTGGGGTTTTGTTGCTGTGCAAGGTTTTTAGAAATGACTAGCAGTTTTGGAAGCTTCAAGTTTTATAGTCTCACCTGAAGTACAACCAGAAGAGGTCTGTTTGTTTATTTATTTTGGAATTGCCAGTGTCTGCCTTTTGAAAGGAGCCTTCCCTTTCAGACACTTTGAGGTAGGGCAGCTGTACACTGGAAGGATTTATAAAGGAGGAAAAAAAAGTACAGTCAGGAACTTCAAAGTGACTGGTCCTTTTTTTTAAATGATTTTTTTTACATGCTTATCTGTTACTTTGGGTATGTTTACATTGCAGTTTCAGGTGTGGTGGCCTCTCTAAGCAGCTTCTCACTGATTTGGTATCTGCCAGTACCAGGTGCTAATGCCATTCCTGCTGCTCCACCAAGGGTGCAGCTGCTTGTGCCCTTGGTGCTGCAACCTGAGACCACTGAATTAAAGACAGCTCTGGGCTGCAGCTCATGTAGCCTTTTTTTCTGGCAGGCAATATCCATGTATGGTAAAGGACTCACTGGAGTACTAAGTTGCTCTGTTGCTAAATATAAAGGTAGGGAGATTTTTAGAACTGATTCTGCTGAGAGTGAGAGGAGTTTTCTTCTGTAGAGGTTCTAGAGAACAAATTAAGAGAAGTGTCCATAATAAGTGGTTTAGGTTCAGCTCGTCCTCTCTGGCCTCTGGTGGTCCCTCCCAGACCCACTTCATTCATCTAGGGTGATTTTCTGTGGTCAGAAAATGAAATTCAAAGCCTAAAAACTATTCCCTTATAAGCCTGGATGTGTTAAGATATGCAGAACTTGTTTTGGTAACAGACACATATTCAGCCCCCTCAGTGCTGAAAAGAGGCAATCTCAAGCTGCTAGCATCATTTCAGTTCAGGACTTTCCCACCTTTAGAGAGACTGCTTGGTGTTTCCCTGCCAAGATCTGTCTTCCTTTCTGGGCTGGAATCTCCCTCCCACTTGGTTTATCTTGTTCACACAGTGAAGTTCTGCAGCCTGATTTGAAGGTTCTTGCCTGTTTATTTCCAGTTGAGCATCACTTGGCCACAAATGTTCAGCGTAATCGTCTGGTGCAACATGATTTGCAGATGGCCAAGCAGCTGCAAGAAGAGGAGGATAAGAAAGCCCGTGCTCAAATCCAGAAACACCAAAAAGACTTGTGAGTTTGTGCTGGGGATCTTGGGGTGGGAATGCTAGGCCCATTTGGTCAGAACACTAGTATCAGTTGCTTTGAGTTGGCAGTGTGTGGGGTTCATCAGCCTTTTGCTTTTGTTTCTTTTTCACTTTGCTTTTACAGTCCATTGCTGTAAAAGTATTGATAGCAGGCTCTGGCACACAGGAATGAGAACAGGGTGGGAGCAGCTGTTCCTGGAGCCCATGCTGCCTTGGATGCTGTTGCCTGTGGATCAGAAGGAGCCTTCCCATTGTACTGCTTGTTGTCAAAATGGGATGACTTGGCCACTTGTGTTGACCTTGTTCCAGGCTGAAGTTTGAGAGTTGAAGGAACCTTGCCACAGAAATACCCAGTGCTACCTTATGTGGAAATTGCAGATATTGGTCTGTTTGCTCTGTGCCTGATGAATGCTTTTGAGGAGCTGGGTGTGATGGGTTTTGGTGTCCTGCTGCACTGACAGCTGAAAGCCCCTGCTTGTGCTTGCAGCTATTCAGTGTGAAATGACCTGGGAAGGGGAATTGCTGCTCCAGGGTGGCTCGGTGGGGATGGGTGTTGGGAGACAGGCCTTCTCTTGCAGTCACTGACTTCTGCAGCAGCTGTGGGAGGGTGTTTAATGAGTGATCCAGTTTGCTCTGCAGGTTTGCTCAGCCCCCACTCACCACATCTTAACCCTGTGGTCTGTGGTTTGGCTCTCAGTGTGCCACGGCTCTCAGCTGTGGAGCTGGTGTAGAAGTGAAACATGGCAGCACAGGGCAAAACAAACTGTGCTTTCCAATCCAGAGTGGACTTGGAGAGCACTGGATGTAACAGATGGTTGGGGTGACAGGGCTCAGCCAGATCGCACTCCTGGGAGGTGGCTGGATGGGGGTCCCTGCAAATACAAGGTCTGTGAGGCAGGATGCATCTCCCAGCAGCTGTGCTGCCTCCTGGCTTTTGTTGGGCTCTGGGATGATGCTCACCACGTGCTGTTGTTGGTGGATCACAGAGCCTGGGTGGCTCCTCTGACAGGCCCAGTGACAGAGCAGAAGAGCTCTGTGTTGCAGATGTGGGAGATACAGGACTGGCTTCAAAGCAGCGGCTCATGAAAGCTTTGAAGCTGGGCTGTGAGAGATCAGCCACTGTTTTCAATGTTCCCAGCACGCTGGGACAGACCTTATGTACATGTGTGTCCCTCAAGTCTGTGCTTTTTTCAGTACTTTTGTCTTTATTACCAGTTAGAGATGTGAGTGACTAAATGACAACATAAAAATTGATTTTGTATGGCAGACATGATTCCCCTTGCTGGGAGCTGCAAACAATTTTCTTGTTGTAGGACTCTGTAAAATGGGATTTACGAACTTTGTCAGCCAAAGCACAGGCAGAACTGCTGAGGTAAAATGTTGTGTCAGCAGCAGTTCTGTGTCTGAGAGCAGGAGCTCTTCTGCAAGAATAGTAAAAGTTGGAGGCATCCTTTTGCAACTGGATCTTTTTCTTCCTTAATTCTTTGTACATTCCCAATGTCTCTTCCTTGTCCGAGAGTAGCATGTTCTGGCAACAAAATAATCCCTGTTGTTGCTTTCTGTGTCATCTTGGACAGTTTGACACTACAAGGTGATGGGAGAAGTAAGAGGGCAGAGCTAAGAGGTCTTTAGAAACAGGAAACAAAAAAGCTCTTCAAATTTATTTGCTTTCTTTTCCTTCAAGTCCTAATTTCTCTCAGAAAGACTTTGTAAAGGTAAATGAGAGAATAGAAACATTTCTTTTCAAGAATTCAGGAAAGCATCAGACCTGATTTTTGTGCTTCCTTAAAAGCATCTCTCACATCTAGCTGAGCAGCCTGCACACTGCTAAGCATAGTAGCAAGATTACTAAAATAAAATAGTGTGAAAATATGTTCTTTCCCTGTTTTGCTCCCAGTGCTGCGATAGTTCTGTTGCATTGATGTGAACAGTTCCCTTGAACAGTTCCCTTAAACATTCCCTTTTTTTCTCCTCATCTGGCACCAACTAGTAGCTGCAGTCACTGTGAGCGAGAGGGAGCTTTCTGATCACACAAACTTTTAGGGTTTCTTTTCTTTTTTATAAACTGATGTAGAGTTTTTCCAACATTCCAAGATGTGTCATCCTGGCTGCCCAGGAGTGAAGGACACATGAGTGGGATGTTCAGGAATGGTGATGTTTATGTTGCTCAGGCTGATTTCTGGGGTCTGTTGGGCACTGGAGCTCACACTAAGGAAACTGGACAAGAAGAGCTGGCAAGGCTCTTGATCCCCTTTTCCTATTCTCACGCAAGTTAATACATTGGTTTATGTTGACTAACTAATCAAGTCTCAGTATTTAATACTGCTGAGCAGTAAACCCCTAAATCTAACCCTCTGTGGCTCTTCAGTTCTTAGGGATTGATGTGAGATATTCCAAGATGTGTCATCAGAAAGAAGAAAATGTTTTTTGTTTGCAATACTTCTGGTGTTCATTTCTGCTAACAGAGAGGCAATGACCTTGTTGCCTTGGCTGTGAAAGATGATTAGTTGTTTTCCAGTCCTGTTTGTCTGCAATAGGATGTATTTTAAGCATTTAGCAAGTCACTTTGTGCTGATGAACTTGGCACCTTAGCTCTGCTCACAGGTGCCAGGGGAACTGGAGACGTGCAATGCCTCAATGTGTCTGACCTTTCTAACTTATTTTCTACCTGGTTTCATGTCCTCAGAGCCTGGGGTTGTAAAGGATCCACTCCCAGGCTCACGGACAGCCTGCTCCCTAGGATTTGCTTATTCAGCCATTGTTTTGCTGGGAGCTATGGTTCTCTGCTGGTGCCAAGGTCCCTTTTTAAAAAGCAGGCTCAAGAACTAGATGTGCTGCTGTGTGAACTTCTGTGGCTTTGAACACATCTATCCCCAGAGTCAAATGAATCAGGCACATGCAGAATTGCCACCAGGTTTTATTACCTGGATGAAAGAAACTGATGTCACAAGATGTTTAGATAACTCCAGCCCAATTACAGGTCTGCTTCCAAGGAGCAGTTGACAGAAATAATCTTCTTTTCCTTCCTGCTGTGTGTGCCTTTTTGTTGCCTATGACAAATGAGTTGTTTTTTTAGTGACTTCTGTCCTCTAAACCCTCCTGTTGCAATGTCCTTCCTCTCCACCTTGCCACATATCCACCCTTTCTGCTTCTCTCCCTCACGTTTTGTAAAAGAAGGCTCTGTTTTGCCACTGGCTGCTCCAGCCATGCCACATGTCTTGGTTTTGCAACAAAAAGTGCTTGTCTGCACTTAACAGTGTTTTAACTTCTTCTTCTCATGTCCCAGATTCTCTCCCAGTCCTTTGCCTCCAGATTGACTAGGTCATTTATGCCCAGATTCTTGCTCAAACCTAGAACTAGTTTCTCCAGCCCACATAGCGCAGCTTTGACATAGCTCAGTCTGCTTCATTTATTTCTTGTCTTCCACTCTTGGTAGTCTTGTCATCACCTATCTGATCATTGTCGGTGTATTCTTCAAAAGATTGCATTCTAATAAGGCAGGCTCTGCTTGTTGCTGCTCCCAGTTATTCTCCTATGTCTCGCCTTTCAGTAATTGCGATTGTGCTGTTGACTTTTCTGACCTGTTTAGAGCTGCTCTTTAGCTTAATCTCAACAGTGTTGAAAGAGAGAGCTTTTAGTCTTTCATTTCAAATCCCCCCAGCCCATTTCTGAATTGCCCTGAGGAATCCTTGGCCATTGTTCCAGCCTGTTTGCTGGACGTCAGAGCATGCTGCTGAGTGTGGCATTGTTCTTTGCAGATGCTTTTCAGCTTTCCTGGTCTGTCTGCACAGCCAAACCTCTCATGGCTCAATTGCTCTGGTCTCTCCCTGTCCCCAGTTAATGCAATCTTGTGTTCCTGCACCCTTACTGGCACTGTGGCAGTGGCTTCATCCCCCTTGTTTTGAATCATTTTGCTCCCTTGCCTCTTGGCACTGGTCCTGCTTTTGTGTCTTGTCCCACCTCAGTGGCATTTCTCATTCATTACTGAACTGCCACCTCCAGCCTCCACCTGGCCTGTGTACCATATTCCTGCACTTCCTTCTCCTTGGCTTACACGTGAAAGCCACTTCCTAGAAACGCCTGCATTAACCATGCCCCTGAGCCCCTCCTTTGATACCACACATACAAAAACTCAGCAGAATTAGGTTGTTTGCAGACTCCTGAGCACCACCTTGGCCTGCCCTGTTTTGTGGTACTTACCTTCTGGCTTAGCAATCTGCCCATAAATCTCTTTTACTTTGTACTCCGTGGATGTTTTGGGAAGTATTTTCTAAATTTGGCCACCAGTAAGTACAGGGAGTCCTGGTCCCTGGTGAGGATTCACAGCTCCTCACTAACAGAATAACAATTCTTTTATGTAGATCAGGTGGATTTTTTTTGCTCTTTTATCCCTTTCTCCAGGCTGACTGATGCCTGTGACTTCAGCTGCCTATAATCTCTGTCTCCTTTCCTTCCAGGGAACGACAGGACTGCGAGATTGCTCAGGAAATCCAAGTGAAGCTCGCGTTTGAAGCGGAGGAGCGCCGCAGGCAAGAGGAAAAAGACGAGGTAACCTTTAAAGCTGCAGGGATGGCAGGGCTATTTGTAGCAGCTCTTTCAGGGCAGACGTTTCTTAGCCAGTAGCTACAGGAGTTGGCTTGCATGGTGGCAGGCCTTGTCTTGACAGATCTCTGTATGCACAGAGATTTTGGGGAGTCCTGTTACAGGAATAAGATACAGTCACAGCCCTCACACTCAAGGGTCATGAGGGTTGTTGATGCCAGTGGCCTTGCTAATGAAGAGGCCAAGTAATAGGTAAGTCTTGCTGAGGTGTTTATTGTCCTGCTGTAGGAAGTGGTAATTGTTAATACACTCTGAGACCTGCTTGCTTTCTCAAATGCAAGAAGACAGGTACTGCTCTTGGGAGAATCCTGGGCCACGATTTCTTTGTCTTTAATGCAAAGATTTCAGCAGGATTCTCAGCCCAGCCATCTGTTTCTGGTTTCTCCATTCTTCAATTTAGTCTTTCACAGCCTGAACACTCTGTTACAGTTTCTTGCTAGCAGATTCCTTTTGTGACTTCAGAATGTTTCTCTGCTGCTTTTGCTTGAGAGTGGGTGGTGTGGTTTGTTCATAGTGTACAAAGGATTTTGCTTGTTGGTCACCTCAGCGGATCAGCCTGTCAGACTTGAGTTATCAAGAGACCCACAGAGTAGAGGAACACCTGTGAGAGCCTGGAGTGTGTCCCCATTTTTGATTTCAGATGGTTTCCTGAGAAGCCTGAGTTGTCTCAAGATGTTCAAGAGGCATTGGTGACATTCTGTGTATAGGAAGTGCTTGAACACAAGGCTGTTTTTCCTGGAAGAGCCTGAAATAAGAATCTGCCTTTACCTGACAGATGCATCAGAGTTTTTTGCAAGACTTCATTTTCTTCTTCTACCATAAATTCCAAGCAAGTACTGAAGGGCTGCCCAGACAGATGGGAAGGGCTTGGCTTCCAAGTGGAGCTTGTGATTACAGGGTGGGAAGAACACTTTGGCTACAGGACTTGTGCTTAAGAGGTAGTAATGTGTCATATTTTTATCAGGAAGGTGAAGGAGATGAAAAATTAATATTGACTTGTGGAATTAATATTGACCTTTCCTTCATGCTTTATGTAGAGAACTGTAGGGATGTCAGTGGTCTGACAGCAGGTCCTTGCAGCCTGTCAAACGTGCCTGCTGACCACCCTGTGCAGTTGGGAGCAGGCTTTAGCTGACTGTGGCTTAAAGCAAGGAGAAGTCATAAATATTCTATCTCTTCCTGCTGGTATGTGGGAAGTTCCCAAATGTGGCTGAAATGTAGCTGAGGACTGAGGCAGAGCTTTTCTGGAGTGCAGGGTTTTTAAATGAAGCACTAAGCCTGCCTGCCTTGCCTGCTTATGAATCCTGTTTGTAAGAAGTGGTTTGTGTGGATTTGCAAGGACTGAGCTGTCTCAGTCCTGGAGCTAATGTGCTTTAGCTCATATATTTATAGACTTACTGTACTTGCTAGAAAGGTTAACCTTGTCAGGGGAAGGAGTTTGTAGAGGTTTATAATGTTTGAGTTTGTTGTTGTTTGGTTTTGGGGCTTTTTTTTTTTTTTTTTTAAGAAGAAGGAGCCTGTGGCATCCCCAAATTTTCCACAAAGCTGGTTTCAGAGCAGTTCCTACCTGAGTCCTGAAATAATAGTTTGTACTTGAGCAGCCATCCAATGTCCTCCAGTGCTGGCTTGGCTCTGGAGGGTGTTGACTCTTAGTTTGCATTTCAGCCATGCCTTTCCTTCCTGCAGTGTCCACTTTACATGCATGGCTCTGTAAAGGTCCTGAGGATTAGGAAGGCTTAAATGAATAGCATCCAAAGGGGCAGCATGACCTGCTGGTATCTCCCAGCTTTGCTCCCTAGCTCCAGACTGGCTTCACTGACTCACAGGCTCGTGGGCCTCAGAGGAGCAAGCCCCAGGGAGCTGTTTGCAGTTCCTAGGTCTTGTTGATCCATTAGTCATCTCGAAGGAAAACCAATTAGGAAAATGGAGTGCTCTTCTCTTTGGCATATCTACCAAAACTGTGACAGAAGACAAACGGCTCCAGTCCCCACTGTGCTCCTGTCTTGTGCCTAGTTTGCTCTTCCTAATGTCCTTTCGATTTTCTTTTGCTTCAAGTCTCTGTCTGTCAAACTGATGCATTTCTCTGCCTGGCATCCTGTAGTCCCTAAAAATTATAGCCAGTGTGAAGTGAGTTCACGGTTTGTTCTGGGAACTCCTTCCAGTCAGAAGTGCCTTTAGCTGGACAGTCTTTGTCTCTGTGTTTCTCTTTCCCTGGCAGAGTGCAGGGGGGAGATCCAGCCTGCTCCTGTGAGTGGGTGTGCACTTCTGTGACTTCCAAATCCTTGCTGAAAGCCTGAGGTTGCACACGCAGTCCTGTCTGCCCTGCTTTGGCCATTAGGGCTTAGCAGGCTTGTGTGCAGGAGGAGCAGGAACCTGTGAGTTGCCATGGTGCTGGAATCTCAGCACTGGGTCTGGATGAGGTTGAATAGTGGTTGCTGATATGGTCCCTTGTGTCAGTCATTAATTTGAAAGCCTCATCAAGCCCAGGGGTTGAACTTGAGTAACTGTTATTGCCATGTCTGACAAATTAAACTTTT